>VRYO01002772.1:16263065-16276528 GCA_009812075.1 Sialia sialis
GTTGTGACCCAAGTGCAGGACCTGGCACTTGGCCTTGTTGAACCTCACATAGTTTGCTTTGGTCCATCACTATAGCAATGATGAGAGGGAGCAAAGATGGAGCCAGAGTCTACTTTGAAAGAACAAAAAGTTCTGGACTCAAATTTTAACATAGCAAAACCTATTTAAATGCTGAAAACTACTTTTGTTTGTTTGTTGAGATTGAGCAGCCTGCATTCTTGGTCATGAGCAACCTTCTATTGATGACCTTGCCTTGAGGAGGGGCATTTAAATTCTTGAGGTTCCCACTTCATCTATTCCCTGATTCTGTGAGTTTCAGCTATGATAAAATACTGTCTTTTTATTTGCCTGACCTTGATATTTGTGGGTTATTAATTGGCAAATTAAGAAAATATACCATTTAAATAGCACTTATTAACTAACCCTGTTATCAGAATTAGTATCCAGCAACACAGCCTCTTTTAGCTCAATGTTGTGCCAGAGTTTGGTATGGGCAGAAGGCTGGATAGGAGTGAAATTATTAGTGATTAATTTATACCATTTATATGGTGTGAGATATCTCAAAATGCTGTGAGATAGGCAGAGATTACATCAAATTGTTCTTACCTGCCTCAGGGCTGTTCTAACTTAGGAAAAAAAAAATAAAACCTAAGCTGTAAGCTGAAACAGATAGGTATCTGAAATAAATTATGATATAATCTACTGCTCTCTTTGCTCCAAGGTTACCCCAGTGCCTATAAACATTCCTCAGAGATCCACACCGTCTGTGTTTAAAAGCCACCAAGCATTTCTAATTTAAGGATTTGTTAAAGCTATTCCTTACTCCTCACATCCTTCAAGAACAAGCCTTTAATCTTGTCAAAAGTTTATGACTAAATAAAAATTCTTAACTGAAATTTTTAAAAGATCTCATCGTGGTGGAGTACTTTAGCCCAGAGAGCTGCAAACAGTCAGGGAATTTGGCCTTTAGTTTAAAAACAAATGGAAAACTGTTATAAACCTTTTTTTCTTTTTCCTATAACCAAACCATCACCACCAAAAAATCCTATTAAAATAAATCAAGTATTAAAACTGTAACTGGAAGAATGTTAAACTTCTTGCTACTCAAGAAGATGAATTACATTTATAATAAATGGAGAAAATATTATGCATCTGAATTTTCTGAGCACTACAGATCAGTGTGATACCTGTAGCCTGCATAGTTAGCATCAATAAAGCATGAAATGCTATTTTCTATTTATGTCATTATTTAAATATATGGGGTACTGGGCCAAATATGATCTGAGAATGAAATGATATCTGGAGAACAGAACCAGTACAGGATCCAGGATTCTAATCAGCTTCTATTAAAAACAGAACAGACCCTTAATTTCTTTTTCATACATATCTACTGGTGCCAAATCCAGCCTGGATGAATAAGAGACACACAGATCATGTTCCACACACTCCCACAGAGATCAAACCACTCTTGAAAGTCATGCAGTGACACTTAGGTGAAGTTTTTCCCTAACAACTGCTGTGGTGGTTGCCTGAAATTTTTGATGTGCCAAAAGGGAGCGAAGTAAAGGGGTTCACTTTTTGCTGAATAGGTGCTCAGGGCTTCATCACAGATTCCTTTGAAGTGCTGAGCCCAGAAACAAAGAAAGCCTACCTTGGAAACTGAATACCACTACTGTGTCCACTAAAACACTCTATGTGCCTGAGGTTATTCTCCTGCTCCAAGGATAACAGCCATGGGGCAACTCACATTCCTACCATTCACCTCTCACTCTCCAATTAAAGTGGGTCATGAACGGCGAGTCTCTGCCAGATCCTAGTTCAGTCAGACTGACAATTTAGCAATATAGTGATTGTATGGATGCAGTCTATATATCCCTTTTCAGAGTAAAGCCTCATAATTTGATAACAAGTAAGTTACAAACACAGAACTACAATTCTCTCTCCCTCCTTAGAACATGCTTAAGGTATGGGGGAATGGGATCTGAGATTTAAATAAATGGTAGATTGCCCTGAATTGGAACTGTGATTTGAGAATTAGAATTTTAAAGTTATAAAGAACACTGCACGTGAATACATAACTTGAAAATAGATGAGAAATCAAGTGGAATCAAATAAAATTCTTCAGATATTCTGTAAAAACAACAGTGACTGTCATCCTGGAGAATCCTAACAGATCTCTTACATCATACTGCACATGAAGGGCAATTTCATCAGGCCTTTCAGTGCATGGTTACCCCAGAGCACAACTGAGTCCTCTCAATAGTGTTTCTTTATCACTATGGCTGTATACTGCCAGCTAAATGCCCCTTTGCTTTACCATTTGGTGGATGATTTGAACAAACAGAAGGAAACAAGAAACATAACCCAGAAATGTGTACTTTGCTCAATTACAGACAAAGATGTTAAACCGTAATAATGTTCCCTGCCAACATTATGAAAAACAGTGAGATGTTCACATCCTAAAAAAAACAGCTGCACATACAGGTGTCTGCACCAGATGCTTCCCTAAGCACAATGTGATAAAAGTGATTATTCCTCACTCAACACAGAACAGTCCCTAAACAGGTTATTTAAAGAAGGATGATAACACAGGTAATTATGAGCCACACATTTTACACACAAAGCAATGCTTAAGAGGGTAAAGCTGAGAACCATCTGTCTTAACATGTGGACCTGTGTTTTTATTTGTGAATTTATCATTAAAAAAGAGCAGTTTTCAGTCTAATTTCTCAAGTGAGATCCTACCTGGAAATTGATTAAGGATTAAACTACACATCCCTTGTTTTAATAGGTGATACCTTACTCTGTGACTCCAACAGGCATGAGCAATAGAATGTAATACCTCATCATATGAGGAGTGAAGGAATATCCTGTCCTTGTCCCAAAGTATACATAAGCATGTCCCAAAGTCTTTTCCTACCTTTGGACTTCCTGTCATGATAGCTCCTGCCTCGATAATGATGCCCACTGTCTGTGTAGAGATTCTCAAGGTCTTCTTGCCAGGAGTCTGGGTTGAAGTGTTTGAGCAGATCCTCCACTGTGTCAAATGCAGCAATGGTCTGATCCAGTGCTTCTGCCGTGAGCGTAGGGTCAGTCACTGATGGAGAGGGATAGGATACCCCCTAAGAGTGACATACATCTCAGTGCACTTGGAATGAATTACAGTACCACTTCAAACAACTGAAAACAGTTATTGATTAACTCATTTCACTATCAAGCAAAACAGTTACTTAGGGCCGTGTTTTCAAGTCTTTGGGCAAGGATTTCATCATACCCGTGTTTTCTTATTGTAAGGAGAAGAGATTCCAAGAAATTCCCAATCAAATCCCAGAGGAGATGCAGGGAGCAAAAGCACAGCCACTGGTGGGCTGTCAGTATTTGCATGCACTCCTCAAAAGGAATGAAGGTTTGCATATATACAGAGATGTAATGAAAATGTCTTTTGAAAGCACTGTGATGGCCATGGCCACAGAAATGGAGATGCCAGTTCAGTTGGTTATTTCACATAAAGCAGATCAGAAACCACAGCAGAGAAAGACAAATGCAAAAAGTCCGCTAGACTATCTTTCTCTGGTCAATTTGGACAACAAATTTGGCATGGTTAGAGACTTGGAAAAATGGCCCATTATTACCCAAAATTAAATGTTTTACAAAACACTGATGAATTGACATTGAACTGACCTTTTACCAAAAATACAACTTACTAAACAAACAGAAAAAACATGTTTTTTGGATTTTGAGGGATGCTGGTGGATGAGAAGCTGGACATGACCTGGCAATGTGCTTGCAGTCAGGAAAGCCAGTGATGTCCTGGCCTGCATCCAAAGCAGTGTGGGCAGCAGGGAAGGGAGGGGATTCTGCCCCTCTGCTCTGCTCTGTGAGACCCCACCTGCAGGGCTGCATCCAGCCCTGAGAAACTTTTTACAAGAGCAGGTAGTGACAAGGTGGAACGGCTTTACAATGAAAGAGGGCAGGTCTGGATTAGATTTGAGGAATAAATTCTTTACTGTGAGGGTGGTGAGACACTGGAACAGGTTGCTGAAAGAGTCTGTGAATGTCCCATCCCTGACTGTTCACAGTCAACAGTCAGGTTGGAGAGGGCTGTGAGCAGACTGGTCCAATGAAAGGCATCCCTGCCCACTACAAGGGGATCGAAACTAGGTGATCTCTAAGGAACCTTCCAACCCTAGCCATTCTATAATTCTGTGATCTCAGCAATGTAACAATGAATATTTGGATGACTAACATAGGAACATCCTCACAATTCTACAATAACATCAAATGCAATATTTATTTTTCACCAGTATGGACCAAGTACCATTCTCTGAGTGCTCCCACTGAATTTCTGGCACAATTTGACTTCGGCAGAATGATAGCAGCATTTTCAGTTTTATTGGAGAGAACTTGAAACATTTTTAAAATTCTTGATTTAGAATCACAATATTCACTATCCTTTATCACTTTCTCCCTTATCCAAGCACGAGACCAAATAGTATGTAAAATATGTACAAGAAAAACCATTAATGCAGATCTCTTACTTTCCAAATGACCACAATCAATTCTGTCCAACAACAGGCATAGGATAGTACATGAATTGTTTGGTCTTGTAAGTTCAAACGTTGGGGAGAAATTCCTAGAAACTGAAATTCTTTCATAAAAACCCAGCTCTGGAATAATGCAGCAGAAACACAGCGAGTTAAAATTAATGGCTTCCAAAAATACTTGTTTTGCCTCATCTCCCAAGTAAATGCATATGTTAAACTATTAATCTTTGTGATTAACTTCACTCAGTTGGGTTATAATTGGAGCTCAATTTATTTGAGTAAATTCACTTATTTGTTTGCAGGATTGTGTCCTTCAGTTCCTCCTATAATGGTTTTAAATTATATATACATATACACACATACATATATATATATAAATATATGTATATATATATATCTTTTAAAATAAAACACTTTTATTTAATGCTAAGCTATGTCACAAAACTGACAATTCTTGACATTTTTGTGCATGTGTTTGCTGAAAATATGGACAGTTCAAGTTATTAAAATCAGGAAGAGGAGAAACAGCAAACATAACAATAGTGCAGTCAAGAAAGTATAGCTGCACTTTACAGCCTACCAACCAACAGCGCAAGAAGTCTCAGTGGGCCCACTTGTGACTGCAATGCCTCTCTAGTGCAGTGCCACAACACAGTACAGAGGTCTGTAAAAATTAATGACCTCTTAGAAAGGAAGGCACACCTTGAAACCTCTCTCCTGACCTCTACACGGCTTGGAACAGAGACTGTCAGAGATGGAAGTCCCAGCAGCCAAAAAGCTCACACCAGCAAAGTGAACCAGCACTGTTATCTAAAGCAATGTTGCAGAAGAGATATGCTGCAGCCAGCATCATGCAGTGTGCTAAAACAGCTGCTGTGGTTACAAGAGGAAAGGCACCTAAATGCAGCTTTCTTACTGAGGAGAGCTTGGTGGAGCTCATGGAAGTCGAGTAGGGAAAGATCAGACCCTGACTGCTTTCCAGAAGTGAGAGAGATGGTCCAAGGATGCTGGAGAAACAGGAGCATAAAAACCAGGACAGGTGTGTGGCTAACTCAGTGCAGGAGGTTTTTTTCCCCACCTGTTCAACTGTACATTTGATTACAGAAGCAGAGGTCAAGCTGTGAATATGCTGGGCATTTCAAACTCATACAGGCAGCTGGGATACCCCATTTTCTTTTCAAATAAAAGCTCCTACTCAAGAGATTTGTGCAGTCTCGTTCAAACACAGAAGAAAGCTTAAATTTTTCTCAGTGACAGCCAAATCAAGAGGAATTATTTCAACAGCTGAGATAGCCTCCTGGCAGCAACATCATGTGACAGGCCCAAAAGCAACTTCAAAGCTGCCAAACCAACTGCCTCTCCTTTGTCCTGCCAAGAATGAGGCGCTAGCTTTAGGAAAGCGTGCACTTGTTGTAATCTGACTTCTGAGATCCCATCCAAAAAGGGGGCAAGCGAAAATGTAAGCAGCAATGAGGAGCAAAGATCTTCCACATTATGTACCTCCTTTGCATTTCTCAGAAGCACTGAATACATTTTTAATTTACTGGAACACAAAGGTATCTTTTTTTTTTGGTATGTGCTCTTGCCCTTAATTTCTGTTTGCTCATTCTTTCTACTTTCCTATCTCTATTGTGAGCCTGACAGGCAATTCAATGTGCATCACAGTTTTTTGTTGGTCATAAAATTACTTTACATATAATGGAAAGTAACCTTGTAAGGAGTTGCATTTTGTTTCCTTTTTTTCCCCTGAGTTTGCCACGATGGGTTAAGGGCAGAACCATTTTTTGTAACTTTCTGAGAAAAATTCCAAACAAAAAAATCAAACCAAAATATAATTCTGTAATATGACCTCAGATGTGGAAGAAAGAATTTGCTCGCTCTAAAATTTCCATTCTGAGAGTTGTAATGTGTCCATATCCTAAAATGAGTCTTTGGGTCACGTGGGGTTTGAGAGAAGAAATTCAGACCTGCCATGCTACCTGAGCATCAGCAGAATTGCATGTCGACTTGTCCAATACTTGCAAGTCTGGCCTCTCAAGGCCATAACAGAATCCCTGAATTTTTCTCTCCTGAAGTATGTCCTCAGACATTTTCCTTGGTGCCTTTGTGATAAAAAATTGCTCAATCTCCCTGCTTTATGTTCTCTGAGGATACAAAGGACTTGTGGGTGCAATATACTGGAGAAAGTATATTTTACTAGATAGGGAATGACATGGGAAAACCAATGAAACTGAGATTCTGCTTCTGGTTTAGTTTTAGCGGCAACACATTAAAAACAATTTTTCAGAAAAATAAAAGATGCAAAAAGATGAACTTGATTTGACAATATCAAAAGAATACTGGGTTATTGTTTGGTGTATTGCACATTTTATGATGTCAAGGATGTTAACAAACATGGCATTTACCATAGCTTAGTCTCATTTACATAGTTACCTGATGAGGGAGCCCTAGGCTTGTCTTTTCAAACATCAGCCTACCATATTTTTAAACAAAATATTCCATCCCATTGATTTTTTTCCCAAGCCCACATTAGAATGAAAAATGAATTTTTGTCTTTCAGTAAAACTGTTCTAGCATCTCCTGCTTGGCACATCCAGTAGATCTCAGCCCTGCTAATATTACTCCTCAAGACTTCAGCACAGTTGGTCCTAGGCAATCAGTGAATCTTATCATGAAGGGCAAGTGTCATTTGCAAATTCAAGAGTAAACACAAGTGAGATGGACTTAACATCTTCTAATTTTGGCAGCACAAAGTCCTCTCTCTACTTGCTGCCTTGATTGGACCCTGATCAGTGGAATTTACCCACATTTTATTCACAGCTCCTTCACCAGCTACTCCTGGCAGCTCCTGTGACAAGGGTGCTATCACTAAGCTCTCTTCCATGAATGCTTCAGACACAGGTCTCAAGTCTGCTTTAAGCACTTACCCCCATCTCATGTGTTTCAAGAGGAGTTAACAAGAACTGTGAAGTGGTGCAGAGCAGGCAGCAAAGCACACAGAAGAGGACTGCCCATATTATGAATTCTCCTGCTACTAAGTCATTCCCCAGCACTGGGAAATGGCAGAGAGGACAGATTTTTTTTGCCAATGACACAAATAAAATGTAATGAAGAGAAAAATTAAAATGTTATATTAGATTACTTGGGTTTTTTCTTTCTTAATTTTTCTCCCAAGTTGCAATTCACTGCTGAATATGGAATAACTGTATCTGACTTCAGAAATAGTATTTTATTGGAAACATTAAAAAAAAGAAATTCTCAATATTGACAATGAAACGCCAGATCCATTTTCCTGCAGCCTGCTTTATGTATAGTCTTCAATGTAAGTCAGGACATTCAATGATTAAAATTTTTAAGTTTATATCTTGGATTTTCACGCTGTCACGATGAGTTTGAAAGCAAAAAATGTTTCCTAATGGCTGTCTCACATGTTTACAACAGTTGAGGGCATATCCTGAATCTTTGGTCCCTAAAAACATACTGTTTGAATCCAGTATCAGTTGGATAAAAACTTTATTCATCCTCTTTCAAAGGTGAATACATGGTTTCTCTGTAGAGATGCCATTTTATAGAGCTGGATTCAAGCCACCCTATCAATCCATCCATGGGCAAAACTGTGAGAAACTACTTACTGAGACAGAGCTTGTGACTGATTCCCAGTTGGTTTCTGAGGCTGCATGCTGGAAATCATCCTAAGGGGAGAAACACACAGGAAAAATCATCGTTAAGGCAATATCCTAAATTAACTACAGAATCTAAAAAATGTTTCAGCACTCAGCATCTGTCACTTTTTCTAACCCTTTTTAATACAAAAGTCCATGTGTCACTCCTCAATACCTCAATAAAGCTACTTCCATTCAGATTCCTATCTTTTCAATGTTTATGAACTCCTCGTGAGCTTGCTTGGACAATGGGTGAATATTATTATTATTATTATTATTATTATCACCATCAACAATTACACTAATAATCACATGCATAGCAGGACCTAATCCGGTCAAGGACATTACATTAATCTGCCAACATAAATATTAAACACCATACTCTAAAATCAGAGTATTAATACAGTTGCCAAATGATCTGTTGGAAAGAATGTGAACAGGCTAGTTCCCTGGTTCTACTTAATCAAGGTGAAAAGCAGGGTAATCTAATCCATTTGAAAAGTAGTGCTAACATGACTGTACTGCTTTTGGTACTTGTGCTGAACAGTACATGATCGTCACCTCACTATGTTTTGTTACATCAACCCAGCCACAGGACATTCTCATTGACAGTGTCATTGCACAAAATCTCTGGGCATTTATGATTAATTTGAGTACAGGGACGGGATTCATATAATCAGTCTTTGGACATCTACAAAGCTAACATCTAAGCTAATTAGTCTTGTTTCCATTTACAAACAACTAAACCTGGCATTTTTGGGGTGCAAATCATCTGATCTGTTTTGGGAGCTTTAATTGGGATGACAGTGCACTCTGAAAATGTAAAAATGCATTTTTGTCTCCACTGTCTCTATAAAGGGAACTTAGGAGGCTGATCTTAGACACAGAGTTAAAAAAAAGAAAAGAAGATATTGACGTTTGGTCACCTAAATCCAAATCCACTTGTCTGAGCAGTGATGAGCAATCACTACTTAAATAATGAAGAAGCCATTTCTTTAATCTTTTGGCAGCTTTACTAATTTCCAACTGGAATAACTAAACCGTGAAAAATGGGAAAAAAGGGCAGCATTTTCTGAATGGTTATTAAACACACACATGCAGTGACTAGCTAATGATCGGCATGAATATGCAGGTAAGGGGACTGAAGTGACAGCATGCCAAGATTTTAATTTCTAATAATAGAATTTATAATGAAAAGGTGTAAGTAAGATGGATCAATGCCTTGGCTTAAAATTTCATACTGAGTCAGTATCTGATAAGCTTTTTTTTAAGCTGGCAACTGAAAGGGGAAATGGAAAGGAAACTGCACTGCTGATGATCACTAGACTTGATCCTGTATTGGACCACACACATATATATCTGCATACATTAAATTATTTCTTAGGAATGGAAAACAGAAAATTGATCTCATAATTTGCTAATTCACCAATAAAATGTTCCTTTAGTCAAAAACGAACAGAGCTGCTTTCAGATCCAGAATCAATATACTTGGTTTTTTAATGTTTTTCATTTGATACAGAAAAATATTTAATTGCCTCAAAAGTCACATGATTGTTTATCCAATACTGTTACTGTTTTTCTTCTTCAGTATTTAAGATTAATAGAAATTAAGAAATCACATCACTAAGTGACCACTGAAGCTGCAGAGCAATTAAAACCTTAATAATTATGTGATCATTTTGTTCTAAGAACACAGAAGAAAAACACTGGTGACATTTTTAATGCAGATTTTTTTCTTAAAAACATTAAAGAGATCTGCAAGCTATAATCAAGTCATACACTACTGAATATGACTACCTTGGCCACATTCTCTACACATTTGGTTACCCTGCTCTTGACAAGCCACAATTTAAATTAAATAAAAATATATTTGAAAAGTTCATGAATCCTCTGGTAAAAGCTGCCAGTTGAAAAACTTGGAAATAATTTCCTCTCTGTCATTAGCTTCCATTTAGCATTTCCAGAAAAAAAGTGGCATTGAGTTCTAAAGCATTATTTTAAAACAGAAACAATTTGCTTCACTGAATGTTTAGAGAAGCCTGTAGTCTTGTGTTCAAAGGGATGGACAACTTGTTTTATTTAAATGCAGATATCAAAACTGTTTCTTTAGTCTATGATTCTTTGAGTTGGTTCATGCCAGGAAACCCCTCCAAAATCCTGATATAGGCACGTGTACCACCTGCTTCTTGGATCTCAAACCTGATGACTGCACATTTCAACTCTGATTATATTCAATCTGCATAAACTATTCACAACTCCATGGCTTTGTTCCACCACCACTCAAGGCAGCTGCAGTCATTCTTGGCTTCTTGGCGCTTTCAACCTCTACAGTTTGGAGATTATTATTATCTATGGCTTCTGCTTGCAGCTATTTCAAATAATAATATCAAAGTGGTTCTCATCATTACAAAACCCTCCCCTCCTTCCCACCATTGCCCCTAGCAGAAGCTGAAGGACAAATCTATTTTCAGTGCTATCTCTTCAATTCATTCTACCTCATTCATGTGAATTTGCCTGTGATTGCCTTGGCTGTTGTTTTGATATTGTTTCTTCATTACTTAAAACAACATTAAAACTTTTAGTTAAAACATTTAAAAAACCAGCAAAATTATCGTATCTTTCCTTATTGAATCAGGAACAACAGGGTGGTAATAAATTTGGCTACATCACCTTGACAACAGTGCTTCTATTTTTGTATTTGTGTCATGGTAACATAAAACCTTTACTAGAGACTTCAGCAAAGCATTGAATTAACTGTTCTACAAGCAGCAAAAATACAGGCAAGACAAAACCTATCATCTTCTGATAGCACCTATACTCAGTGAAGAAAAATTACTTCGAAACATCAACTTCCAAAATTATACCTCAGCAAGACGAATTCTGAGTCAGTCCTCAGAGTTAAATATGTATGGACATTGATGTATTGCTCCTGGCTTTGTTTCAGACAAAGAAAAGCTACTCTCTCCTTCACAGATGACTTTATAGCCTGTCTCCCACCATTGATCACCAATAAGTGACAAGGAGTCACAGGGAATAATCAGTGTTTGACCCAGGACTTTCAAGTGGAGATCATGATGCAAAATCACAGCTACCAATGATGTATGAGACTGCAGAGCCAGAGAGCAGTGGTTCGTGAGGAAGACGATTTGCGGCCTAGGGGTCCATCACCTGCAGCAGCACTGGCTCTGCTGTTTGAAGCCATGGGGCTTGGCAGGATCAGTAGGAACCGAGAGGCATCAGGGATGTGGCTGGGAAGCTCGCCAGTTTGAGAAGCATGTTGTCATGCATGACTCACGTTGTTGTACCACCCATGTGGCAAAACATGTGAGTCCTCCCAGCTATGCTCAGTTACTGCTTGGTGTCCTTAAATTAAAAGAAAGAAGCGGTGTGATTCTTCACATTTTTTAAAGCGTTTTTCACTGTAGGTTAGTCTGTTGTCATCTTGGTGCTATAAGGAAGGATACCTGGGATAGGCAATAACCACCACAGGACAAGAACAGCATTCTAACAGCTCTCTCCAGTGCAAAGAAGCATCCCCTCACTTCTGTAAGCTTCTCTGCCAATTCTTTTCCATAATCTGCAGGTTTCTGGGGTGCTTGGATTAGATTTGATAAAAAAAAATTGTTCATTTGACAAAAAAACTACAAAATATTGCTCATGAAAGTTGAGGGGATGCCTTCCACTTCAGTGGGTGGGAAAGGTTCTCCAAAGAGCTGCGATCAAGAAGAGTCCAGGCAGCCCCCTGACTGATTAGGTCCCAGCAGATCAGTAAGGTCCTCTCCTAAAAGAGCCACCTTCTCTACTGTCCCCTTCCACTCAGAGGGGAAGTGAGGGAGAAAGGGTGAAAATGCAGGCATGTTCTTGGGCAAGTAAGCATGAGAAAGGGCAAGAATGAAATAAACTAAGAAACGAGACAGAGAAGCTCAAGTGTTGAGCTCTGCCTGTGGTCACCCCATTTGTGGTATTTTCACAACTATAAACGATCCAAAAGAAAAGCAGTGTATAGAAATTTACAGAAGAACAGGACAAAGTGATGTACTGAGACACACAGAAAATCATGCAGAAACAAATCATGGGTGAAACAGAGCATGTTCAAAGAGGTCCAGTGTAGAAACAAAAAGAAGGTGTGAGTTCTCTCTGGAATGCAAGAATTGGGGATGAAAGCCAATGGAAGGTCCGTAAGGAAAAATTGGAATAAATTGCAAATTGAAGAAAAAAAGATACAAAGTTATCCTAAGATTTAGATTAATAAACAGAAACTCAGTGATACTCATTGTTGAACAACAGTCAACATGCATCTATTGCATTCAGAGTTATGTGCAGACAGGTAGCTGACAAGAAGATAAACTTGTATTTGTATACAGTAACAACGAAGTATAATAACCTGTAAATCTCTCTTTTTTTTTCCAAGCAATAGTACCTATATTTTCACTAACAATTAAATTAACAGGTATTACATTTCCTATACAAAGTGACACATATTTCAAGCAAATAAACTCCAAACTCAGAACATGCTGTATAACAGAAATAATGTTATATGTTAGAGGCAAAAGAAAATCATCGTTCCATTCAAAAAAATGCTGAGACACATATTCAAGGCTGCATACTTCAAGTGATTAAATTTCTCATGTAGCATTTTAGTACACTCCAATTTCTATAAATATAAGCATATAGATTTATGCTTTGAAACATCTTTTTCTTGTACCGTACTTTCTTTTTGTCACATTGCTGGGTTTTAACTTACTGTCAGAATGGTATTTATTAACACCTCCCAAGGATGCTGAAAGATACCTACAGCAGGCTACTAGGAAGCCTGCATTTATCTTACAGTAATGGCTAAACCGCTGCTCTGTTCAGCACTGGTCACCAGACATTAAAATGAAAGTTATGGAATTTGGAGAGCATGCAACAATGATGGTTTTTAATCAGGGAATCATGCCTTGCAATGAAACATTAAGTGTGGGCCAGTGTCTTTTCAAGAAGATTAGATGTGAATTGACCTTGTCTCTCCAGATAATAACCCATACTCTGCTAAAAGAGCTTACTATCAATGTCAACAAGCTCTTTTGTTTGGCAGTGCAAGCATTAACAAATCCAGGTAGCTGAAATGTGAAGGCAGCAATATACAAACTAGGAGTATGAGTAAATTCTACCACTGATGTCAGCTATTACTGGAACAGCTAAGAAATTAACAAATAAGTTTAATCATATTGAATTTTCTTTTCTATTTTTTTGATGCAGATCCATAAAGGTAGGC
>VRYO01002772.1:16277528-16402308 GCA_009812075.1 Sialia sialis
ACCGGGACGTGTGGCTTATAATCAGGTGCGGCTTATAATTATGAAATTACTGTAATTTGAGTTTCTGAAGCCAAGTTGCCACTACATATCAGTAGTTAACCTTATCAGCTAAGTTAATACTAGTGCAAAACAACATATAAAATCCCTTTTGATTTTTTTTCCTTACACATTTGCTAGCTATAAATGAACAGGAAACATAAGATACTAAAATTTTCAAAAGTTTAGGACTGTAATAATGACTTAGGTTAATTACACTTTGTTGCATTTATTTATGA
This sequence comes from Sialia sialis, assembly GCA_009812075.1. Classification (NCBI taxonomy): domain Eukaryota; kingdom Metazoa; phylum Chordata; class Aves; order Passeriformes; family Turdidae; genus Sialia; species Sialia sialis. The sequence goes on from VRYO01002772.1 coordinate 16,277,804, forward strand.
AAAGCTGAAGTAAAACTGAAGCAGAAGAATATATTTAATAAGTTGTGTTCTGTCAATACTCCATCCTTCACCTAGCTCTGGAAATGGGCTGGTGCATACTGGAAGAATGTCTGAGACACTGACTTTTAAATGATCTGTCTTAAAGGTCACATAATACTTGTTCAAATAAGATGATAGTTATTCCTTTGAAAAATCAGGTGTCAGCTGACACTATTATGGCTATGAGCATCCTGTTTGTTACTTATACCCACAAGAAAGTGTGCAGGACTTCATTACCATGCTGTGCAAATTATCTTTATTTTTTCCATTTATCACAGAGGCCTGTCCTCAGATCTCCATGTACAAGGGATTTGCTAATAGCTAATCTGCTGCATACTGCAGTTAAGCAATTATAAACAAAACACACAAATCAACTAACATTAATTGTAAATATTCTTCAATTCCTCCTTTGCCATTTTTATCTGAATGGCAAATTTTGATTATGCAATTAAACACCGGGACACAAAACTTGAAAGGGTCTTGCAGGCTGTCTCTTCCAAACCCCTCAGACTGGTTGGCTCTTTCCAAGCTAAATTTATCTTTATTGTACTTATGTAAGTACCAGCTTTATCCTTTTCTTCCCCTCCCAAGTTTGCTTCCTGCAGTAATTCTAAAGAGATGTTATAGCTCCTCTCAGCATCCATTTTATTACACTAAGCAAGCCAAGCTGTCTTGGCCCTTAGTAAGAAATGTCCTCTTCTCTCCCATTGTCCCTGAACTCAGTCCAAGAAAAATGTGGTAGCTCTGTACCATGGAGACCTGAACTGTACAAAGTACTCCAGGTCTCATGCCTAGCACACTGAGAAATTTTCTTTTCCCCTCTTCAATATCCAGTGATATGCCATTTAACAGCAAATACTTTTGCTCTTAATCTCTATATGAGTGACCTCTTTACTCATTTTTGGGCTGTTCCATTTCACTGCAAATCAATTCTGTGCTGATCAAGGTCACCCAGCTTGCCTCTCTGATACTCGGATTTTCCCATTCATGAGCAGTGCACTTCAGCACTGTGTGTGCTGCAAAAACCACTACAGTGCTACTCTGCAGGTTGTACTCTCGTCCCTAAAACATCCCAGAAATAGCACTGACCATAAGACCAATGTTTTAGAAACTCCTATTAGCAAGCTGTCCCTGGCTGGATACTCCCTTCTGCATTACAGGACACTGCCTGCCCTTTGACTGCCACATGCCATCTTCTCCAGCACAAGGAGTTGTTTCCTGCATGACACTGGGTGAAATGCTCCATTTGCTCAACAGTATTTCCTTCCATTCCAGACTATCCTTCAGCCTGGAATGAGTTTTTTGATGAAGAAATGTGTAGCTCTTTTTCTAGTTTCCTGCATCCTTAACCACTTTTTTTTGCTGACAAGTGCCCTGTAAGCATTCTAGGTCAGACTTAAGAGCGTGAAGGTGCACTGGCCACTCTCCTGCCATTGATGATGTAGGCTGCCACTGCATTCACCATCTCCACATGAGCCCTGGCTCACCTTACTGCAATCCAGAGATGCAATCCAGGTGCATTACTTACACTACATCTGCTCCTGATTCCCTTTCTATTCCTGTTGTACAAAAAGGAGACCTGCCCTCAGAAGTGACTCTTGGTGCCCTTATGGTCCTCAAGTGCCCATCTTTCAGCAGTGACAGTGGAGTGGTCTGAAGGCACTGGGGCTCCTTGCTTGCCTTCTAAGCACACCTGGGCCGTGCTGGCATCCCATTTTGCAGGCCTTGCTGGTCCCCCTGTGATGCCCCATGCTGGCTTTGCCAGGGCAGTGGGAAGCAAACATCCAGAGGGGTCCTGATCAGGGCGATGCTGCACATCAAAGTGCAGAAAGAGCTTGGGAGGAGTGATCCCATGAGCCAGAAACTTGCTGTCAGGTCAGTATCTAGTGCCCTTGTGAGGACTTTGGTGAACTTCTGCCATGCTGACTGGCAGGGTTTTGGAAGCAGCCTCCCTGGTAATAGGTGACTCTTGCCCTGAGCAAAACGGAAACGCTAATACTTCACTTGCCCGGTAGTGTCCAGGTGGGCAAAAAACTCTTTCAGAGTTAACAGAAGGTGGTGACAGCTGGTTATTTCAGGTTCTCCTTCTTGGTGTGACTCATATCAAATGGGAATGTACGGAAAGGCTCTAGTACAAAGGATAGAGAAAGCCTCCTAGGAGCAAGCTATTAATTTTCTGACTTCTTTCCACTTCGGTTTCTTCACATTTTTTGTAGGTTTAAACACAGTCCATAATCAGAGAAAAATAATCATTAACAAATACAGTGAAATTTCACTTAATATTTCAAGTTTTCCATTGTTCTAGCAGGAAGATATGCTAAGTGCTCAAACATGCACTTACATTTTCGTATTTGATTTGGGAGAAACATGGAAGCAATAATAAGAACAATAATAATAATAATAATAATAATAATAACAAAAACCTCTAATGGAGCTAATCAAATTTAATTATAAAGCTGAGGACATAATATGGAAGGGTACTGGTAAGGAACATAAGCTATCCTAGCAGCAATCCCAGCCTATTGATTTTTTGTGAAGGATCCATTTGTTTTTGAGCCCTCTGTCAGAGGATAGTGCTTAATTCTGCAGTAAGCATGAAGCAGGAGCATGTGTTATGTTTCACAGATGATGCAAAACAAAGCATTTGTTCACCCTTCTGCTTTGACTGGAAGGCATTGCATGTTCTAGGACAACAAAAAAGAACTGCTATCCTAGTTTTCTAAGATGTTCAATATTCATAAAAATAGCGAGAAAACCTAATCTTTGAAAAGTAAAGGTACCATTTTCTCTTAGCTTTTCCCAGTTTCTGGTGTGATCAAAAGCAAGTCAATTTACTGCACACAGCACAGAATAATGCTTACTGGTAATTTTGAATTTTATCAAACAGCTAAATTAAGGAAAAAAACAAAACTATTCCAACTGAACATCCAGATCTATTCCTCAGAAACACCACTGCTGTTAAAGATAAATACTTTAGGAGCAGTTAGGCTTCTCACTGCTCTTCTGCATAATTTTACAAATATTAATTATATGTGACACTATGAATAAAGACCAGGTAAAAAGCATCTTATATTTGCCACCTTTTGCAAACAATCTAACTAAACCATGTCATCAATTTTGAGATCAGCTTACCAAAAAATGGCCTTGAAAATCCTTCTAAACACCAAACTAAGACCATAATCTCAGGACCAGGAGGGTGTGTGATGGGATACTATTGGTGCGTGACACATTTTGTTTAAATTCTGGCTAAATATAAGCGTAACCAGATAGACTAAGGATGGCTGTAAAATTGTAATAGGCTAAATATTTTCAAGCAATGAAAATCAAGACAAACAGTTTAATTCAGTTTTATACTAATGACCTGGAAAATGTCACAGAAAATTGAAAATGCCAAAAAAAAAAAAAAAAAAAAAAAAAAAAAAAAGAAGTTGTAAACATAATTTAATACAAAGAAATATGGTAGGACTGCCAGAGGTCAGAAGCAGTGGCAGGTAAGAAAAACAAGCTTTCACTTTAAAGAATTTAAGTGGAGAAAAAGGTACAAGCCATAAACTCTATCTGACGGCACACACGGACTCAAAAAGGAACTTGTGCCAAGAGTCTGGATGGAACAAAGATAAAACCATGACATTAATCTGGAATGTGACTCAGTGGCACAGCAAGGAGGGGAATTATGCCTGCACACATAGAGATCTTCCCCAGACTCTCCCCATACCCAGGGGACACACACTACCACAAATCAGCACCAAGGGGACACCACATCACCATAAACCAATGCTACCCAGGGGACCATGGGCATAAGTAGGGCCTCTCCTCACTGGCAGGGATGTGTGAGCATTTGCACATTTTCACCCCCTTCCCACGGATGCAGAACAGGGTTATGCTCAGAAAAAAAGCGACACTTGTGGGTGCAAGCAGCTCTTCTGGAAACTGAAGATGGGTATTCTCAAGAAACAGGCACAGTTAGGTTTAACCTGCATGGGTGTGATATCAGTATCAATAAAAATTGGAGATGCCAAGGGGACACCAAGCCTCTTCCATCCTAGCCTTGCAGTGCTGGTCTGCACAGGCCAGGCTCTCCAGCTGCCCACCTCCATCAGCAATGCAGGCTAATCAGGAGAAAACACTGGGAGAGCTCTCACACACTCCAGCAGAAAGACTTTGCTCTGTGGAATAAAAACTCTGAGTCTTTCCTGAACACCAGACACCATTTTTGAAGTAGCAAACCCACAGACTGGTTTTCAGTTTTACTGCTGTTTTTTTTTTAACAGCCCCCCTGGCCACCCTGTCCATCTTTGGCCACTTTGTCCAGGAGGACTAGACCTGGACTGCACCAGCAGTAGACCCACAGCCATGCAATAGTCCTAATTTCAGCAGCTGGAACTACAACGGCTGTCTCTGCTCTTAATCTATTCCTTAATGCACCTGGAAAATGTACCTGAACCAGCACTGAGCTAGCACTGTCAGCACACAAAGTTGCTGCTAAGGTGGGAAAACACCTTATTTTCACATATTTCTGATGGAGACAAATTATGTGTATAGGGAGCAGAGTGTCCTATTTTCTGCTGCCTTAAATTATCTTCCCTGAGTTGGTCTTTTTGCTCTCTCTTCAGAGCATAATAATACCCATTTTTCTGCATAAACTCATGCATATGCAAAAAGAAGTGGAAGGCCTGAATAAGAACATGACTGATACATTCAGGTTCTTTCCTAACCATCAGCATAAGATAAGCACACAAGACCTTGTGTACACCACGCCTGCTTAGAGGAGAGGCAGCTCAGAGATAATACACACATCTAAGTACAATGCACATTTTGAAATAGGGATCTCATTTCCAGTCAGGCACAAAAGTTCCACCTCATCTGTAAAAAGCAGCAAGTGCTTTGTGCTTGGTTTGGGTTCCCACACCGACACAGCATTCCTGATTTCTTGTAGAGAAAGTAAAGTTTTCAGCAGCCTATTTCTATCATAGTGGCATCTTTGGCATGCAACACAAGCCACACAGAGGAGTCAGGTTACCTGTTCTCATGATGCCCAGATTATTTCAAGAACTTTTTTTTAATTTCAAGTTTATTGCCCAGACCTTGGTGTGAGACACATTTCAGCAGTCCCAAGGCAGAATTTTTTTACCCTGCCCTACCCTAGAGCAGTGCAAAAATCAGCCTCATACTTTCTAAGCTGTTTTCTCAAGTCTCAGATGCTTTTTGTTATTTTCATTTTTCTTTCCTCAAAGATGAAATTCTTTTTCAAACATACCCATAAGTGTGCAAACACTGAATCCCAGGGCTCACAAATGCCATTAACTGTGTCACTCCCAGTGCTGTCAGGAGTGACAAGGAAATGAAAGAAAAGATGATCTCCATGTAAGAACTTCTGGGTTACATCTATATAGAGTGGTAAACTGAGGTAGAGATTCATAAGATATGGCATGACAACTATTACCCTATAAAACAGCGTGTCCACAACAAACTGCACATTGAAAACAGCCCGGGGCCTGTGCTAGCTCCAAACTAGCCATGCTAAAAATGTGATGTGTGCAAACAACCTTGTGCTTATGCCTTGACTCACATACATCCCATTGAAAAGTTTCTGCTGACAATTTTGGATACACAGACTTCCTTATTATAGGGTCTGATCCTGCAAGAGCTTTCATTTAGGCTTCATTTTCATGTTTGATGGCTGGACAACAACAGCACCAAGAATCAGGAACACACAATGAGACAACATAGTGCCTGATTCCTACAGTCTGAGAAAAAGTTTATTACTGCTTTGCACAAAACATGATCTAAGGACTACATCAGGACACCAATATTGATTGAAAGGAAGCATTTTTATAGACGCCAAGATCAGAAGTATAATTATTAAAAAAAAGGCATCCTCGGGTTAGGAAAGGGATCTAGAAAGTAAGTTTTATTTGCCACTAAACACCATTTTGTACAATTAAGCTATATTCCTGATCAAAAGCTATTAAAATGAAAAAAACCCTGTTGTTACAGGTCACAGAAAAATTGGATGTTATTTGATTCTGCTGAAAATGATCTAGAAGAAGATAAACTAATTCCATGAATCTAAAAGCTATTTTTAGCTTTCAGAGCAACAGATGAGTTGCAAAATCTGATGTTGTTACAGGCTCAGACCTTCCATAATTAAGCTCTGACTAGTTATCAAACTTACAATTGAGGAAAACAGAACTGCATTTTTCTTGGTATCACAAGAGATAGGAAATAGGATTTTTTTATTTTTTATTTTTGGCACGCCACGTGTGTTCAAAATCAGTTCAATGGGAAGAGAAATCTGTGGGTTGAAACACAGAGACAGGGTTGCAGGCAAAGAATGATGATAACAACCCAAGCCCTGGGCTGGAGGAGGTTTTCAGTTCAGTAGCACAAAGCTCAGCAACATGCAGGAGGTTATTGTATGTAACAGTGCTGTTTAGCCAAAAATTTTCAACTAAGATTTATCCTATCAAGTCTAAAAATGACAGGAACCCTGCAACTAATAAAAGATGTGTATGTAATATACATGTGGAAGGCAAGCCAAAACTACTCTGCCATGCCTATGACCTATTTTATTATGACGACATGCATGGACTTTATCAAGTGCTCAGGGCAAAACCAAGGCTGTAAATTTAATAGAGATGTATGTATGCAAATCACAAGTCAGATTTACACAGCGCTGTGGCTGGCTTTGGAAATGTGGTGTAGAGTATGAAGGTGATTGAAGCCAGAACCACTGTGCTGAGCAAACAGCAGCAGCAGCAGCCTGTGAGCAAACCAGCTTCCCCAGCAGGGAGGAAGGACCTTCTCTGATGACCTGTGCTGGGGCTACAGAGTCAGAACAAAATTAAGAATTGTTAAAAGGAAGTGTGGAGATCCCAAGAGCTCCACTCATCATGCCATCTAAGAAGGAAAGGGGGGATGAGAATGTCGACAAGCTTCCTCACATCCCCAGACTCATGGATCAGTGTGGTCTGAAGCCGATTTTTGTTCTTTCACCTTCCTAGTTTGGAATCCAGGACTGTTGGTCTCTATTTTGTAGGCATGCAGTTTCTTACACTAGAGAGGGCCCAGGTAAATCTGGCAGGCACAGGAAACGTGAGCATCCAAATAAAACAGCACAGCAGACAAATCCATTTGTTCATCACTCTTGGTCTGGCCACACTGCCCACCCTGCTGGCAGTGTCCCAGACCGGAAGCTGGAACACCATGACCTGCTTCTGTACTGTCTTTCAGAAGCTAATTTTGTGGCATTTTACAATTCATGTGCCTGTCTTTGAGGTGGGAAGGTCTCAGGCTGTGACAAAGTGTTAGGGCAGTGGTGGTGCACAGTCTGGAAGCCAGCACCCTCCCTGAGGTCACGATGCTGCATCCAAACCCATGGAAAATGCAACTGCAGGAGGCACAATCATCTTCACTGCAGGAATGCAAAAATCACTAATGGTATCATAACCCAACATAAGGAAAGTTTGCTGTGGAAAGATGCAACTTAATGTGTTTTTAGATTACATGCTGAATGAAAGGAGTAGCCTAGGAAACCTGGGAGCCCAAAGATGGACTGAGCTGACAAAACAAATCCCATTAAAGGACACGTTCCCAATGTTAGGGCAGACAGGCTGGCAACTGTCACGCAGACCAGCCTAAGCAGGGTAACCTGGCAGGTGACACTGATGGCAAAATGATTTCTGACAACGCCACCACCCATAACAGAACCCTGGTCATGCCTGAACCAGCAGACTCAGTCCGTTCACTACCATAGAGACACTGCAAAAACTTAGAAAAATCTGGGGCAGTTCTGATAAGAACATCAAAAACTCTGAGGGGATTAAATAGCCTGAATTTTGGGTAAGATTAAACGCTAAATATGGACATCATTGCTTGACTAAGCAAAAAGCAAAGAACTGTGAAAGCACCCTGCAAATATCTAAGGGAGATATACACCCACAACCCACAACAAAAAGAACAGACTTCTTTATCATAAATCAAGAAGGAATATAATTGCAGGCAAAGATATGGCTTTAAAAAAAAAAAAGAAAATTAAAAGTTATTATGAAAGAAAAAATGTCTTTGCAACAGTGAATTATTAGTTCATGGTTAAGTGTTCTGCATGTGCTTGTTATATTTAAAACTATACTAGATGATCAAGCAATGAATATACAATACAGAAAATTCTCGACCTGAAGGAAAGTTGACTGAACGACCTCACATCAGAATTCTAGGTCTGTCTGCCTTAGACATTACTGGGGAAATTAAGATTTAGTAATCTTGAAACAATCAGTATCATCTGATCCAGAGATGTAAGTAGTTTACAGCAGTTACAGCTGTTGCAACAAACAAGGCAAAGATTTATTATGTAAGCAATTAAACACCCATTATACACAATGCATTGTGTTCCCTGGCTTGCCAAGAATGACAAAAACACATTGAACAGTGCTAAGGTTGAAACAGATCCTGCAACCCAAACTTGGCTGGAACAGTACAAGAGCAGGATTGTGCTGCCAGGCTTTGCAAGGTGCTGACACACAGTCAAATAAATAGCATTGGAGGAGTATAGAACATAAAGTTGTGCCTTGGAGCCCCTCTCTACACAAGGCTGTGAAGGCACGCAATCCTTGTTTTGATTTAAAAGACAACTTGCAACCAACACCTGCTGTGACGGATTTTCACAAGTTCCTCAGTGCAGTTGGAGGTCTAGCATGTTTCAGTGCACCATACCACTTTGGTATTTGCTTCTGACAGACTTCCAGAGGAAGCAGACTGACTTCCTACTCTTCTCCAACACAGTTGGTACACGTAAATTCAGCTATACAGCTTCATCTCTTGTAGAAAATCTAGAGCAGAGGCTGCTCAACAGGAACAGGGCCTGGGAAGAGCAGGCCATTTCCTCTTCCCTTCTGGCCATGGTAGTAGGTCAGATTAGTGTTGCCACATTGAAGAACCAGGAGGCTCTTATCAGCACTGCAGTAAAATGTGCCCAATTAAACTTTTTTCATAATCAAGCATGGCATCTCTCTTCTCCCAACAAATCTGCCATTTTAACTAAATTTTTAGAAAAAATCCTACAGATTTACCAAACCAAAATAAGTTCTTCATATGTTATGATCATTTCACATGCCAGCATTCTTCAGCTGTTGTTGAAGTGGAAGTAAAGGACAGAACATGGATTTACAGAGACAGCATTATGTCCTCAAGTCAACAGTCAAAAGTAGTTCCACTTTTCAAACAAACAGCTAATATGATGGACAGGTTAATAATGAGTGCTGTTTAAAAAGTCTGACAGTGTAAACTCACCTCCTGTTCATGCATACTGATGTGGCATTTAGGGCTAACAGGGGAGAATGGTCAGATTTAACCCTCCTTTTTTGTGCAGATACAAAAGAGGATCACGAGTCTACCAGCAGCACTGTTTATGGCAGGCTCAGTTCGCTACTGCATTTCCCAAGTCTCCTTCTTGTGTCTTCTTAATGGTCAGGAAAATTAGCGATATTTCTATGTCTTGTAACAGAAACTGAATGAAAGTTGTGACTGGTCTGTCTCTTTTACAGTGTCAAAACACCAGGTCCAAGCTCCTCTTCTGTTCATTTGCACAGACATGGGAAGCAAAGTCAGGCAACAGGGTGGTCTTTGTCCTCTACCAGGTTATGCTTATTATGCATATGCACTACATAAAATGTAATCCTCCATTTCATGCATGATGATGTTGGATCCATCCTAACTTTCTGCTACCTACACATATATGATGTTAATTAAAAATACTGCTTTACAGAAACTATGAGAAAGCTGTCCAACACACTTGGTAAGAAGAAATATGGATTTTAACACTGGCAAGCTCTAAACAAATTCTTAAGCAATAAATCTTCAATAAAACTGACTGGTCTACCCAGAGTAGTTTTAATAAAAAATACCTTGAATATCTTCCATCCATTTTCTAATCAAAATTCATTCTGAAGATTCCTAGACTACTAGGAATCACCGATTTGTTTCCTTATATAAAACAATGGCAGTAATTTCACAATTATAAGCCGCACCTGATTATAAACCACACATCAGGGTAGCCGGGCAGACCACAGGATTTGTCCACATATAAGCCGCACCCGAATAAAGCAAGGATCCATGTGCAACAAAGTAACAAGTTAGTAACAGAATCGCACTACTGCTGGGTTTGCTGTCAGGTGCTCAATTTGCAAACAGTTTTCACAGACTGGAGAAGCCTTTAAACGCAGCCCCAGGCGCCCTCCCCATGCTGCGGGCCCCGGCACTCCCGCCCCCGGCACTGACTGCCGCGGCTGCCTGTCTGCTTGGCAGCAGCGGTGGCTCCCCTCGCTGTGTGAAGCTGGCGGCTCACCCCCTTGCTGCGCGCTTGAAGCCGACCGGCCGCTGCCGCCCCGCTGCATGAAACTGGCTCCAGCTCCCCACCTGCTTGGCTGCAGCAGCAGCTCCCCGTGCCGCGCGGTGGTCATGTTCGTGGCTCCACCACCCCGCGAAGCCCGCTTCCCACATGCCCCCCGCCCACCTGGCTGCAGCTCCACGGCAGCTCTCTGGCCGGCCACAGCTCTGCGGCAGCTCTCTCCCTGGCCGGCTCACACTTACGGTCTGCCATTTCGCCAGAAATTGTCCATAAATAAGCCGTACCTGATGATTAGCCACACTACTGGCGTAGGCTGGATTTTTCAATTAAAAAGGTGCGGCTTATAATCGCAAAATTACTGTACATAAGATTTTGCCAAGTTTGGGAATGGGTTTAATTTCCCAGTCATCCAATAGAACAACTTTGCCACAACCAGTATCATGAACTCTGGCTCACTGGAAGTCTAATTTTCCTATACTCTGTGTTTTTGTTTAACAGAGATTGCTTGACTCTAACTGACATTTGAAGAATAGCAAAAACATTAGCTTTCACATTGAATTTTTTAATGTATCCAGATATATTATGACCAAAATATGACTATGAAACAGGAAGCAATATGGACACGTGTCCTGGTTTCAGCTAGGGTAAATTTCTTCTCAGTAGCTATTAGAGTGCTGGTTGAGAAAGAATGGTGTTGATAACACACAAATTTAGGCTTTTGCTAAGTTATGTTTATGCTAATTCAAGAATTCTCTTTTCTCTCCTAGTTTCATGCTTTGGGAGGGAGCTGGGACAGCTGACCCAAACTGACCAAAGGGGAGTTCCACAGCACAACACTTTTTGTTTACTGTTTGTTATCATCATTATTACTGTATTTCACTTTATTTTCAATTGTTATACTGCTCCTATCTCATCATACAAGTTTTGCTTCGATCCTCCTCCCCATTCCACCAGGGTGGCATGGTGGAGAGAGGAGGGGGTTGAGTGAGTGGCTGTGTGGTGCTTAATTTCCATCTGGGCTTAAACCACAACAGCATGAAAGCTAACAGGGCAATTTACTGTGAATCTTCACACATGCCCTCACTTAGTCAAATACAGTGGCAAGATCATGGCCAGTTGCTATGATACCATGGCTCCCTTAATTCAATTAAAATACTGACGTCGCTGTTCAGTATTACATGTTTCCCAAAAATTGGAACATTACTGTGGCTCTTATTCTGCTATTCTTGCATGCTATGATCTCATTGATAATATCAATGTGTGCTTCTTAGAATTTGCATTTTCCAATTTGCTTCTGCTGTATTTTGCAAGAAATCATCTTCATACTGAATGAGGCTTTTTAGTCTCTGATTATTTTTGTCTAACATAGGTAAGAAACTTTCTTATGCTGCACATAATGATCTTTTCCTGTTGGTGTCTTTTGTACTTGAACTTATCTTGGAAAAGTGGAAATTTCCTCTGGGTTACTGATTTCCTCAGTAATTCTTTAAAAAGGTAAGTTTTGACTGCAGAAAGTGCAATACTTTGAAATCTAAAGCTGTCTGAAGTGAACATTAACTCTAAGTCTTGTTAGAATCAATAATTTGAGATAGGATACTGTATTTGAAAATAACACATTTGTGTTTAAACAGTCCTTTGAAGGTGCAAAGTGCTGCATTTCCTCATCCTTGGCCACCACCACGTTTGATGAATACTCTTCCAGTGTATAGCACATGACTGGGGTTAAGATGCAGCATTTTCAGCAGGAATTGGGCTATAACAGCCCTACTGCAATGTTAAGACAGATCAATGACAACATCCTGCAAAGAAGCCACACTTTAACTGAGCTGTCAACAAATCAAGGACAGAGGAAAGCAAATGGCCAGTTCTCCCTCATGCTGTTCAAACAACAAAACTGCCAGGTACACATGCTTGCAGCTGAGAAAACACAGGCATTGAGGTCTATTTTCCTTTCTGATTAAAACAATTGTTTTATCAGTTGAAGTCTGACAGCTTCCAGGAGCTTCTGTGTGTTTATATGGTCCCATTGCTTCTAGTTTGGCTATCTTCCTTGCAAGAAGGTGTCTGTTTCCCTGGCCATAACTCAATTCCTCATTCATGTTCCCAGTTGACTCTTTTCACTTTTGAAATATATTCAAACCCAGTCCTCAAGTTCACAGTCAGAGGTTTTGTCAAAAGTGGCTGATCTAGTGAAATGGTCTTACTTTTGTCTTGCTTTCCACCTGATCCATACCTGCCCTCCCTCCTTTCCTGGACACAGTCTTTCTTATTTCAAGTCCACTTTCTCTTTAAAATCTCTCATTCATTTTCCTCTTTTTCTTCCAAACCAAGCCACCATGACTCCTCTGGGTTACAGAAATCCTTCCTTCCTTTCACCACCTTGTTAAAAATGTTTCCTTATTGCAATTCACCCTCTTAAGTCCAAGTGAAATTGCATTCATGTGACTGTAATGAATAAGTGACGCCTTCCTTCTTACATTGTGTTCTCATGAAGTTTGATACAGTTAGTCACAGCCTCTCTGTACTTTGATTTTGCAAATTTTGCTTTTATTTTCAAGGATATTTGCTTGTCTGGGGCTTCACCTACCTCTCCCAGCATGGCATTTTGGTGTTTCTGCTGCCTTTTTTCTCTCTCTGTGGACTTTACTCTTCTACCATGTGTGTTTGCCTTACTCACAAAAACCTTTATTTCTGAACTTGGACTATATTTAATTGTCCTCCTTTGTCTTTGTTGGTGCCACTGTTTCATAGCCATTCCTGGATGTTCCCATATCAGTCCTTCCCTCTAGTACTTGTAGCATCCTCTAATGCCAAGCTGATACGTGATTCCTCTTCTCCCTGAAATCTCTGAATTTTGAATGGCTTTAAAAATTAAGACACAAAACAGCAAGACTCCTAATGAAGTTTAAAATTTAGAGAGTCAATAGCAGAATGACTGGGACCAATCTTAGTATCTGAGACAAGAGTAAACATGGAAGGGGCATCAGACCTTCAGAAGACCTGCCAAGACAAGGATCACATTAGTACCACAGTCTAGGGAACACTGGGGGACAGTGCAGTCCGGGACAACTGACTGTGAAGTGCTGCATCATGTCAGGTTTGGCTGCTCTGGACAACTGACTGTGAAACACTGGGTCATGTCAGGTTTGGCTGCTCTGGCTGCAGCCCCCAGGCTCCCTGTGACTCATATGCTGTGTTTAGCTGGTGCATCTCAGACGAAAACCTGCATGTTTTCCCACCCTGGAAGAAAAGAGACTGGCTGGACAAGACTTGGGAATTAGTCAGTAAAGGTTTAGGGTTTTGGAAGGTGTGACAGGATGCTGAAGGCAGAAAAAGCTCTTGGCTGGTGCAAATGTCGGAATGAATCTTTTAATTAGAAACTTTGGCAGACCCTGGAGCAGCCAATGCTTCCTGTGAAACTGACCATCCAGACATGCCTTCTGAACTCATGAATACCCTTCCCTTATTGCCAAGCAATCTGACTCCCACTTTTTGCTTTTTTTTGTATCCTTCACTATGTTTTGCTCTGCTCTGAGTGCTTGGAGAACCAAAATGTGCCTGCCAACCACACTGCTTTGCTTTTCTACCATGACAACTTCCTTTCTTCATCAAACTTTGCTGAAGGACAGGTTAGGTCCTTTGAATTAAGCACCAGGTTGAGGATTGTTGGATTCTCAGGAACCCTTATTAAATGGAAAGCATTCCTACTCCCCATATAAAATTACTCTGAGATACTCCAGGTCTCAGGATGCACTGAGAATATATCTTTTTAACATGCTGCCATCTTACGTTGCTGTTAAAAATTTTAACATCGTCCAAAGTAAAAAAAAACCCATAAATTAAATTACAATCTCTTGGAATTCCCTGTTTATGTGAAGTTCAAGAAGTAATGTTAAAGACTTTGAGCAAGTCTTATCTAATTAGAACCTGGGACTTAATTACTTCTTTCCTGAAAGATGAGCCTCTGGCGGATAATGTTATGAGGATAGTATGCCTTGAGCAAAACACAGAAAATAGTTTTCTGTCAGAACTTAAGAAAATAGAAGTTTCATCATATAGATTGTTATGTGTTTTGCACATGGACTGTATTTATAACAAGTCTTTGCTGTCTAGCATAGACAGGAAATCAAAACTAAAATCAGAGAAAGTAGCAAAAGAACTGATAAAAGGTTCACAATTAAGTTCTTCTTTCTTCATCGTGAAATCTATTTTATGTTTGACCACTTTATTAACCAAGACATGCCACTCCACCCTATTCTTTCCTTCTGTACTCCCAGCAATTTACTGGGATTCCTTCTGTGGACTGTCTAATAGCAGGTAAGGTATAGATGCATCATTATCACTCCTGCTGTCACATGAGATATATTACATGGAGTTTCAGGCAGAATATTTTGTCCTGTATACAGAAATGAAATATCTATCCATTCTGTGGAAGAAGTGACAAGCTAAACCAGAAGTACAGCAGCAGACTTATGCAGCTTCCAGACTGGCTTCAGCTTGGAATGAATCATTCCGTATGATCTTTATGAATCTGTATTCCCACTGGTGAGTCTTTTTGTGATCGTGTTAACTCTTAAGGGCATTTATTTATTGACTTATTTACAAAAACCCTTAAGCCTGCTGCTGCACTACTTGTGCAGTGTAGTAAAATACAGGGAGCCAGTCGCTTGATTCAGAGTGATAGTAGTGAGTGCAAGTATCAAGAACAAATTCTTATTTTTCCCATTTTCATTTTCTGGCTGGTCTTCCCATTTTGTTAGTTTTCTTCTGAACTAAACAGACAAGTATTAAACAGGTTAAGCCTAGAATTTGAGCCAACTTTGACTGGTCAATATTCTTTGCATGGGAAAGTAATTGCATTTTATTGTGGTGTCTTACCCTTGTTTATGACTAATGCTCTTTTTGATCATAGGAGTGGTGACTTATATACACGGTGCTTAGCAGAAAGCTATTCCCTGTAAAATTCCAAATATGGATCCAAACTCAAAGTTCCTCTCTCCTCCATTCCATTATTTCTTTATGGCTCCCTTATCAAAAAAAATTCATTCTTAAACAAGCCAAAATTTAGGATTTAATACACTTAATACATATTTTGATGCATAAGCTTATCTTGGGGCAAATGCTCTTATGTTCGCCTCTTTAATACCACATGTCCACATGTCTATGTGTATGTAAAAGGATGTATATGTAACCTCACATCTTTATATGCATGCATATTTATACAAGGACATATTAATATGTTCCTAGTTTTTTAGCCTTTGTTTCCAATAATGATTTTAGTCAAAATTCCAAAGTATGGATTTAATTTAGGATTAGCCAAACAATTAGTAAGGCAATAGGAATTTATTGTTATAAATGTACAGCAACTATGTGCCTGTTACAATAGACTTAAAATAATGTTTGTAATTAGCAAATGGAATCTAACATTTTCTAACTGTCTCATTAAAATGAAATTAGATGCAGAGTTAGGAATTTTAATTCCAAACATTCACCTTTATTGTTGAAACAGAATCCTGAATGATCTCCTCGACTATTTCATTAAATGTCCACGCAAATTAAGTTGTAAAACATGGGATCTAATCTTGTTAACATTCCTTTCCAGAATTATGACATTGAAAGAACTTCAGAAGGAAAGAGGGGATTATATAAATTTATCTTCTTCTGCTTCTTGAATTTCTACACTGTTTTTTGTGAATGAATATGTCCTTAGGGTAAGAAATAATGTAACAAAACCAACCAACCAACCAACCAACCAAAAAACCCAACAAACAAACAAATAAAATGCTATCCTAGAATACCTCAGTGCCTTCTATAATACAATTTAATATTTTTACGGTAACTCAATCAAGAAAAAGCATTAAAAATATTGAGAAAGGATGGCTTTGAATGATAATGGTAGGGAGGAATTTCAAACATATTTACAATCAAATGAGGTTCACACCTAATAGCTGTCTAGGTCTTCCTCTAGACCATTTTTGCTCTAGATCTGTGAAGCTTAAAGAAAAAGGCAATTTTTAAGGAGGTTCAAGGGAAACAATTCTCTACTGTCTACCAAACTAAGCCAACAAACTGCACAGCTACAACTGGGGCCTTTGAATGTGAAGTGTGGAGCGTAGAGATTCACAGCTGTGCACACCTACCTCTGCGGCCAGCACAGAGGAGGAGGGACTTTTTCCAGAGAGCTTAGGACACTTTTGACTCCTAGGCAACTTGAGGTCAGCAGTGGGAAGTAGGACACACTCAACTCACTAACAAACTCCCGGAGCCAGGTCCACCCTAGAGCTCCCACTCCAGGGAGTGCTATAACTTTGTGAGGGAAGACCAGATCTGGGACAGGCAGCAGCATGCTGGATCTTTTCCTTCAAGACCACCATCACTGCTCCCCCTCCAGCCTTCTCAGTCCCTCAGACACACAGAGGGGAGAGCAGAGGCAGAGGTGCAAAGACACAAGAGGATGAGGGAGGAGAAGGAGGAAGAAGGTGGAGGGAGACAGCCTTGGCAAGTAAAAGTTGCTAGATGCTGTACTTAGATGATCAGACTTTATTTCAGAGATTTTTCTCCCCTGCCCCTTGTCCCTTATCTTATACTGGGACATTTAAATAGTCACACATATCCATACAGTTTTCAACCTTATACTGTTAACGACCATCCTTGTATCTTTTTGGTTTAATCTTCCAGAATCAATCTGAGTTCTAATCCCATCGAGCCCTTTCATCCTACATGGCATGTTTACTTTCGACACCTTGTTTCACAAGGGCAAACGTGATACAAGTGATAAAAGTCTAATTTATATCTTCTCTAGAAAAATAATCCCCTTTTGTTTCTCTAAATGGTACTGAAATGTGAAGTTAATAGGAAAACACAAGTATACAAAGTGAAGGATGTTTCTATTAAGTTCTGTGGTGCCTTATTTGTGCCCCACGTAGAGTGCTGATCTAAGTAAAAGCTTGATCTGCATCAAATGTAGTGAACTTTACTGACTTCCTCGAAGATTTATAAATGAGAGGTCACAGAGTCAGGCTGCAAGGCTGTTTGGCTGCATGATTAACTGTGAGAAATTCACCTAGTCATTCTGGCATGATGCACAGAAGATGGAGCTGATCAATAAGTTCCAAATCACTTGCTTTATTTTCTCTGGAAAATAATCAGAGTGTGATGTACAAATAAACCACTATCACACAGATCCAAACTCCAAACATAAGAAAAAAGCAACGGAATTAAGAGTTTTGCACATCTTGTGCACCATATTCCAATAAAGGCATCAGAAGCAGCCCTTTGCTGGGGAAGGTTAGGAAGGGAAGGAAAAAAGGGTCCTTAACTTCATCACATAAAAAATACCATTTGTTTTTGCATGCTTCATTAATGCTCCCTGATTTACCGATCAGAAACACAGAGCAAGTCCAACCTTCAGGGGTCAGCAGTGCTCAGGATATCTATGAATTGCACTCTAGGCAACTGTGGGGACTGTGGAATAAGGGCTGACTCTGCTCAGTAGTAATCCTGCAGTTTTTGGTTGGATGGTTTGGAATCTGAAGAGCAGCTAAGTGAAAATCCCCCCCCACCTCACAAATACCACAAATCACCTGCTCAGGGCTCCCCTCTGAAATAAAGCAGCATTTCATTCAGAGGGTGTACTTAGAGATTATTCTTGTAAATAGATTTTAGAGATTGAAAATTCTCTATTTACTCATAGTTTTGAAATCAGACAAATACAGTAGCCTTTTCTGAGCTTTTTAGTGCAGTGAGGCCCATATCATATTAGTGATGACATTTATGTTTGGAAAGTCTAATACTATCAGACTATCTGTACATTCTCTGGAATAAAACTTGCTAAATGCAGCAGAGTTTTTGTGGCTGTGCTGAAATACAAACAGTATAAAGAAAGGCTGCTGCTACACTCTCATTTTCATGCCCAGTGGTCTTTCATAGACTGTTCTGCCTGAATTTGAGTTTTAGTAGATTATCTTCAAATTAGAGCTCAGGATGTACTTACAATTTAATGCCTTACTCCACTAGAAGCCTAACAATTCAAATACAAGGGATCAAAATCGTTATAGCTTTGCTCCATCTTGACGATGTGCTGTTTATGGACTCTTTTTAGCATACACAGGCATACATGCATGCAAAGCCAAGAGGTGGAAGTGAAATGACTCAAACAACGAATCTTTCCTCTTACAACATTATTTCTATTCCAGGCTTTCTTATTCTGGTTAAAGGACAGTGGATTGAATAAAAAGGTAATAAGAAGTGTGATGGATAGGAAAATACAATGATGACAGTATAATAAATTATTGCTTACCATTTGCTGAGTGTTTGCAAAATCTGCCTCTTTCGAGCTACACTGCACCAAAAGCATTATAATATTAATCAGAGCAATACAAAGGAATACATATTTGTATCAAATTCTATTTAAGAGTACTGAGCATTCCTGCTCCCTTAAAACAAAATGAAAATAAAAACGAAATAAAGAGGAGGTTTTTATGTCACTGAAACAGTACATGTTACACTACTAATGCTTCTGCATATAAGAGGTATGTTGATAACTGATTAAAAATACAGTCGAAGCCTTAGCACGCTGTCTTGCATGCAGACTTCTATTGGATACAGAATAAACTACTCTTCATCTGAGAACCACAGCAATAACCCCTCAAGGTCTTTTTATTTGATCTTGAATGAACATGAAAAAGGGGCTCACAGAGCAGCCATTTCTTTGCTACTTCTGCAGCATCTCTCAAGGCAGTGGCAGTGCAGCTTTAGTGTAGAAAGTCTTGGTGCTTCTGAAACATGTTATTAGAGTAAATCTTGAACTGAACTTGACTTTATTTTATATTTAATGACAGGATGTCAAAAATACTTTGATCTGCATTAATGCAGTTGCTGGAATAAAATTACTTTCAGTCATTTAGTGTTTTGGTCCCATGGTTAGCTGCACCATTCAATCTTCAAGAACTGATGATCTTTTACACTGCAAGCTGTCTCTTACCCCTATTATCCCTAGGAGACTTACCACAAGAGAGTAACATATCTTGAATCCAGGTTTAGCCACAAAGTAGTCGTCGGATTTGAAGGTTATCTTTATGTGATTTGTTCTTGATGTTATTCTTGGAGGTACTTCCTTGTGTCCACACCACCTTCCTCTAATAACCGTGCTGGTCTCTGATACATCTTCCACTTCCACAAAGTCATACCTGAAAATGAGTATGAAGAATCAGTTTTTGCTGACTGGTTACAGAGGATGCCTGCAAATTGACAGGAGCACAGCTGGAGACACAAAGACACTGTCCCCTGTTCTCCAGTCCAAAACATCAGACTAAGTATTACAAATGGTGGACAAGTTTGTGTGCCACAAAATAGACTTAGCTGCAGGCTACTTCCTGAGTGCTCAAATGACTGATTTCTGTGCTCCTGGAACATGACAGTATTTGCTACCATGTTAAAGTAGCAATAAGAGGCACTTGCATGCGCTTAGTATACAGTAAACATACGCATTGCATTTCATGTGGTGGGTAAATAATTTAGAGACCTTATAAAATATTATTTAAGGCAGGCTGCCCAACCTGAACAGCTGCAAGCACTTGTGCACTTTCTGGTGGTTGCCCAACTCCCTGCAGAAGCAGCCACAGGCGCCCGCCTGCTGTGTCAGTCAGAGGGGTAGAGAGGGGCAGCCACTGGGCCAGGAGCAAAGGGAGATGCTGGAGGGACAGAGGGCAGTGCATGCCACTGAGAGGTGCTTTTCAGGAATTTCCTTGTAGGTGGCACATTGCTCCTGTAGCTGGTTTGGAAAGATTTATGTCTAGCTTTTAAGCAAGAAAGTATGCTGCTGCTCTGTATGCTGCAGTGTTCTGTGAAAAGTCAAATCTTGGCCAGGCACCTGTGCCACAGCAGAGGTCCCTAGCCCACAGAGGGCTCTGTCAGGAGGAGAAGTCACTAAACCCTAGAGATGAAGGGACACAGTGATAGCATTCACTGCTCCAACCTGTGCATTCGCCTGCTCGGGTACAAATGACCATATAAATAAATAAAAAAATGAGTACAGTTATTGAGCTAGAGAATAATGGGGAAAGAGAATAAAGCTTTGCTTTTACTAAATCTATCAAAAAATGCCTCTCAATATTTTTGAGCCAGAATTAGGCCCCACACATTGCTGCCAGCAAGGCAGAGGTGATGACAAGAGGGGCAGCTTCAGTACCATCTTCACAGTACAGTTAAGCCTTAAAACTCTGGAGGTCTTTACCAGGAATGTTTTCTATTATCAAAGCATCTACTCCCTCCAAAGAGGGAGTTCAGAACTGTTAAGTGATTCTTGCTAGCTCCCTACCCCCAGGTCTGTGGGCCAAGCACCCTCCTCCTTGCCCAGTTGTGGGAGCTGAATAGCTCTGTAAATAACAGACATGCTTTTCTTTTTCTGCTGAGAGCCCCTGAGAAGAAAACCAAAAGTACTATGTGGTTTGAGAATATCAACTCTGCTGCTTTTATATTCGACAACCCCAAATTGCACAGAACAGAAAATAACAGATCCACCATGACCACTTAAATCTGCTCAAACTCTGCTGAAATATTCCTTTTCTGTAACACACCAGAATTTAGTCCCAGGCAGAGGCAAACGTGTCTCAATCTCTCTCCACCCTCCCCAGCTCCCACTCCCTGGAGGTGATGGATGTGGTACCCAGCAGAGCTCCCAAGCGTGTCCATCCCCACCCTTTGGGCAGCACAGAGCTGTGAATGCTGATTGCAATACAAGGGGTAGTGGTGTTCAGCAGGAGATAACCTTGTAAGCTTTGGTGAAAGTTGTCCTGACTGGCTTCTCCACTTTTGGAAGCCAGAAGCCAGACTAAGTAGGAAAACCAGGGAAAATCCATCGACTTTCAAGGATTATATCTGATTTCAACAGCAGAGGCTCTGCTGCAATGATCATGGAAGCAGGTGTATTCTCAGTTGCTTCTGTGCATCCAAGGAGCCTCAGAGGCTAGGTACATTTAATTGCTTTTCAGAATCATCTCTTATCAAATGCCTGTGGAAATGGTAACAGCACTTTTTGAACATTCTGCAAGACCTTGAATATTTCCTCTCCTTCTTCAGAAGCTCAGCAGAAATATAGCCCTGCTAAAATATACCTTTTTATTCCTCAGCCTTAATGAATTTCAATCAGCTCAGTCTTAATAGTATGCAAATTACAATAATTAGCATTAATGAAAAATTGAAAGTAAACACTAGGAAGTTTCTGGAGAGAAAAAGCTTCAGGTCAAAAGCAAATACAAAAGCAAGGTAAGGTGCAGAGGTCCTGAATAACTTGTCCAGTATGCCCAGCATTCAAGCATATGCTCAGTTCTCAGCATTCATTTCAATTAAAACAGTCCTGGCTGTCTCTCTAAAGCAGCACTGCAGGGACTGTCAGGGACTGAAGCTGCAGAAAGCATCTAGTTTTGAAAAATATAGTGAGCATTAGCAAAAAATCCAACTGCACACAGTACTTAACAGACTTAAAGCCATCACAAGCTGTCTGACCAAAAAATTCCTCACTCTGGAAGTAATACTACCCAAATGAAGGTCTTCCAGAAACTCTAGGGAAAGCTTTACTGCAGAAAAGGATGTGGTATTTCTCCACCTTCTGCAGACACTATGTATGATGGAAGGTCTTTGCTTTTCTCTGCATTCTAAATTAGCTGCTCTGGAAAAAGCAAGCAGACTGTCTTCCAAGATGCTCTCCAAGCACACAATGCCAGTAACAGCTTGACTTTCCCCCACTGTGCCACCACCTTTAATGGCTTTTGACAGAGAATACTTAATCTTTTTTTTCCACAGTAAATTAGCCCTCTGTTTCAGAGTTGCAATGCTTTCAGGTCAGCCACAGTTTATCCACTATGTAAATATTAACAGGCCGCTTCTGTGTGCATTAGGCTCTGAATCTGGGAAAGCGTTGGGGTACTGGGAGGTTACTGTTGTTACTGACTCTGCTGCTGGTCTTGAACCAACATCACCAGAGCAGACCTGCCAAGGAGCAGGGAAGGAGAGCCAATTTGAGGCTGCATTCTTTTATTACTACATGGAAAACAAACCTGCAGGAATGGTTCCCTCTAACAGTAATGCAGAAAATTTAACAAAGAAAAATAAGGAAAAGAAATCCACCCTGTAAAATGCCTGCAGATGCCAAACCCTACAAACACAAATTAATTGACAAAGATAAGAAGAGGCTGGGTGTGCAGAAACACTAACAACCAAGTTCTCTGCATAGATAAGGTGTAAGTAACAACATGATCAGACAGAGTTGGAGGCTGAGACTTGAGCATTTTAAGTAAGTAGCATCACAGCAATCTGCCTTTCAGAGGGCATGGGAACCCTGAGACTGTCTTCTCCCACAGAAAAGAGAGCTGAATAAAAGAAATACAAACACATGGATTTATACTGTTTTTGTGAATGTTGGCAAGATTCACCTCTGTACTCTACTCATGTAAAACAGTTTATCCACCTAGGTTAATCAGACAGATCATGTGAGCTTAAGTTCACTTTGTCTTAAAAGGGGAATCAAAGCAACTGGGATATAGTAGGGTAGGCTTTAATACATTTATAGATACATCAGCATGCATCAGCATGCTGATGCTTGTGGACTTTTATTTAAAAGTTTTAAACAGAATTGTACCAGTGAAGAGTAAAACTAAAGATAAGCAAGTGATCTGAACATAATTCTATTTTTCAAAGCAGTTTTTTCTGTCCCTCACAACTCAGAATAAACATTTACCTACTCACTCAAACCTCCTAAAGCCCTCCACCTATTGAAAAAGATGTTTCTTGCCTGGCTGAAACGTAACAGAGGTGACAGAGGACAAAATCCTATTAAAGTAGGGTTGTTGATTAAAGTAGGATATGCTATGGTAGCTGGATTTGAGCACACAAGTACCTTGTGCTTACAGTGTTATAGAAGGACTAAAACCTGACAAAACTGCTTCAGGTCCAGGACAGCTCAGTTTATTTATGAACTCAAAGTTCAGTTTCAGCAGGGAGAGCCTCTTAAAGGTCTGTTGCAAGGACATCCTAGACCTGGCCCTGGTTTAGCTCTGCAGTCTCATGCCAGTGAGCTCAAAGGGAGACTTAAGGAGCCCTTTGCAAACCCTTGTCACTCACCTGCAGATCTCATTCTCGGGTTCCTCCAGCCCAAACTGATTGTCAAAAGCCAACTGGATCCTGGTGCTCTCTGGGGAGTGGAGGCGCCACGTCAGCAGGAGGTTCCTGGGGTAGCTGCTGGGGAAGCGAGGACTGTGGATGCAGCCGTTCCCTGCCACGCTGATGGTCTCTTCCTTTCGGTACAAGTCTGTGAGGTGATTGCTCTCTGTTAGTAGTCACAACTTGTAGAAATTAGTATGTTGTTCCAGTTACAGGAAGGCAAAAAACACAACAGTTTATAATACATCACAATTACTTGCATTTCAAGTCTACAAAAAGCTGAGTCTAGGAGCAGTTATTATTAAATAGGAAGTACAGTGTATTTTCTCTTAATTCAATCCTCTATAAACACTAAGAACAACAGAGCTTGAGTATATAGACTCTTTATTTTACAAAAAAATGTATAATTATTTTTACATTTATATTGATTATATAATGTCATTCTCATCACGTTGGTTTTAAAACAGAGGTAAACTTTAATAAAAGCTACAAGCTTGAGAACAATGAAGTAAACTGAAATAAAAAATGTAAACAGTCCTGCTTTGCAAATTTTGTTCTCTGGGGAACAATGCCCTCTAAACAAAAGCAGCAATGAAGGGCTGTAGGAAAGTGAGTATGGGTGAATTTAAATTTATTTACTATGCTTAAGTATTTCATCCCAGAAACATGTGTAAGGTCATGTTTTGATTTTATTTATATGGTGTGAACCATTTTCTGCCTATGGTCCATTTACTCAAACAGCTACTCCATGCTTATACTGATGCAATTGAGGCCACATCCTGTCCCATCAACCATCTTACTCAGTAACTTCAAGATAAATAGCCAAGTCTTTACTTAATTAAAATTCCACAACTTTTGCCTGAGCAAACATTCAATTGTTCCTAAAGTTTACTTATACTGAGGTGAAACCTCTGCTGCTGTAAATCCCTGGCTCCAAGGATTACAGGAACAGTGTCAAGACCCAGCTCTCTAAAACCCAAAATGTCTTCTCAGTTGCACCATACAGTTGCAGTGCTCAGCTGTTTCTGATACCGGAATTTGAGTCAGTTTGCATCAAAGAACTGCAAACAACCATTCTTCCATCCATTTACAACTCCAGTATGTGGACATTTTGAGGATCAGAAGGCTCCAAGGCAACATGCAGATCGCAGCAGGTTTCAGTTCCCAGTCAAGACATGCATCTCTGAGCCTCCATGTGTGGGACAGCTACCTGTGCTCCTTCCCCACACGATGTGTGGGGATCTAAATGAATTTGTACACTTGCTTTCATGTAAATGAAATAATGTTAAACCGAACATCACTGCATTCTGCTAAATGCCACGTCAACCTCCAGTTCCAGTGCAAGCAATAGAAATAGAAAACCGGTGCCTTCTCCTGAATCTGGCTACTGAAAAAGAACAAATGGGGGGAAAATACCTCCACCAAGCCACTCTGTGAACTGGAAATACAAAACCAAAGCAACCAGCCACAGCATCTGTCTTATACGCTAATCTGTCCTCACTTTTAAAATAAAATCCAAAGTGTGACTGAAGTTTTCTAAGCTCTTTATATGAAATACATTTACTTGTTTTATAAATGTTCATTGAAAACAGGAATGCAGAGAAATAGTACAAATTTCATGATTAGTACATCTATTTTTCTGGTTGCCTTTCATTGGTTCCTGGCTGTAAATACCTTCCTGCATGCAGCTGTAAGCAAAGCATGGTTTTCTAACAACAATTCATTGTACTCCTCTAACAGCAGTAATTCTAGCTTCCAAACAACCTGAAACTCAGAAGAAAAAAGTCTGTGTTTTTTATAAAACTATCTCCACAGACCTAATTGTGACATCTTTCTAAGATGCTTTCAGACTCTGAGCCACCCTTTCTAAGCAAACACAGCCCTAGCTCACGAAATGCAAAATTAGCCAGTTTTGTTTTGTTCTGCTTTGACCAAACAATTTGGATTGGAAAAGTGCCAATTTGGTGAAAATAAAGACCACCCACCTAATAGTTTTGTTGTGATTTTAATTAGGGACATCTATGCTGAAGTCTGTTTTGTATTTGTTTTTATTCTAAAAAAAGAGAAAAAAGACATCTGTGGGGTTTTTTTCTCCCCTGATCTGGAATGAAACAAAATGTCCAGCCAACAATACTGAGTTCTTACTGAAATCCTTAGGACCTTTGGACTCTGAAAACACCCAGTACACCAAGAGGACAAGATATTTCACAGGACTTTATCCAAAACATCCAAGAAAAGGGATAAAAATAAAACAGATTTGTTGATAACAAATTCTAGTGAAAAACAACCATTCCCTAAGTCAGAACAAAAGTTACTGCAGTAAAACATGGCAAAACTCATCCTGTGCCTCAGAGTCTTTTACTCTTCTTTCTTGGACAGCAAACTATTGCCATTTTCTCTCTGTCACCATGCATTTCACTGTGTGGTTCAATCTGTTTCATGACTCTGAGGGAAAGGTTCCCTTTTCCCCGGCAGTCCTGGCACAGCTTTGCCCTCGTGTTGTCAGTTGCTGAAATTGGAATTCTGGGGACAGCATCTCTGAGACATGCACATACACATACCCCCAAACAAAACATCTGTGCACACAGCACTCCAATGGAGAATAAACACTGCCTGCTCTCCTGTACATCAAGAGGAGGGTCTGTCACATTCAAGTTAAACTCTGAATCCCACAGACTACAGTGCTCTGCCTGGAAGGCAGTCACTCCTGACCAAGACTAGTGCTGAAATGCCACAGCTGGCACTGCTCTGCAGTATCCAAGTTGTACAGGTACATGAAGCAATACAGCTGCATGTGTTATCAAGCTTAAAAATCAAAGCGCAGTGACTTATTATTTCAATCATGGTAATTGCAGAAATTCTAAAGTCATTGGAGAAGAAGGGCTGGAGAGAAGCATGGGGAGAAAATTCTCACTATAGAAAAATAAGGGATAATCAAAAGTTCCACTCTGAGGAAAAGCCCTTTCCACAAACGAAGAAAGTATGTTTGATGCGACTGGCCATAAATACTGTTTCTACAGCCCACATAGGATGAAATCTAAAGCTATCTGGAGCCTTCACCTGGTGCTGGAGAAGACACTTCAGGAGCTCTGAACAGCCTGATTCCCCCTCACCCTCCTCACCATGCGCTAAATTACAGTTTGAAGTAGTGCAGCCAGCACTGTAATCAAACACACTAGAATTTTCTTAAGGGGATTTTCATTGGGATTTCCCAGTGTTAACAGGCTTAGCTATAACACAGTCAACCCAGACTGGCTCCCAGAAGGCTGGCTCCTCATGAATCATCAAGTATCTGGGAAACAGCTTGAGGAGATGCAAGAAACTCTCCTACCTTTTGTATCAACAAAGCTATGAGACTAAAATAAGACCTTTCCAAGCAGAAGAGACACTGGGGGAGCTCAGGGAAATCACACATTCACCAAGGGGAAAGTCAGGGTAAAAAAAACTTAATGAAAGATATTTTAGGAAGGCAAAGACAGCGTGTCTTTGAAGGCACTGAACTGTCCCATGTTGCAGCAGAGCACAATGCAGCACTACTCAGTGTCCTGGATGTCGCATTCTAACTGTATTCCATGGTGCTTTATGGGAGTAAATAAACCACGACAGTGCATAATGCACCGCCTGTCACATTCACTAAATGGCATATAAAATCATTTCACAATGAATAAAAGCAGGTGCTAAGTCGTAAGGCAAAAAGGCCATTTAGGCCATACACAGAAGGAGGATATTCTGGATGGCAGGAATCACAAACACTTCCTTGCACTGGGAGAGAAAAACTATCTCATAAGGAAGATGAGTGGGAAGGAATCTGGAAGACATCCTTTTTGTTGAGGCAATTCCCTGTAGAGAGTCTGGAGCTGATTGCGAAGCAGCTTGCTCCATATTTTATTTATCTGAACTAATCTCTCCATTTTTTTTTTCTCTTAATTCTTTCGCAACCACTAATTTTAAACATAATGGCATACATGATAGTCCAGCTGTCCAAATTAGAGGAGCTCCCATTTAAATGCTCAAGGCAGCTGCATTTTCTAAAGTGCTTGCCTTCCACCCCTTGCAAGGAGTGAACCTGGGTGTCATGGTGGGAATGGGGAGGTACAGTTCAATACTTAGGAAAATGTGCTTGTCTCAAGAGAGTCCCCACCCTGAGTGTCCAGTACATCCATGCTTCCCTTTCCCAGCTAGGCCATGCTGCAGGAGCAGCAAGAATCAGAAAGACAAATTTAATCCTGTGTTTTCTCCGGATGCCTGCACTTCCTTGTGAGCTTTAGCAACATATCAACACCTTCCTCTTACAGCTACTCCTCCTAGCCATGACATCCCTATTACTACAGACAAAATCATAATAATAATTTTTAAAAACCCAACCAACCTAAAAGGCAATTTCTAACTGCTAATAGCTAATCTGACATCTGTTCTATGATATATCCAGCAGGGAGAGTCTGTAAGTGTCAATTCCTTTAGAGAAAGTAACTAAGAAAATGACCTAAGGATCTAACCAACAACATTGAATACCTAGTTCCACCTTTCTAAGGTTTCTGGAATTCCAGCTTCACTTCCTAAGGTGTTGTCTTGTGTGTAAGTTGCTTCTGTCTATCTTCCCCTTGGGGAAGTTGGCCAACCAACTTTGACACAGTGGTAAAGGCTGAAAAAATACCATACTCTGAATGTGTTATCACAAGAAATATACCCTCTGAAATGCCATGGAGCATAAACTGATGAGCTCATCCTCCGGTACAGCTGAGGAGAGAGTTTCTGAGGACCATGGTGAAGTTCATTTTATTACTTGTGAAAATATTTGTTATTTCAGGAAAGGACCTTGGGGTTTTGCATGTGGGAGTTTTCCAGATACAACTCTCCTCCCCTATTGCTCTTGTCTTAAAAAAAAAAGAAAGCAGCAAGTGGTTTGCCACCAGTTTTTAAATAAATGAGATAACCTTCAGGGAGAATAATAGCTCTTCAGTTCCTCCAGTTGAAAATTAGCCTGATCTAAATAGCTGAATCCACAGAGAAGCAAAGAACAGTAAAACACTTTTGAATCCAGACCACAAATCAGTTCATCTCGGGGACAGGCATACCTAGCAAGCTGTATTTATGTGGCTGTTCAGGCAGCCACTGGCTTTTTTTATTCCCCCCTGCCCCCAATAAGCAGAAACTTTGTTATGCATAAAGTTCTGTATAAATCCGATGAAAAGATCAAGGAGTTGTCAAAATAGTGTGCTCCATAGCTGGTCACAGCTTATTGGGAAGATGTAAGACTGTAATGTCATTTTCCTTGTTAAAAATGGAGGCTTTTTAGATTTGCTTTTTAATTTTTGGGGAATTAGTTTGTTTAGCAATAAAATAAATCCCAGACAATGAACACAACATAACACTTCTGCTCTCTAATGCAAAATATAATACTATATGGTAGTACCAGTCCTAGACATCTCTGTCCTTTTAAGTCATTTCTGCTCCCATCACAATTCACCAGCAGCTCTCCAAGAAGGCAAACCAAAAGAAGGAAAGGATAGGGATTGTCAATGATAAAAAAGGTATAGCACAATCCCAGCCAGGCTGAAAGTTGCAAATTGTCTCTTACAGAGACATTAAACTGAGAAAGAGCAATCCGGTATAAGGATGTATATGTAGGAGTATATTAAGACAGTGGATCCAATCAAATATCACTTCAAGTTGCTTTCAGCTTTATACAATTATTGAAGTTTATTTCAAGGACACAACAAGCTTATAGTTAAGCTCATACTTAAGGAGTTATCTGGATCAAGACCCTAAAAAGAGAACAGCATTCTAACACCACCTAACATGTTACTTACCACTGAGCAAATGAGCAATCAAAAAGGGAACTTAAATCCCACAGGAGCTGATGAAAGACTATCAACTTGGTTGGTTTGCCACTAGACTTCAAAGAAGATGTTCCAGGTATCTGCTCCTTCTCTTACTAACAGGCCTCTTCTTTTGATCAGGAGCATGAACGATACTTCAAGCTCAAATCTAAAACATGACCTGTTCTGTCACGGAGGCAGTATCAAAAGGTGCTCTGTGCATGTTCAGCTAAATTCAGACCTCACACGCAATCAGCTCACCCCAAGTCCCTGAGCTGTGTGCACTTCTTTGCTAGAAGAATATATCCATAGAGAATTTATAAAAGAAACTAAAAACTGGGCTTTAGTTGAAACAAACAAAATTAGCCACTGCACAACACCAGTACAGAACGTATCAAGGAATGAAAACAATCCAGACATCTAAAGTTCAGTTCAGAGCCATCATCCATTTGGTAACAGAAGGATTAGTAGTCTGCCTGTGGTTCTTGCAGAGCAACCCCACTAGTCTTGGTGGTACACAGGCAATCTGTGGTTGAACATGCCCTCAGCAAAGACCACTTATGAGAGTATTAA
This sequence comes from Sialia sialis, assembly GCA_009812075.1. NCBI lineage: Eukaryota > Metazoa > Chordata > Aves > Passeriformes > Turdidae > Sialia > Sialia sialis. The sequence continues at coordinate 16,307,738 of VRYO01002772.1, forward strand.
ATGAGCAATTGATAAGGACGTCCAGGCACGTAATTCAAAGAGACAGCCTGTCACTACACTTCTTACTATAATAAGCATAATTTTATTAGCATTTAATAATACTATTTTCCCTATGGTAAAATGGTCACCATCATAACTGCATTTTGCATATAGAACTAAAAAAACAGTCCTGAAATGAAGAACAGGCAGGACTGCATTTTGGTGGGGTGAAGGCTCTCCTTTTGTCTGCTTCGGTGAGAATTTTGCTTAAACTTCCACAGATGAATGCTGAGAAAACAATTCCTTAATTATGTTTGCAAAGATGCCAAACTCAGAGGCGTTTGCTTTTAGCAGTGACTTGTATTACTTGTTTTTATTTTACTTCTTGATAGAGATTTTCTTCTACACAAAAGAATATCTTGAATGCCTTACTCTTAAAGCAAGAGTGTCTATAGAAAAGTAACATATGTTAGGCCAACATATAAAACGGTTTGTTAACTGCTAGTTCTTTCATGATGGGTGGGCGGTGTTGCAATGCACCTCTCTTGGACTCTTAAACCAACAGCAAACTGAATGCTGCTGTGCATTTTTTGGGGGGATTTCATAATTAAATATGAAAGAGGGAAATGTGTGTATCAAGAATGTGTAGCTCTAATGATGTGCAGTAAGATTAATGCAAAATCCCTATGAACGTGAGTATAAAAACACATAAAAGCTTGAGAAACTGTGAGAAAAGAAATACAGAGGGAAATAGTTCTCCTGGTGCTGCAAAGAGCTTAAGGGAAATATGATAACTGAAGCAGATGTTTGCAGTGAGTGCCAACATCTTTGTAAGAAGGCTGGTACTTAAAACTTGTGCAGTGCCTTAGACAAGATGGTGTCAATTAGAGACACAATTGCTACTAAGCAGAAATATCAATACTGGACATCGGCTCAATGTTTTGCAAAGAAATAGCACATTGTGAACTTACTACAAATTCTCCTGTTTAGGCAGTGGCTTCAAGAAAGTAGGCTTTTATGGGAAGCTTCCTCCAAATTCTCCTGGTGCAATGAACATATATTCCTTTTCTGTTTTCCCTTCATTATTTTTCAATTTTTTAAAATCAAAAAAGGACTTTTTGCCTCACAAGTTTGGCATAGTTCGTCTTAAAAAAGAAATTATTTTAAAATACTGTTTTAGAAATTGTTTTACCCAAGCACTTCAAAGTCTGAACAAGACATGGAATTTTTCTTACAGAAAGAAAAATGATGACAGAAGGAAAAAGAAGATCCAATCAAAAGGGGAAAGTCTTCTCATGTTGAACATATTGTAGCAGATAGAATGGCAATTACAGAGTGGAGGTCGCACATTGGAACATTAGGCAGTAAAAGGAGATTTGTTCCATAGAGACAAATCAAGGCAATTTTCTCTTGTGATGTGATGTTTCCTTACCCTCTCTGTCAGCACTGAAGATACAAAATCTCTGAAAGGGAGTAAAAGATCACTTCTTTTAATGGAAAGTCTGGCAATAGTATTCTAACAGACATCCTTTCCTTGGACTGCATTTGCCATAAGGCATGACTTTGTCTCTTAAGAGTCCATATATCAATCAACTGTGCAAAGATAAAAGCTTGTGGGAATATTTCAGTCCCTTTAAGGCAGGTGGACTAAATACCTAATACTGTAAAGTTACCTAAATCGTAGAAAAAGGCAGATCTCATTGCATTAAAATATGATTGTTGGCAGTCTGTTCCTTTTCATACAGTAGCCTAACAGCTAAAAAATGAACTCTATTCTCAAAATCGGGACACAGCTGAATCTTCTCCAAGGAAGCAGAAGCCTGTGTTGTGATTCTTGTATTTGCTCAAGAGAATTCAGACCATTTCTGTCTCCTCTCAGGGAACAGATGGGTTCTGGATGCTGCTTCAAAGATAGCTTGTCCATATTGGTAGGAATGGATGGCGGCAAAATGCAGGAGAAATTCTTGGCACAAGGACCAGGACTCAAGATTTAGCCAAAAAAAATGAAGACTCAGCAGCTTGCCTACTTTCTACTCCAAGGCACTCTGTCATCAGTCACTGACAGTTCAGACCAGAGCAGAGCACGCCATAGCCCCCTTTTCTCCGCTGAAAACCACAGCACTGGTGCAAGGAGAGCAGAAGACATTGAGATCTTTTCCTGGTATGAAGGCAGAACAAGAGCAGGGCCACAGGGGCAGCTTTACATCATTTACATAAAACCCATATTGAGAAACAAAATTCCCAGTCTGGAAAGTAATTTCAGTCATGCATACGGAAAGTACTAAGAACTTGAAATGCGGGGGATCTTTCCTGTAAGTGCTTAGGGTTTTCTCTGGATGTTTGGCATCAGAATGCTGCAGAGCTGTCATGTGGATAGATACTGCAACTCAACAAAGTTTCCAGGCACATAAAATTCTTGGCTGTGGTCTTCTTTTATTGTTATGATCTTGCACCAAAGGATCATCTAGACATTTCCCTAGTCCTTCACCTGGGAACAAAACTACAAGAGGTTGAAGTGCAGGAGGCTCATACACTAACAATATATAGAGACCAGAGGCTGGGAAGATGATACAGGTGTTTATCAGCACAGCCCACAAGCTCAGGAGCTGCTGTACCACAGGCAGCAACCATCTCTCATTGCAGTACTGACACATCCTGACCGCTGTAAGCCAAAACCAAAAGTGGAAAAGGAGCTTGCTCCAAAGGTTTGATTTACACACCTCAGCTTCCAAAGTCCTTTCTGGAAAGACAGCTGTTTGGCTCATTATCAAGAGGAAGTTATTGGAAACATTCCTTCTAGGCTGTATGAGGGGATGCTGATGGAAATTAGGAAGAACTTAACTTACTCTTAGGTTTGTTAAATAAGAGGCACAATAGACCTTACATGAGCAGACAAAAACGCACTGAAACCTACATGGAGGCGATGATAACCAGGACTTCACACAACTCCACAGGGAGCAGACATTATGTATCTTTATATTCTGAGCAGGGGTGAGTATAGTGTTTGCAAATCAGGATGTAATTAAATAATTCTTCACTTTCGTGGACCTTCAATGAACTCTCACTTTTAAATGGAAAGCTGGAATTCCCATGCAATTGCACTGGAGAAAAAGCCAAACTCCAAAGTCATCCTTTGACTGTGGATTCAGTGAAATGTTTGACAAAACAAAGAATTAAGTGGTTAAAATGAAAAATTCAACCAGCTTTGGCTACACATCAACAGCAAAAACACCGAAAGATACATTTCACTCCAACTTTCAGAAGACATATGAGATGACTTAAGGTTAACCAGCAGACAGCATCAGCATCTCCTCACATGAAAGCTTTCAGAGAAACACAGTGAACCAACCAAACCCAGTTTGCCCCCACCTAGCTGAAAGCCTGATGATGAGAAGAAGCCTGTAGGTATCATGGCAGAGGGTTTAAGGGAGCAATCTCAGGTTCTGTTCTGCACTTCCTGATGCAGACTGCATGGTAGAAAAGGAGATACACACACAGGGGTGGCATGCATGTACAGCTAGGGTTTGGATACTTGGCTGTGGCAGGACCAGAGTAGCTCCCTAAGCACACATGGAACACAAGAGATTAACACCAGGCCACCAAGGTTTGCAGCCCACAGGTGAGACCATCTCCATCTGTTTTAGATGGGGAGGTCATAGGGGACTCTTTTACTCCTGTCTCATCCCAGTTCTGTGCTGGTACTGATGCTGCACATCTGGGTGAACACTATGTGCTGAGGTCCTGTCAGCTCAGAGGGCACAGCTGTGTGTTAACTATTAAACACAGCTCCAAGCAGCTGTTTGGCCAAAGAAGAGCCAGATAAGAGGCTTATGTAACTGAGATAAGAAGGGTGAGAAAGTCCAATAAATACAGGACTCACACATCATTTTGTGAACACCCTGTATCAGAGCTATTGAAGGGAGACAGGGACATACTGCACCATTTCCTATGAAAACTGTTTTCCACACTAATGCTTGAAATGCATAAGGATATCTTGGCACTCTTTAGACTACTCAAAAAAGTGGATTTTACTCAATTGGCTTTGCATTTTTTTTTGACATCTAGGATTACAGTCCAGGAAGACAAAAAACATCTCTACTTATAATAGCAATGAAATGCACAATGTCAGAAAAATCTTTTAGTTCACGTATTTGACAAAAGAAATTTAAAAAAAAAATAATCTTGGAAGACCACATATGAAAGTTGGATTAATGAAAAATTTGGTGTCAAAATTGTATTTTTATGATTTCTATTTATTATTTCTATCTAAGAATTCCAGAGACCACTTTTTTTGTTGTTTGAACTTCCAACCTTTTTCATTTACTCCTGCTTAGTTTATCTCAGTCTTTTCTATGGAAGCCGTGGAAGAACAGTCCATCAAAGGATGGAATTTTAAACCTTTCTTGATTTAGAGACTTCAAAAGTCCTGCTTTACAACAGACACTCTAGATTACTTCATAAGAATGAAACAGCAGCAACTATTTTTGGATTCCCTAGGGTGAAATGTTCTGGGTCTTTTTATAGTTTAGACTGTAAATAAGAAAATACCACAACTATGACCTTGAATATCATCTGGTATAAGCTATAATTAAATAACTGACAGTCTTGGTAAATGACAGCTTCCCTGCATTACTAAAATCAGTTGTGAGCAGTTTAAGTACACTACATAGCACTGCTGTCCTATCATTTGCTGGCCTATGTACTTACTTTATTTCAAGTGGTTAATTTTTTGCATTTTCATGGCATTCCCCATCTCACAACAGCTCCATCTCTCTCAGACCTTCACTTCTCATTTGCTACTAAAACAAAGCTCCCACATAGTAAACCTCATGAGCTGTTATGGACACTGACACACTCCATGATTAGCCATCTCTCCTCTCTGCTCACATCTGCACTGGGCAGCTGCAAGGATGAGTGAGATGCTGGACTTGGCTGCAGTGGTAGGGCAGGGGAGCAGACACCAGCTAAGACAGGCTGCAGGAGCACTGGTGGAATCATGGAGAGACATTTCAGGTCACCTCCTTCCCACACAGCAGATCTGCCAAGCCAGTCTTTGCCCTTTCGTTGCACAAAACGAGGGGCAGCGTTTCAGAGCTACGGCTCTCACTGTGCTCCCCAAGGGCATCACGGGCTATGGACAGCACGGAGTATGCAATGGCACAGGCTGACCATATCCATGCTCTTTTCTCAGTTACAGCTCTGTAGGAGGTTTTTAAGCCCACACTGACATATGCAAACGCTACCAAGATTTGTGCAGCAAATATTTGCCAAGGAGAAAGCAATCCTCCCTCTCTTTCCCTCCCTCCCGGCTGAGGAGCAGCAGGGTCAGTCCTGGCATACACTGGCAGAAGGTGCAGAAACCCTAAAAGCCCAGCAGAACCCCAGGTTCCCAACCAGCTGAGGGTTTGTCTGCTACACAGCTGCAAGGTAAAGGCTGAGAGTCTTCCCTGATTCATTCATTTTAATTAACGGACTGGTGGTCCTCCACCTGCCAGTTCAAGTCTAGCCTCATACACATTTACTCGGTTATTTCATACATAAAGCTCTGAATTAAAATGCCTTTCTTATTTTGTTCCTACTTTTTAATGGATGCAGAGAACCATTCTGTCAAGAACAAAACAAATGCCCCACTAAACCCATCTCAATGGACCATTTGTTTCTCCAACGCAGCCTTTAAGTAATAAAGAAAGAATAAGCATAACATTCTCCTAAGAAATAAAATGAAAACACTCTAAAAAAAAAACAACAACCCTTGCTTGTCTGAGGCACACTAAGATGTTAATAAACTCAGCTCAGACATTTACAAAAGAAGCTTGCTCACCAAATCCATTTTCATAGAGCAGTAAGACAGCCTGGAACCAGACCACCTGCTTGTGTAAATCAGCAGCATACCTACAGTGATCACAGCAATTTACACCTGCTGAGGATCTGACCAGAGCAGCAGGTGAAAAGTGTAGGAGAAAACTTTAATCTGAGCAGGAGGAGCAGCAGTAAGTGCTCAGTGCAGTGATACACTGAACTCATGAGAAACTGAACTAAATCTGCTCAGAGGGAAAATTCAAGGTGTGGCTCTGACCTATTAAACAGAGTTGAAGAACTAATGCATGGGTTTTTTTTAATTTGCAGGTTGAGTTGGGGAAGATTCCTAATTATATCAACATGGAATGAGTTGTTTGATTCAAAGGAAAACATTTTCAGCTATTTCTACACAAACATTAAAATATTGTTAATTTTTTGTTAATTTTTATTGTTAATTTTAAAATTCTCTTCTGTACATAAACTTAATAGCTGAATTCAGCAAAATCTGTGGCTTTCATTCACTCTTTTCGTGCTGTTAGAATTTGCTGAGATCAGTAAGTCAAGCATCCATAAAAGTTTCACCCACGTGCACTGTAGACTCCCATGAGATTCAAGAGAATGTCAGCTCCCCAACCAGTGCAAACCAGTATTGCTCATTTCACCCAAAAGGAACTTTCACCCAGGGAACATTCTTCTTGTCATGGTTTCTTCCTTTCCTGGTCACACCTTTCGAACAAAATTGCCACCACTACACAGAGCTAAAACACAGATTTTGAAGCAAGAATTTGACATTGAAAAACACAGTTTACCATTTATAAAATCAGTCAGATGCTATACCATTTGTGGATTTTCAAAAGTTAATGTATTGTCTGTTACTGACGTAAATACATAGACACTTTCAGGGCCTTATTTCAAAATTCACCTAAAATCTTGTCTATGCCAGATTACTGTATAAGATACTTGACTTTGGGGTTTTCTCCCCCCCATTCTTTAATCATCTGTAATATTTCAATATGGCTATAAAAAGACTGTTATTTGAGAAGCAAGTCCTGAAAGAAATGCTAACTAGTCATTAAAAGCCTAGGAATCAATTACATATGTACTGAGTTCTTCACATTCTCCAAATACATGTTGCTGTTTTGTCAAGATGCAGAATAATCAGTCTTTATGTACTATAATAATTAATGAAGAAATCCAACAGCAGAAGGAGACAGCTCAAAAAGAATTTGGAGGAGGTGGTTGCACAAAAATCCACTGGCAACACCACTTTGTTAAAAGAAATATTAAAGGAAAAAAATTCAAGCCAACTACAGGCTTGAAAAAGATAAACAGTGACAAGAGAAGTTTTAAAAAGCAGGGATTTATTTTCTTAAGTGAGAATGATTAGAATGGATGTAGGGATTAACTTCTTTCTCCCCCAAAAAGACAAGAACTCATAAACTGCACCAACTGTTAGAGAGGAAAAAGCTTTGCAGAGAATGACTTTGTACCAGAACATAACACATGTCTGATTATGAGGAAGCCAGAAGAATGTATTTTCTCTCAGAATTTAAATGAGAAGGCCACAAAGACTGTCAAAGGACTTGATGCTACCATAAGTATCTAAGGTTAGTGGAAGGATATGAAGGGAAGTACTACTCTCCAAAAACAGTGGCAGATAAGAGAAGGGAGTTTTCTTGGCTGCTGGAAAAGATATGAGACATGTTAGAGCTATAAATTATGGGAGTAGTAGAAATATTGTGAATATACAGTTACTTCCTGCAGACTAAGAGCAAGGCTCTGTTGACAAACGGAATGGGAAAAATATTGTAGTCCTAGGAGGACATGTATTGAATAGACATCACCAAAGCAATCTAAATTACCTTGAGATTCAGACAAAATCTGCATTTCAGGGAGACTGGACACTGGATTGCTTTATAAGGAGAATCAATACATTTGTCATTACTCATGTTTTTTGTAGTCGAAATTGTACCTAGATCCAAAAATACCACTTGGACACCACACTTGTACAATTCTGGTAATTTCTTAACTTCGCTATAAGACTGCCATCTCTCTTCTCGGATACCTGTGAGCACCACACCCTCTGCCCCAGCCCACCTCTAGGAGATCCCAAACACAGCTTGATTGGTCATGAAGGACCCCAGATTCTGTGTTTGCAAGAGATAATAGTGGTCTTCTGGCAGATCACAAAAGCTTTTCATCAGGCGTGCCATGGAGCATGCAAACGGTGACAGAAGTCAAAATGTTGATAGTCTGAATTTCTATGCATGCAAAATTACACATTCACAGCCCTTTTTTTGAGAATGTGCATACACAGCTAAAACATTTCGGCATGCATGCCTCTGGAGATTTTTTTTTTCCCCTCCTAGATGAGTACATCTATGATTAAATTATAACAGTTTTCTACATAGCATTCTTAATGTTTAGAAAGATTGACAGAAGAATATATTTTACTCACATTACTCGACAAAGCTCTCTTACTGAAAGTAAACAGTGATTAAAGAAACCATAAACATTGCTTCATTTAGAATTAAAGCCACTTCAGCTACTTCTTTTGTAGAAATGATGGAAAGAAGCAAGGCAGACATGGCACTGTTACTCCATAGAATCTGCTCACAGCACAAATAATTTTTAAGTGTCGCCATATTTTAAAAGGAAGAAGTGCAATTATCAGAATCAGTCTGAATCTCAGTATGTTTTACTATCCCAATCACTTCCACTGTCAACGTGAATAAGAGAAATCAAGCAGACAGAAACTGAAAAACTCCACTCACAGTTAAGTAGCAAGTAGTTATGAAAGGCTCCCTTGTTGTAATATCCTTTATTCTAGATTATGTTCAATTATTGCAGAAGACAGCCAATGGCTTTATCACATTTTGAACAAAAATCAGAGATCTGGAGAGAAAAAGCTCCATTTTCTTGTCAAGCAGAATTAGGGGAGGATAGTATTAGTGGATGTTCATGTAGACTCTTTCTTAAGACATGATCTTATTCTTCTTGAAACTGTGCTAGTTTCCTCAGTAGCAGGACTGGGCTCCAATCTTTCATTAATGATGGATTTTGCCTCTGTGCTTCTTTTCTTCTCATCCCTGCTTCATTGCTGGGAAAGATGTAAACCATACAAACAGATGGGATTTTGCTACACTAGTTAACATGTTGATCAATCACATCATCTGCTGTGTGAACCATCCTTCTCCTCCCTCTCCTCCTTTTGCAATCACACAAAAAACCCCAGCAGACTGCTTGTGTATCACTGGTCAGGACGACAGGCAACACATTTCTCATCTGCTTCCCCCTTTGAACACAGCAAGGTCTACAGAAGGTTTTCACACCTAACTTAACCACAGACACACAACGCTCAGGAAAAGACTCAACGCTGGTTTCTGCACAATGCAGGACAGACATGCCCTCAGCTTCCTGGAAGCTTTCCTCCTGGGCTGGCAAAGGAGCACACCACAGTGCCTGGGGACACTTTCAGGGACAAGATGTCACTCCATGGCAGGATTCAGGGTGTTTCCTGAGCTAGGCACCACATGGTTACACAGAACCCTTCTGCAAAAGCTGCCCTGATGACAGCTGGCAGGATGGGAAAAGAACTGGAGATGGAGCACAAAAAGCAGGTAAGTGCAACAATGACAAGTAATAGAAGAACATGAAGCAAGCAAGTCAGATTCACATCCATTACTAATTATACGGCCCGCCATTTGCCAGTAGAAAAATGCTATGTGATCTGAGGGTAGCAAAGGAAGTTTGTAAGAAAAATTAACATTTTTAATTAGACTAATTGAATTGGCTTTAAAAAAATCAAAATGCCTTTGGGCATACTGGATTTTCACTGATCCTTTCTTTTTTTGTGTCTGTGTCCCATGGGTGAGGTATAAAAGTGGATTTTTTCAGGTGGGTGAGTTATAGAAGTGGATTTTTTCAGGTCTCCCTCCTTATGCCAAACTGGGGAGTGCAGGAAGGGCAGATGAAATACACTCTCCAGAGCATTGGGACCAGAGTTTTTCTCCTGGAAGTGAACACCTTGAGGAAAATAGAGAAGAGCTAAACCACTCCTGACTTAAACAACTTCCTTACTGCATGCCAATGAGATGGGTTCAGCTAGGGCTGAACTCCATTTTTAACAAAACCCATAAGTAGAATCATACCTACTTTATTATAAGAATTTTTAGCAGTAATTAACACACACAGTTTGCAAAGCTCTTCTAGGAGCTGTGATGCTGCTGTTCTCTAAAGATGCTCAAGAAGACATCACACTGCTCCCTGCCTTAAAAACTGCTAATAAAAGCAGGCTTTAATTCTGAAGTGCATTCAGTGCACATGGGGGAGCAAAATCAATGCCTGGTTAAACAGATCAAGGAAAACAACTCTTCGGCAAAGTAACCATGTTATTCAGACTCCTATGTGCCCTTTTCAAATGCTACTGAAGTCAATGCAAAAACTCCACTGGGAATTTGACAGATCAAAAAAACAAGAGAAAAAATAAAATCCAAACCCAAAACCTCGACCAAAGTACATTTAAAATCCAACCACTCATATTCTCATATTCTCTGGACCCAAATGTTTTAGTATGAGAATCAGATGAAGGTGTACAAAGTCTCTTCAGTTGGTTCACACATTAGTGACAGAATTCCGCCAACCATCAAGATTTGAACAGAAATATCAATTCTGTTTAAAGTTATCTGAAAAAGCTATAGCTTCTAATATTTAAACATCAAAGGAACTGAATATATTCCAGCAAAACTATTAATCTTTAAAGGCAGAATAAAGCCAGTATTTTCAACACAATGAGAGATTGAAGATTTCTCTGTATTATCTTACTATTGTTCAATAATCTGTGTCCATTCTGGGGTAGCAGCACATGCTTAAAATATTGAAGAAAAAGAAATTGCATTCCAGCTGTGGCTACAGTATGGATGCAATCGACTCTTGACTTTGATTCTTTTGAAGGGAAAAAGCTGAAAAATGGGGCTGTATTTATGGTAAAGGCAGTACAAAAGCAGTTAGAGAAAGACAGGAAGAAAAAATGCTAATATTTCCATTTTAAAGAGACATCTGATCTTGAATATAAAGATTCAATTACAATTTAGAAAGCTGTATTTTCAACAGACCTTTTCCTAAACTCATAAAGGAAAAACACTTCAGCGTTACATCAATAACTTTTATTTCACTATGTTTTCTATTTTTGTGAATAGTTTGCCACTAGAAAGTGGTTGCTAAAATCATATATTAATCTCTGAATTTCTTTTAAAACCTTCCAAACTTTTCTTTAAAAAAATACATAGAATACAGGCAAATAAATTAAGGAGAAGAGAAGCAGTGGACAGAATTCATAGTATCAAAAATTACTGATCTTGCGTAAGCATGATGTACTGTGTAAGAAGAAGGACTTCTCTTCAGAATTCTCTTCAGAATACAATTTTTGTATGCAATACTCATTCATTTCTGCTAGGGAAACCATGGGCAAAGCCGTTTTTGTCTTCTTAACTTCACCACCAAAATGTGAAAATCTTATGCCTACTGTAGTCTTACATGTGTTTGCTTTTTGTGACTGGATTTAAATCATTCAGAGCATTTTTCTTACCACAATCAGGCTCTTGTGCAACATTTTCAGTGATGTTTTCTATGTCTAGTATTGCAATTACATTAGAGAAAAAGACTCAGAACTGACTAGGGACACAAGATCTGAACCTGATGCACTCTCTCCTGTGCAATTTGCTTCAGCAAAGTCTTTGCACGTTACCCAATTTCCAGAAATAAAAGTTAACAATTAACAATTTGGATTAAAAATATTTTTTGTGACAAACAAGCTTTATGGAGCACTAAGATAATTCCCAAAGAGGAAGAATTTCTGCAGAGAACAATCTAGTTACAACCAAAGCTCAGAGCAGTATTGTTTCTCTGTGTTTTATGTTCATCACTGATACAAGAACTGGTGAACACTACTGGGAAACTCAGTAATGTGTGAAGAGGATTATTGTTCATGCCTCTAAGTTGTTCCTAAAGGTGCTAGCACACACTACAGTAATACCTAGACAGGTCTTGGGGACACACAGGACTGCCCTTATTCAGACAGTCCATGGCTGAAGACAGAGTAAAGATACATGGAGGAAGAAAGTAAAATTTGGGATCCTCTTCTTTCAAATCTCCCTGAAGAGATGATTTCAGAGCAGTTGAGAGATAACAGGCAGCAGTTACCTATCTAATAAATAAATAAATAAACAAACAAACCAATAACCCAACACCACCAAACCCAAATCATTATCTAAATCCATGATCTACAAGTTATAATGGCAGTGTCAATAAAAAAAAAGGAAAGGGAATAATGGGAAAAATGGGGACATGGTAAGTATTGATATGTATCCAAGAATCAACAAATACATTACTGTCAGACAAAGAGTTCACAGATGATAAAATCAAAACAGAGCATCATGAACATCCATTTTAACTTTGGCAGGATACAGGCTACAGCCCACAGTCATTAGATTATTAACAATGTATTGGATTAGAAACAATGGTTCTGCAAGCAGCAGAAAAAACGAAGATTCGTTTCCTACTGTCTCTCTCTTGCTTGCTCAGCTTCTGAGTTGAATTATACTAAGACATTCTGTTATCTTTGCCTTTCTCCTCATTAATTTTACCTCACTGCATTTGGCAGCATTTTAAAGACCTCTCTGGCAAAGAGGTCCCAAAGATGCTATGGCTGCAGAACTCTGCTGGGTTGTGCAGTAAAACACTGATAGAATTGGTAGAATAACCTGACATGAACAAAAAGCACCTGACCTTCAGGGACTCAGGGTGAGCATTTTCAAAGGCCAGCCCCACTCTCCGTTTCAAACCAAGTGTCTTAATGAGAGGGATCAGAGTGATCTGTGGGAATCAGATTATGCCAAAATTGCCCTTTCTTAACCTCAAAGATCAGAGATCAGGAGTTAACTGAAAAAATGCTGCATTGATTTTGAGTGGCCAAGTTTAGGTAGCAGGGGGCTACAGAGGTGGCTTCTGTGAGAAGCTGCTAGATGTTTCCCCCATGTCAGGAAGAGCCAACCCCTGGCAGCCCCAAGACACCTGTGCTGCTGGCCAAGGCTGGGGAAATTAGAAATGCTGGTAACACCTCTACGGTAGCAGTTTTAAGAAGAAAATAGAAGTTATGGCACAGATGTAATTGTGGACAGAGGAAAGCAGAGTGAGAACATGTGAAAGAAACAGCATGGCAAACACATGTATTTGTGGAAACCAACACCTGCATATGGAAAAGAGATATTGCACTTGGCTACTTACAGGGAAGTATTAACAACTCAACACATAGGAGTCGCCCAGCTTGGTTCCAGCAGGAATATATGTTCATGAATCTGATTTCGCCTAGATGCCTCCAGGGATAATGAGCAAAACTAATTATAACTACATAAAAAAATAATGAAATTCTTTCTCCACTACATTCAGGTATGAATCTAATTCTCCAAATGCTGTGTCAATGATGGACTCTGAGAAGGACGTAATCACATCTCAGGGACTGTATAGGTATCTAAAGTATCTTTAAAACCGGCAAAATAAAGCACAGAAAAGGAATGCTGAGAAAGTAGCTCCAAGGTGAATTAATTTCTAACCCTGTCCTTTCCCAGAAATTATTATCTAGCAAAGCAGACAACATCTCTACATTAGTTTCATCCAGTGTGACAGCATATTTATGTGTTTGACAGGTATAAGGATCATTACTTGTCACCATTCATTATGGATCCCAACTGCTTCTCCTATGTGCTGCTTTGAAAGTACACACATATAGAAAAAGCAGAAAAATAGATCAGCAATTGTATCAATTTATTCCACTTTGGACCCTAAGCATCGGAAGGACCGTGTTTGTCAGTGGTTGTTCTGTTGGTGGAAAAAGTTGATGTGTACAGAAGGTACTTTCAATATATCCTCCATAGGGAACCCACCTTTGGAAAAATTTAAGGGTCAACTTAACAAAAGAAGCCAATTACAATATTGGGTAAATAAAAGAGGGTTAGAACAAATAATCTCACTCACAGTTACAGTGGCAACATTATGAAGTTTTTTGTGATCTAGACAATGTCTTAAAACAGCAGTAATATAAGGAGACAAGCAATAAAGATGTCCATTACTATGAGGGGAGAGGGGTCTTGTTTGCAGTCTTTTTTGTGAGTTTTATTTTTTTTTTTTCTCCAAACCTCTCATTTTATAAAAATGAAACAAAAAATTCCAATTTACAAGTCAGATATATACAATTCAATTACAGGGGAAATAGTTTTCTGTGACCCTATAAAGAATTTCAGGAACCTTGAACTTGTAGTTTGAATCAGATAAAACAGCTATAGGATCCAGCAGCTGCTCCTCAATATTCTGAAGACATTCAGATCACACTTAGGCATATAGCATAGAAAATATATATATTTTTAAATAGCTGTTTGATAAGTCCCTATTCAATAAGCAGCACTTTTGAACTTGAGAGCCAACAAGCTATTCATAGAGCATCACCCATACTCAGGGAGAGACTGAAGTGAAGGGACTTCCTGTCCTTTGCCAAAGGCATCTTAAGACTCCCAACAGCACTCGGTGCAACCTCTCATGTCTCTGAAGTTACAGACGGACCTAAATGTCTGGAACAAGGCAAGTGTCACTGCATTCTTTTTGTTTTGTAACAAGCATGAATAATACATGCAAAATTCACTTCCTACCCTCTCAGGATTATCTGTCCTAGCAGAGATAAGGTTGTGTGCATTTGGTTGTCAAAAATTAAATAATGGGCTATATTATGTTTGTAGCCCATGCTTGCTGGAAGAACTGTGTGTAGCTCAGCCAGCCCTGCAATGGACCATGGAATGGAGGCACTCTTCTACACAGAATTTGGTTTGTTCTGGGTTCTCCAGAGCCAGGTCAGGATGCCAATCTGCCAAAGCTGTCTTGGTGGAAGCATATGGTCCTGCACACCAATGTCCACATGCACTCAAAGCTAGCAAGCTCTATAATGGAACTGAAGAGCATGCTGGACTTCAGGTCAGGGAGGTCTGATATGCTACAGTCAGACCAAAAAAAAAAAGCAAGAAAACAAAAGCTTTAATAAAAGTTATTTAGGGCTACAACACAAGAAAAAAAAAAATTCCAGGGTAAGAAATAGCCCAGAGAAAGGGGTTTGCTTTTTTGATTTCAGGAACAAATACGACCTTTATGAAAGACTTGCTTTGTTCCAAAGGTAAAACTCTAATAAAAACAACTTCAAGTTTCATTAGTCATGTAAGTCTTTTTGAAGTGCTTTAAAACCAAACTTATGACGAACTGTTATTTTAAAAGGCTGTGCTCATGGTTTTCAGGGGCCAGTCTGAAATTCCTTGTTTGCCTGCTTTCCCTCATTCAAGAGTAGGTTGCAGAGTCAACAGCATGCCAAGCTCCTTACTGATGCAACAGTCACAAATCTTGAACAAGTGTCACATTTCTGAGGACTGAAAACATTGATATTCTGCAATACTAAACAAGAAGAAAATGGAGCAAATCGCCGAACCTGACACTGCAATGTTCACATACTTCTCCGCATACTTTTTCACATAATATAACAGCAGCCATTAAGAAACCATCACTGTCAGGCAGTGAGACATCAAAGCCTTGCTGCAGACTCCAAGCCTGGGATAATTCATTTCAATTAATAGCTGACATGCTGAGCTTTGCTGTATCCAATAAAGTAGATATCAATGACAAAAGATGTACTGATAAGGAAAAAGAGAAACAACTAGTCCCTTATATCTCATTTATTTGGGTTCTACCATCATATTTCTGGTGTGTAGTGTTGGCAGCACTTTCTCACTCCAGGTCCTGTACTTATGTTTGCCATGCATAAGTGTACCTATCGTCTCACAGCAAGCTATATAGCTGAAATGCAGTCTAAGCTGCCATCTCTACCTTCACCACATGGACTTGTGCACCATTCACATGAATTCTGAAAACTCCTGCAGCAGGCCTATGCCTTTGACCCCATCACACCATCTATACATCACTTACTGACCCACTCTACTCTGCTGTAGCACATATACAGTACTTGTCCTGACTGCCAAACACTGTATAATTTGTCATGGCTTACTTGTAACTTCTTATGTACTATTAAACTCTTTATTATAAACTATGCTATATGAACCGAAGTCCTTGACTGCTGTAATTAGTTTGCTATGTAACTTAGAAACATGCATGTCCCCACCAGCCACTGCAGAAATCCTTTATGCTCCCTTACACTCTCCTGCATGTAACACCCATGGAAACTTTACCGATGTTGGCTACTATGCTAACTTGATTTAGAATGGTTTGCTTTGGAGGGTACTTCCAAAGATCATCTATTCCAATCCCGCTGCTAACTGGCAGGGACATGTGTCATTAGATCAAGTTGCTCAAGACTCCATGCAACCTGGCCTTGAAAACTACCAAGATGAGATATCCACAAATTCTCTCACCAACGTGTTCCAGCATCCCACCATCTTCACTGCAGAAACATCTTCCTCAAATCCGATACAAACTTGCCCTCTTTTCAGTTTAAAACCAGCATCCCTCAACCTGCCACTACACACCCTGGCAAAATTTTCACTCCTTCTTATAAGACTACAGTAATTCCACAATTATAAGCCGCACCTGATTATAAGCCACAGGTCCCAGTAGCCAGGTAGACCACGGGATTTGTCCATATTTAAGCCACACCTGAATATAAGCCGCACATTTTTATTTTTTTTTTAAGTGAGAATCCATGTGTAACAAAGTAACAAATTAGTAACAGAATTGCTGCCAGCTGGGTTTGGTGTCAGGTGCTCAAATTGCAACAGTTTTCATAGACCAGCAAAGCCTTTAAAGGAGCCCCAGGCACCCTCTCTGGCTGGCTCTCACTTCTGGGTTGGCATTTCACTGGGATTTGTCCATAGATAAGCCACACCTGAATATAAGCCGCACTACTGGGGTAGGCTGGATTCTTCAATGAAAAGGGTGTGGCTTATAATTGTGAAATTACTGTACTTTATATGTTGAAAGGCTGCAGTAGTATCTCCCCTGAGCCTTCTGTTCCCCAGGCTGAACATTTCCAACCTTTTCAGCATGTCTTCATAGGAATTATGTTCCACCCCTCTGATCATTTTCAGGGCCCTTCTCTGGACTTGCTGTAACAGTCCCATGCATTTTTTTTTTTTATGGGCTCAGGGCCTCAGAGCTGGATGCAGCATGTCAGGTGAGATATTGTCTCAGCCTGCTGGCCACACTGCTTTGGATGCAGCCCAGAACACAATTGGCTTTCTGGGTTGTGAGTGCACATTGCCAGCTCATTTTTAATTTTTTAGCCACCAGCACCTCCAAGTTCTTCTCCACAGGACTGCTCTTCAACAGTTTGTAAATTTAATCTGACACTGCTTGTGTTGGACTCCATCTGGTCAGAATAACCTCCTCTTCTTTTTTATTCATGCCATACTCAGGACTAAAAAGATGTCCAACAGTACTGATGGTAGAAGATAAGACTGGTTTATGTTTGGGAAATGTGACCTAAGCAGAACCAGAACTGGGATGTGAACATGCTGAAGAAGGTCATGTCTTTGGTGCTGAAAATCCCACTCAACCTGTCACATAGGCTCCATTTACATTCAATGGATTAAGAATTAAGATATTTATCTGCTGGTCCAAGCACATGAATCATCTCACTTTAGGATGCTCATTATTTGGTGTGGCAATGCCCACCTTGAAGGAAGAGGCTGCAGGTGAGGGCATGGGGCTGTTGGTTTCTCCAGCTCCTCTCTGGGGAGCACCCATTCCCATCCACTGAGGCCTGCTCACACCTGGGCAAGGTCCAACAACCTTCTTTGCTTCAGCCCCCTTCATCACAGCTGGGTACCTTGACCAGGACCATCACAGCATCTGGTGTTACCAAGAGGGCTGAGGACATCAGGGACCACTGCCACAAGTTTTAACCAGCTACTGGAATTTAACATAGCTTCTATAACAACAGCAAGTGAGGTTTCAGGAAAGATTAATTGGCTTTCTGGTCTGCCTGCCCTGCAGTCAATACACTGCATTCACTGGAGTAACAGGGAGCTTCTAATGCACAGCATGAAGTGAATGGTTTGTATTAAGTTTTAGTGAGAGAAAGAGAGGTAAATCACCTCAGGAGTACTTTGGTTATGCCTAACTGGGAACTGCAGAAATTTAAAAAATATTCACAATTCTTTTTCCTCTGGATAGGAGCACAAGTTTTTTTCTTCCCCTGCACTAACTCAAAACCAGAGAAACAGCACTCATGCCTACAACAGACCTGACACAATCTGATACACACCACAATACTTGACAACACTGACTTTATCTGATTTTGTAGAAATATATTGTTTCTGACTCCTTCTTGAAAACCAGGTTTGATTCTGTGTTCTCAAGGAGTAGCACAAGCCTGGATACTGCACACATTTCTTCCTCTTTGTTTCTTATCTATAAGCATTCCCAAACTAACACAGTTTAGGAGGAACAAAGAAGCTAAAAAGAGTTGGGCTTGATTTATTTTTCCCCCTTCCACCATTTGGTGCTGCTGTGGCATCACAAAACTTGGCTCTTTGTCTTTTTTTAATTAACATAAATGTGATGGCCAGCCCCCAAACCACGTGATCACTTTTTACATCTGCACACATGAGACAAAGTGCCTAGTTCATCTAAAATCTCTCCCGGGATGTATATCAATTACCTCACCCTCAAACATCCAGTGCAGATAAAACCGCTAAGCATTTACATAGGTTAGAAACAAACTGAAACAGGGCACACACCAAAACAGGACTCCCACCATCAGTGACCACCTGGGTTCATGCTGAGAGTTTTGGGTGTTCTGAGTACCATGACTTGGGAGTCAGGAGTCTGTGAGGAGTGAAACAGAGACCCCAAATGCTGCAGAAGCCAAGGATGCTCCAGTTCCTGTGCTGGAAACCACACCTGACATGAAGCAGCACATCACCCACTGCTTAGAGATGGAGGAGCAGAGTGTGGGGCTCCCTCCTGAGCAGTCCCTTCCTCCTGGTGAAACTTGGTACATACAGTGCTTCCCTTACACAAGACAGCAATATTCTACACTACTCAGCCAGCTGGGAAGTCACAAAAAGCACAAGTAGCCCTGCGTTCCCCACAGAAGCCCTGGTGTGACCAGAGGGAAATTTGTCTTCAGCCTCAACCAAGAGATGCTCCACGTGGCTTCACTCACAGAGCTCCATGGAATATTTACTCAGTTCAGACAAACACACAGCTTTTCTCTTGGATATGTGTAGGAGTGGCACAACAAAACCTAGTTTTTTAATAGGAAATTCAGCCCCTCATCCACCAACCATCCCGTTTCAAGCCGTCGTCAAAATACAGAGAAGTTACAGCTACTCAAAGTCAACACATTTATCAAGATCCAGAACCAAACTTTTTTTTCACCTGTTTTATTCCCAGAAATTCCTGACATTTTCTGGTCATCATTTTTCTAAAGAAAATAATTAAAATAATATGGCTTAGGGCAGATACTCATCTTGGAAAAACTCAGCTCAAGCTGTCGAAGTGTAGCACAGTCATCAATCTTGAGGGAAAAAAAAAGGCAAAGAAAAAGGAGGAAGTGAATGAAGTCTTCATAAGAGATGTCATTGCTAAAAATGCTCATTGGGACTGTGAGTGGACTCATGCTGAGCCAATCCTTCCTTCCAGAGCACACTGGATGGTGTTTGGTGGGAGATGCCAGCCAGCTCTGCAGTGTGGTGAGTGGTGGCTGGCCTCAGGGGCATGCTGGTCAGCACTTGAGCTCTCTCTCCAGCATAGAACTAAAAGTATAAACTCCAGGCCATACAAGTGAAACGAGTGTAGCTTTCAAAGCAAATGGATATGAGCAATAATCCTACAGATACTCTTTAAGAGCTCTGTAACTGTTTGTCCAGGAGCTTCCCTTCCCTCCACCACAGACCCCCTCTGCTTTGGTGTGACACAAGGGTTTATCAGCCCTCCTCCAAGAAAAGTGCATAATTGTGCCATGGCTCATCTCCAGTAATACAGACCAACCCTGTAAGACTCACAAAAAAATCTTTATCTCATACCCCAGAGAACACAGTTTTTTCCCCTTGTTCCCTCTCATCCTTCTCTCTACCTGTAAATACATACAACTCATGAGTGTAATCTTGTATACAATTTTAAAAGTAAGACCACCATGACGTGCTGATCACATCACAATATTCAGATTTTGCAGATTATGATTGAAAAAAATATGCACACATCCAAACTCAGAAGGTGAACATGTACTCCCAGAGAAAACACCTATAATTTCTTTCACATCTTGCCTCCTTCCAGGATATAGTTCTAAATTCTGTACACCTGAGTAGAAAAACCTGCATTACTAACTAATATACATCAGTCTCAACTTACTCTACTCCTCAGGCATTGATGCTTTTGCCCTTTAATGTTAATCATTTAAGAAGACTTTTCAGAGCACTGTATATTACAAGAAGTGTTGAAGAAAGAACTTCACTGAAAGCCCTTGGCAAAACATTCCTCTGAAAAAAACCCAAAAATCAATAAAACCTTTGAAGTGTTGTTTTGAAGTACAACTGGTCTCATTTTCTGATGTGCCAGCATAAAACTGACTTCTGAGCAATTTCTAATGGAAGAAATAAGCAGGAATTGTCTTGGATGAAATGAAAGCCATAATAAAATCAGTAGAAAATGTATACAATCTTTCTGATAAATGCAGTTAACAATTTCAAAAATTAATGGCAGAGACAAATTCTTGAACTCAATGAGGCAAGGGTTCGGGATCTACCTGGAATTTTGGACTGGGGAAGATTTGAGCTTCCTGTTCCCAGGAGCCTCACAACTGTCATGGAAAGAGAGATTTAATGGTCTGAGGGTAGAGCCTACCAGTGCTGGTGTGGCTCAGAAAGATGACACGCACCCCACGGGAGAAGGCACACCCAAGCCCACAGCTGCAGCAGACTTGGAAGTCTGTCTGTGCTTAATAAATGTCAGGTTTTAATAGCATGCATCATTATTGTTAATTGTACTCCAACGCAGCAGGGCCCATGCCCATATTGCATTCATCAATCTGCACAAAAGCTAGCAAGCTTTAACCTCCACGTGTGCAAAAGCAGCCTGCATACCTGGCACAAACCCAAGGAAGCTGCAGCAAGGTGGGAGTCAGCTTCTTCCCACAGGCAACCAGAGACAGGACAAAAACAGAAGGAGTCACACTGCACCAGTTCAGGTCAGACATCTGGAATAAATTCTTCACTGAAAGGGTTTACAAGCATTGGAATGGACTGCCCAGAGAGGTGGTAGAGTCTTGAGCCACCTGGAGGTGTTCAAGAAATGACAGGATGTGGCAGTTAGTGTCATTGTCTACTTGACACAGAGGTGTTCAGTCACAGGTTAGAACTAATCTTGGGGGTCTTTTCCAAACTTAATGACTCTGTGATTCTATGATTTGCACCAATGATCTCCTTATCTATTAATTTAACCCTTGACCAAAGTGCTATCATCTCTACAGAACTGTATCATCTCAACTGATCCTAATCAATAATTAATAATTGCAAAGCCTACAAAGGCTACTGGAGTAATTTGGAAATACTAAATGACAATACTACCTGATAGAGCTCCAAGAGACTTGATCATCCTTCCTTATATAAAATCTGTCAAGCTACAGTGAGCATCTGAAATTGTACAGTTCACTATTTTTTTCCAGAATTTCACAAACATCTCCCTGTATTTCCAGGATTATCATAGCATTTATGGGATTCTCAGAAGTATCAAAGTAGGTGATTAAAATATCACCACATTTTCATGTTGCATTGGTGAGAACTGTTATTGATTGACCATGGTGATTTTTAGGTATGTTACTGCATTTTCATACAGTTGTTCCTTTTTTTTTTTAATACCATGATTTTCTATGTGTTATAGTACCTTTGTGAGATTGCTATTCAAAAAGTGCTCCTGGAGGGAAGATTAAAAGCAGTTAGGAAAGGAGACTTATTCCATTTTCTCCAAATCCTCCATCAAGAGGTGAACAAATTGCTCTGACCACTTCCAAAGGACAATGGGCAATGCCCCAAAGCATGGATCACTGCCTTGTCCATGTCTCACAGCTCTCACCTCTGAAGCCACCTGGTGAAGAGCTGCTTCCACTCCCCTTTTCATGTTCCAAATATTATTTTCCTTTTGAAACACAATTCAGCATCACTTCCACACTCCAACAGTCTGTGCAACCTCAGAATTAAATGATTTTCAGTATGCCAATGGACTGGCAGCATTGACGTGTCCATGCCACCTCAGGCTTATGATGATGAACAGTGTCCCTCTGTCCAACCAGACTTCTGTTACTCTGACCTTCAGGCAAACACTAATGTCAGCAACTATTAACTTTCCTAAGTTCATTATGCACTGAATGTTTTTCTTGGAATTATTCGTAATCTTGCACTGTATAATGTTATGCTTGGGATTCTATTATTTTCAGAATGATGTGGAATCAGACTTTGAATACCATTATTACAAAACCAGAATATCCATCTTTTTGGAGATAAATAATTGCAAATAATAGAGAAGAAACAGATGGGGAATCACAGCAAGCAGAAGCATAGTCTCTGTTTAAACCGTCACTAACTCATGCGAACACCACTTGTGCCAAAATGAGACAACATCCCACTCTTCCATGAGCTACAGGACTTCATACAATCAGACAAAATGATTGGAATTATGCTGATATTGTCATGAAGTCTCAATGTTTCTAATTAAATATTTCATAATTTCATGACTACTGAAATATTACAGGGTTAATTTGTGAAAGAGAAGAAGCATCCATGCAGTCATGGATTTACTAAGATTTCCAGGTTCATGCAGATGACTCTGTGCCTTCAAAATTATCTTTAAATGCCTAATCTTTTAATGATCTCTAAATACCTTTCAACACCTTCTGAAATATTAGAGGGTCCTTGTAGGGTTGAAGGGAAATAGCTATTCTGAAGTACTGTGAAAGCCCTATCAGTATCTGTTCCAGCTTGTCCTTAATAACAGGTCCAGACTGCACTAACAGTTTTTGTGTATTAGAAGAGTTCCTAAAATATACCAAATATTCAGTATGATGCGTGTGGGTGATATAAGGGATCTCATTGTCTTTCACCCTTTTTCATGCTTCTATGAGGAAAAAAAAAAATCACAGCAAAACGAGCTTGATGCTTTAATTAATATTTTGCAGTTCACTAATAAATGCTATGAAATACAGCCCCAAGTGAGAGGGAAATAAATGAACTTTCTAAGCCACTGGCAATTAGATTTGAAAGACTGCACAGATCTGGTGAGCTCACAAAAAAAAAAAAAAAAAAAAAAAAAAAAGTGGCCTCTGTTTTTCAAAAATACAGTTAACAAGTACCTGGAAAGCAAAGGTATGTGTTCTGACCCTGTCCCCAGCCTCTACTTAACCCACTGTGTGAACTAGATGAACATACTACTTGGATGTCATATTGAAGAAGGATCAAAAGAACAGAAAATTGACAAACTACACATGGGAAAGTGACTAAACTGTGACATAGAAGAACAGAATTTTTCTGCATCGTGACTGCTTTTGTAAAAGCAATAAAGAACATGGAAGTTCATTTGCTATGTAGAAAATCACATCCAAGGGGACAATACTATGTCCCCAAAAGAAGAGCTCCACATGAAGTATTTGGCTTTATTTTTAATCCATTTAATAATTTACAAAGAAAGACCATCAACAAACACCTAATCAGAGTTTTACCTACTTGAGTTACAAAAACCAGCATGTCTGTCATTGCAAACCATCTGTTAGACTAAGCTGGCAATTCCTCTGCTTGTAAATCTGATGCTGTCTTTTATGAGCTCTTGCTGAAGTCATGGTGATGAGGTTGTTACTTCACAACTGAATAATGCAGTTTTATAGCTTGTAAATTCCCTGCTGGATGGCTTGAGGTGAACTTGTGGAAAACAGAGGGAGACAGAATGGCTGAAGAAGGCAACTGCTGCAGAAATCTGCCATCCCACTGCCCAGAGGCAACTTCACATTCTTGCTCACCAAAGGCTGAGTCTGCAGCTTGAGAAAGCACTAGAAATTTGAAAAATATTTCAGGATGCATGACAAAAATGGTGCAATGTGTTTTGTCCCTGTTTTCTGCATTGGTTTGAGAGGAGGAGAAGAGCATTCAGAGGCTATGCTGACTGTGTTTGGCTCGTAAAATAACATTTTGCTCTCCAAATTTATTTCTGTTCTATTTCTTAGTTGCAAACCCAAAATTTTTGCAGGTTAAGTCCAGGCTTCTAGAACTTCTTGGATTGTAAAGCCACCCTGATACATACAATTTCTGTTCAGAATAGGAAATGAGGGTTCTGGGAAAAAAAATGCTAGCAGAGAAACTCAAATAATTTATAAAGAAAAGTAAGTGCTTTATTGTAAAAGATAAAGAATTGAAACTGCAATACAGCACTGAAGCAGAGAAATGCATGAAATGGAATGAAACACTACAGCATAAGATGGAGAAGAATTCACAGAGAAACACAGTAAAGAAAATTTTCACAAAGTATAAAAAATTAAGCTGTATTTCTACGTTACATGTTAACCCCTAAGATACTTCAGGGTAGATATTTGCAGACAGTGTGCCTAAACAAGAGTCTGGAGAAAGTTATTTCTGTCAATGAACGGCAGATTTTTCTGTCACCACTGCTGAAGTAGCCATTTTATTCCCTGCCAAACTACAGATTGCTTTGAAAGAAAAGAGGTTTCCTTTTTATTACAAGGACTCCAAACCAGTTACAGCTGTGCAACAAAACAGATGTGGGATAGCAGAAGTGGAGGAAAGTTCACTGTATCGAATGTGAAGGAAATAATTATGAGACAATACACTATTCTGGAACCCCAAGTCAGAGCAGAAATGCTGACATCTTTAATGTGGGTTCCCCCTTCAATCCCATGATCTGCTGACAAATGCAAGCACTGTTGAATTGCATTTCCTCTCTCTTGAAAGGCACTGATGCTTTGCCTGCTGCTGGGATGGTCTGAATTTTAATACTGCTCTTTCACAAGAAGAAATGGACACAGTAATTCTTATCATAAAGGTATCCTGCACTTCCCTCACATAATTTTCTTCACCTTTTTCATTTTCTACAGTCAAACTGAATGCCTGCAAATGAAGAAAAGCACTCTTCCTTTTCCATTTTCCATTATCTTGTTGGATATATTCCATACATTATATGGAATACTCATTCACTGTGTAATCAGAGTACTTATTCACAGTCAACACTCCAGGAGTCAGCAGAGCTCAAGGGAACATATTGGAGCTATCTTTAAATTAGCTATCTCAGTACTGATAGCAGGGTAGCTACCATAACACACAGCACATCACAGCATGCCAAATATTGCAGCTTCTTGAAATTTACCACAGGTATTTCTAACAGAGCTACAATCTCAGCAGCATTTGTAATGAGGGTTTTTTTTAAATTTTTCCCCCATATTTACTGAAACTGCTGTAAGTTCACAAATGAAGAAGGGAGAATAATGAAATAAAGAGAAAAAAGTATGCAAACCAAAATGAATTAGCGGAGGGAAGAAAAAAAAAAAGACAGGCTTCTTCATACCTTAAATCATTCAGGTTATTAAGTAGCATTTTTTACCATATGACCAGGTAAAACAATATTTTGGCCTAGATCTGCTCAAATTGAAGTCAAGAGCCAAAAATTTTAAAAATACAAATAAAATGAATGGGATGACAGTATCACATTAAGTGACTTCCCAGGGCTGGAAATTACATAGAAATGCGATGACAGATGATAGGAAGTCTGGAAAGGCATTACTTCTACTAAAACATAGGACTCTGAAAGAAGATAAATTTGCATTTATGTAATGTTCTTTCTTACACATTTGTTTAAATCCTCCCGGGAAATGAAGAGAGCGTATGCTTACCTCCGGCTGAGAGAGGGATGTCAGCAGAATGAATAGATATGAGGGAAGCTCTCAGGCATGATGCAAGAAACACCTAAGATTATTTGTTTCTTCAAGATATTCAGCATATTTCTAAGCAATTAATGCTATTTCCAAGCTATTTCCACATCTGGAAATTCCTAACAGGCATCACGTACACAACAGAAAGAACATAAGGGAAATGACACCACAACTTGCAAAACAAATGCTGAAATTTCTTACTGGTCAGTCTTGTTTGACTTAAGCCACTATCTCAGTGACCCAGTGTTCTGGATCAGAGATATTCATCCAAGGGAGTATACATGGACAGATGAGCTGTCAGTCAGCTCCCTCTCCTCCTGTTTAGAGACCTTTGATCTACTTTTCTTAAAGAAATATCCCTACTGAAGCATTTTCAGTATTTCACATACCTAATCCTCATTTTTACCTAGACTGTTTCCTTATCTAGATAATTTAAATTATCAATATGTTATGAAGCCAAGAATTACCAGAATATATTATTAAATATCTGGAAGACTTCTATAATGATACCGGAAAAAGTTGTTTGAATTATATTCCAAAACTTACACAAAGCCTCTATATTAAACTGAAAACTCTACTCATTCCACTGGATTACCAGATGTCACAGGTTTTGTGCAACTGAAGTAGAGATATGGAATAAAAACTAGCCCAAAAGCCAAAGTCTATCATAAAAGATTTAGTTGTAAAAAAAATACTACTATAAATACCCATGAAAAGCATTCCTGGCAAGTACTCAGCAGAGGGAGTGCCACAGATCTAGGAAGAGATACTAAAGATGAATGTTGAAGCTTAATTTTCTAAGAGATATCAGTTTTTTAATCTCTGCAGCCTCTAGACACAGAAAGTGAATTTGATCATGTAAAAAGGTGGTGATCAAAGGCTTGGACAGTCACAAAAATATTCTGGGGGAAAGGGGTAATAGTGGATAACACAATATTCCATGTTGTCCTATTGTCTGTACAGCTTCTTATCAATAACAACTTTACTTACCTAAACATATCCAGGGCAAATATTGTCCCCAGCTTCATCAAAGCCACTCAATTCAGGTCCATGAGTTGAGACAAATGCAGAAAAAGGCAGGATTATGTTATTCAATGCAATTCATCATTTATGAACCATGCTAACAAGATCGACTTGCAATAAAAAAATAAATGGAATTATCCATAAAATAGTTAGCTTTTTATATAAAATTATCTTTCTCTTTTAGAGAAATTAGTCTTTTTTAAACTAATGCAGCATATTCATGAGTGACTACATCCTCAGAGAACAGTAACATTAGAATTAGTTATGAAGTATCTTAATTAATTAAAGCTGGTTTTCCACCCACTTAAGTTTTTAATCTATTGCTGTGCTAGCCAACTGAAAAGTGACACACTGACAGTAAGGAACTGATTATATCACTGCCAGCACTTTCTGAAAAAGCCAAGAGCCAAACATTGGCTTGTCCTTGGGCAAGAATTCAAGTCTAGCGAAAAAAGTCAAACTAAACCTGGTAAAAGCAGTATCAGATGCAAGACTTGAGGTATTTGAAGCCCAGTTTCAGGAAGACATGTCCATACTGGCATAGGTAACAGGCCAGGAAGAGATCAATGTGACAAGTACTCAAAAAAGACAACAGAACCAACTTGACCTCTTTGCAGTGTGAGGGAACAAAGACACAATTTTCGTTATGTCTTTAATTTTGGCTTATCTTTAAAAAGGCTTTTTAGAAAGAATGAAGCTCACATGTCACACATTCAAAGCCATGTTGTTTGTAAATAATGTTAAACATTTTGGCCAGGAATAACTACACTGTGGCTCTGCTTCTTTAACTGCCACTGCATAGAAATACAGAATAATACTTAGTGGATGAGAGAAGTAATGTTCATGCAATGGCACCTACAAAAACAGAGCAGGCCACAGTACCAGTCTTCTGATCAAGACTTTTGGGGAATGGTGCTGTGAATTTTAATTCATTCAAGAAAAATAAAAAGTAACAAATAAAAGATGCCAATAGCTCAAGAAAATGTAACTAATTTCACAGACAAACTTTGAAACCCCTCTGTCTGAGGATTACTTAGCAATGTCCAGCTCTGCTGGACCTGATCTTCATCAACAAGGACTGATCAGAAATGTGAAGGCTGGGGGAAGCCTTGGCTGCAGGACCATGAAATGGTAAAAGTCACGCTCCTGAGAAGATGGAACATGGCAAACAGCAGGCTCACAACCCTGGACTTTGGGAGAATCAACTTTGTCCTGTCAGGGGATCTGCTTGGAAGAACTTCATGAGATATCATCCCAGAGCAAAGAGGTGTCCAAGAGGTGGTTGACTTTCAAGGATCGCCTCCTCCAAGCTCAAAATTAGTTTATTCTTAAAAAGCAAGATGTCAAGTGCAGGTGGCAGGCAGTTTCCATGGATGATTAAGGTCTTGATTAAACATAAAGAATATTAAGAGGTGGAAGCAGGGACAGGAGAAATGCTGAAACAGCTTGAATGTGGAGGAATGGGGTTATGAAAAACAAAAGCCGATGTGAAGTTTAATCTGATTATACAAAACAGCAAAAGCTTCCCCAAGTGTATCCACAACAGAAAAGCCAGGGAAAATGCAAGCCTGCTGCAGAGTAGGAATGGGACCAGCTGACAAAGGCCAAGGAAGCAACTGCATTTTCTAGCTATAAACACATGAAGCACAGTCTAGCTAAGTGGGCAGTGGGTCAGACTGAAAACTGTCAAGATCACAGGGCTGTGGTCAGTGACATGAAATCCAGACCAGCCTGAAAGCCAGTCACTAGTGGTGCACCCTATAGTTCACACTGGCATCTACTAAATACTGCCTAGTATCCTTAGTCACCTGGATGACAGAAGAGAGTGCACCAGAAAGTTTGCAAATGATACAAAATTGGGAGGAGTGGCTGGTACATCAGATGGATTTGCTGCCACTCAGAGAGACCTCAAAGAAAATGGAGAAATCAGCTGACAAGAACCCCATGAAGTTCAACAAAGAACCTGTGAGGGAATATTGCCAAAGACCAGGACAGACTGTGACCAAAGAGCTGAAATGCAGCACTTCAGAGAAGGACCTGGGGGTCCTGGTAAGCATCTAGTTCAACATAATCCAGCAAAGTGTCCTTGTGACAAAGGCCATCAGCCTCCTGGCTTCATCAGGCAGAGCACTGCCCCTCTGCACAGCACTGCTAAGACACACCTGGAGTGCTGTGCCCAGTTCTGGGGGCCTTGGTTTAATGGAGACATGGACACACTGAGAGAATCCAGCAAAGGTACACAAAGATGATTAAGGTCTCAAAGCACCTGTCATATGATGAGACGCTGTAAGAGCTGGCTCTGCTCAGCCTAGAGAAGGGAAGGCTCTTATCAATGAATGTAAATGCCTGATGTGGTTGTAAAGATGAAGCTTACAATCAAAGAAAAAGAGGTAATGGGCACAAACTGAAATGCATGAACTTCATTTAGACATTATAAAGAAACCCCTAGTCTCAAGAATGGCCAAATTCTATAAAGGGCTGCCCACAGAAAGTGTGGAGTTTTATCTTGATATATTCAAAATGCAGCTGGTAACAGCCCTGGGTCATCTGCTCCAGCTGACCTTGCTTTGAGCGGCCTTGATGATTTTCAGAGGTGCCTTCTGACCTCAATTATTCTGTGACTGCAATTCTGTTTCTCCTAGTATCCTGACAGTTGACTTCCTACAGTGTGGAAACACTGAATTTTAAGAGCACAGCAGCATAAAGTGTTTACATGTTCGCATGCACA
Source organism: Sialia sialis (assembly GCA_009812075.1). Classification (NCBI taxonomy): domain Eukaryota; kingdom Metazoa; phylum Chordata; class Aves; order Passeriformes; family Turdidae; genus Sialia; species Sialia sialis. The sequence goes on from VRYO01002772.1 coordinate 16,337,236, forward strand.
CAAGCAGTCTACACAAGCAGAATAGCAGATGCCTTTACAGGCTTGCAATACTATGTGGAAGTTGTGCCACAACCTCTGTTCTTCTGCCAAGAGAGAGAACTGACCCAAGTCTCTAAACAGTAGGAAAGTAGTGTATTCATCAAATACACTGAAGAGAGGATGTGTGATGCGCATGCTGCAGAGATCAGGAATGTTAGGAAGCAAGCGCCAGCCATCAAACCACATCTGTACTCCTGGTGTATCATTTTACACTGCTTATGGCTGGAATGTGCTGCAACAGCATGGCCCAATTGGCAGCTGGAGTGTCAAACCCAGTGCCTACATTCAGCTGGCTGCCTTTTCCCTGGTCAGCTCAAATAATGGCTCGCTGAGCAGCCGAATGCCTCCTCCAAAGCCAGCTCTGGGCTTTCCTGCCTGGCTCCGAGGGAGCAGAGGGGGAGAGCTCGCTTTTTCTGGGGGTGAAAGAGAGAGGGAATAATCTTTGGCTGCCCATGGTGTGGGCAGCATTTCTAAGGAGGTAATAGATGTGAGTGGGCTGCTGCTGCCTGCTGCTGCCTGGGATGGTGTGGAAGGCAGGTTCTTGCGCAGGAAATGTGGATATGGGAAGATGCCGTTAGAAGAGTGGGTGGTGTTTCAGGTGGAGAAACAGGGAGCAGCCCTCTCTGGGACAACACAGATACAGTTGTCGAGATCACTCTGCACAAATGCATCTCCACAAATTTCTTCTAACAGCACTAGTGATGCAATGCCTTGTTTCTAGCACCACAGTCCTATGCTATTTAACTCCTCACCTACCCACTTCAGGGGTGAGCACATCACCTCCTTACCCTGGTCGATGCCCAGCTTCTCTGCTACAAGCACAACTGCAGCCACTCTGCCATGCAACCACACATGTAAGATCACAAGGATGGAGCTACCAGTCTGGCAAGCCTCTTCCAAACCTGCACATTCTTTCCTTATATACTCACTTCCTTGACAGGGTATTGCTTAAGCACCTTTGGTGCTTTGCCTGAACCCTGTAAAAAGGAAAATTCTGGTAAATATGAAGAAGAGGCATTAGCTTTTTCTCTACCAATAGACCATTAATAATTTCTACTGGAAATTTCCTGTTCCTCTCAAGTCAATTTTTCAGGTTAATTTTACTTTACTCTAGCTATGCAAAATTATGAGGTAATTTTCCACCAATGCATACAAACTTATCTAGATACATGGACATACAAAGTATTAGACAGAAGGGATACAGCAACAGAATTTAAACTAAAATATAGTTAGTAACTTGATCAACCCAAGAGAGAATGTGTTGGACATGGACAATCAAGAGGAAAATGTATTTCCAGCTCAGATTCTAGAGACGCATTGGGCCCTTGCTAACCTCAGCACTCCTAAGCAGGGTAGCACTCTGGCCAAATGCATAACTCTGCTTCCAAAACAAAGGTAAATTCTAAAGCCAACTTGCTTATAAGACAGAATCACAAAGCCAATTCCCCAGAGTCTGAAGTGAGGTGCCCATCTGCTCTTCTCCACTGGAGATACATTTCCACAATGATAAACAGCTGCTAGAAAAACTTTGAGAGACAGTAACTGAGAACAATATAAATTAAGACAAGTTATATCAGAAAAGTCACTACAAAAACCCATTCATTTCTGATAACAAACCAAAGGGCCTGCCCGAGATGTAAAGACCCTCTCCAGCTAGTGGCCACATAATGGCACCCCTAATCCCCTATGATCCACAGCCCCAGGAAATATTTTCTACCCTGCAAGAAAATTATCCATCTCTAATAGCTGCAGGATGCTAGACAGATGGGGAATTAAGGCATACACTAATGACATTGAGTTTTGTGTGGCTATCTTTCTTGTTTGGCAGTACAAATGTCATGCCAGACAGGGGGATTGGCCTCAGCTGTCAGGAAGGGGGGAGTCCCCGCAGGAGGTGTCTTGGAACAGCTGGGAAACCTCCCCACACTTTCTACCCCATGATAAATCAGCAATAAAACAACACTTTGTAAACGAAGTAAATACCTGGATTTAGTGTGGGGTGACCCTTGCAGTACTGTACAATGATGGGAAAGTGCCACAGTGTTCATTTGACACCAGGGGAACAGGCAGTACTTCTAATGACAGTAATGGAAACTAAATCCAAAGCTGGCAACACTAGCTCCATGGTTATTTTAGAAGTTATACCATTAATATATTTGAAGCAAAATTTTACTTAGTTCTCTGAGTCCTCAACCTCTCTTTCAGCCTTTTTTTGGTATGAATTTGCTTTAGCTTTTTTAAGGTGTAGAAAGAGCTGTTCCCTTCGATTCCTCTTAGCCAACACACTTTATACACCTTACAAACACTAACTGCATACCAGGGAAACAAAGACCACTTTTGCGTTTTATTATTCAGGAGTCATAAGGTGGCTGTAGAGAAAGATGAAGACTTTAGGAAGCTGAGAAAAGAAAAAAAGCTTGAAATTCAAAACAATAACCTCCAAAAATTAACTGCTTTTGCTTGTAATTTAACTGGCAATATGCATGGGACGCAATGCAAACCTTCTCCATGATATCCCCAGAACACACTATCTCCTGGACCCAATGGAGTCAATTCTAGGAGCACAGAGCACAAAGATAATTCAATGCCTAATCATTCATGTTGAGGCCTCTGAAGTGAAGCACATGGCAATGCCAACATCACTATACTTTGTGCATGATATAGCATCTCTCCTGTTATTTTCTGTCTTATAAAATATTCATTACTCTTTTTCTATCCTATCACTAACTTCTGCTGGAAATTCTCTCCTATGGTTGACTTTTTATCCCCCTCAAAACTTCCCACCATGTTAACAATTCTGCCCTCATGTTTTCAAACAGTGCAGTCCCAGTGCCAAGCCCTTATTTAACTCCATGGACCTCCATTCCCGCCCCCTGGCACTTTGATCCTTTCTGAAGTCAGAAGGACACCAACTTCTCTTGTCACCACAGACAATCAGAACACATTCTCTCCTTACTCCAAACTCAAACCCAAACAAGCAAAAAACCTCAACCCATCCAAAATCAAACCAAACCAACGCACATCTTTGACAAGTCAAAAACTGTTCTCAAAGACTTCTATGCCCCTAAAGGTAATACCACACCTTTGAACAACATCAAGCCACAACATACCAGCAGGAGCTAATTAATTTCCAGCCACTACAGTGCTTTAAAGAAGGTTGCAGGGAAAAATCCTTACAGAAGGAAGCCCCACTCCATATCTAGCCAGCATTAAGGAAATGACCATCACTCACCATCACTTGTTAAAAGCAGCAGTGCTCACCACCATCTGTCATCATAGGCAGAGGAGTAAAGCAACTCAGTTTGGCTGATGCCAGGATGCACATGTGCTGATGGCTTGATCTGCCTCCATCCAGCACCATATGTTATCAAATACAGTAGACATGCTACAGAGTTTTTAAAAGCCGCAACGAGGAGATAGCGTGTTCTTCAAAGACAGATGGCTCTAAACAAGCTCATACATAAAATCAGAAGCAATCTGTAGAACTGCAGTTTCCATTCTCCCATGGAATTGAAAGGAGGATTATTATTATAGCAGCAATTGTTAGGGCTGCTATATCAAAAGGTCAATGTGCAATTACCGACACCCCTCAATACATACACACAGAACAAACAGCAAACCATTTCCATTTCAAGAGCTTGTAACTCCTCCAGACATGTCATGTAGTATACAAATCTGAGCCCAAGAGCACTCACTTGCCATAGTAAAACTAGAAAGTCTATTTGTAGGTGTATTTGAAGTTGAGAAGGGCTTATAAAGCCTGGGTACATTTTCATGTCAGCTTGTTTCACACAACTTCAGCAAAACAGCTTTTATTTTTTCTCACTGAGAAATTTTGCACCCTATTAACCTTTTTTCTATCATATCAGGAATGTGAGCACAGCAACATTATTCTCTTGTGCAGGAACCAGAGGCCAGACTTTGAACAGGGACTGATCCTTCTCATTGATCCTTTCACCCCTAGTACATTTGTAGAATGTAACCAATTCACAAACTACATTCCTACAGGATTGAAATGACTACCCAGAGCAAAAGGTGAACTACTTTACTGTAACAAAAACTTTAAACTTGAATTTTCCCTTTAACATTGCAAAAGCTTCTTCTGAAATCAAAGCCCTATTATCTATTTGTTTCAAGATTTTAAAATTGCTAAATGTATTGTGATTGGAGAAAACAAAATTATTTTATTTCATGTAAGAGCTTCAACTTCTAAAAATATTATCTATCATGAAATGATATACTAGCTCAATAAGATGCTCCACTACTATGCCCCACAAGAATATCACTGAAATTCTGGGTGATGAAAACTGTAATACTGAACACGATATAAGACTGAAGGAAAAAATATGAGGGAATTTTCAGTGCATTAAAAGTAATTATCAACTAAACTAAGATCAATGATGTGACAAAGTACAACACAGGAATGATTTTGCTTGCTTGCACTGCTTCATCTACTTTCAAGTTCCACAGAGAAATCTAACTTGGAGCTTCTGAATTTCATGACCTTGTAGTATAATTTGCTTAGTGCAGAACAAAACCTTGCAGATAAATTTATCAGTACAGTTACTCTGATGGCATAAAACTGCTCTGATCTGTTGAAATTCATTCTGTTTCAAAGCAACAAAACACCACAGATCAGGCACCGATATTATCTCAACCTAAAATGTACATTTACTCTTGACACCAAACATGGTATTTATTTTTAAAGGGCAGTTGTGGTTAGGTCACTATACAAAACTACAAGAAAATAAATCTTCAGTGTTCCAACAACATCACACAGCTTGGTGTTGATGGCAAACTTTCTGATAGTGCACTAAATCCCACTGTCTCCTCTTGGACACAGAGACACTGACCATAACTCTTTAAATGCAACCATCTAGAAAACCCCTTTTACAAGCAGTCATACTCCTCTTCCACTCTACTTCTGCAGACCTAATGTTTACTACCTTCAAACCTCCTCTGGGCTACCTGTATTTGCCACCTGCATAGGACTTCACAGCAAACTATTATTACAGAACTCCCCATATGCTCCCCCATAACTATCAGTTTAAGAAGAGAAAGGGGAACTCATATCAGGAACTCAAACCTCTTTAAGTTTTCAGTGAGGAAGAAGAAAGTACCTAGGAAATTAATATGGGACTGTATTTTGATTTTCAGTTTATGTCTAGCATCTTTTGGCTTATAATGTCTGTTTCTACACTAAAAGAGAAGACACAAAGGCCTCACCGCAGTTACAGTCTACTGCCTAAACACATTAGGGATAATTTGCGTGAAGTGTCAAAAACTATGGCAAAAGCTAAGCCATTTAAAAAAAAAGCACATATCTAAATAGCATGGTTATGTTAAGGATAAAAGAAAAATGCATTGGAGTTGAAGTCTGGCATGTGTTTGGGAATATAAAACAGAACACTCTTGCAGAGGAGACATTGGCGGAGTCTCAGTTATAACACACAGTTATTCTCCTACAATATAATTCAGATATTTTAAATATCTCAAACATTTATACTTTTTTGTACAATCACAATACTTTTGAAAATTCACTGTGTTTGAGCAGTGTATGTATGGGCTGAAGGACAGGACGTGGCAGGCAGAGATGACATTAATTGGTCACGAAGCAGGGGGATGCCTCTGCCTGAGGCAATGACACAGTTCTAACACACATTTCTACACGCAGCTATAGAATTCAAGACTCCAATAACAGAGTCAGCTTTTACTACCCTATGTCTAAAACAGCTTTGTCAAAAGGTGTTAGGCACCCTGGTCTTTTGCTTCGGAATAACAATTCTTGCACAGTAAGTGCAATTTCTTCTTAATCACAGCTAACCATTAAAGTAGTATTAAATTTTAGTCCAAAAATGGTGAAGAATTTTTGAGTATTTCCTATTTAAAAATGGGACCAGAGAACCTTGAAGCAAACAAAATCTCTACCTATCCCTGTTAAAAAATTAAATTAAAAATAAAACCATTTAAGCATTTAATTCCCTCAACAATTACAATCTTACTCAAAAAAAGAAAAGAAAACTGAACATATTTAAAATTTATTCACTTTGCACTTAATGAAATGCAGAGGAAACCTGTATCTCTACCTCTGAAACCAGCAGGTGTTAAATATGACTGTGCTTTGTTTTCTTTCCATGCAAGGCAGCATCTAAATCACTGCTCTAGAGCACCCACACAGCCATACTCTTACATCCTTGCCAGAGCCCAGCTTTGTTCTTGTCATCTCAGAGAAAATGAAGGCTAAACCTTAGTCCTATGAAATCAAGCTAAAGCTTCCCTTGCTGTCATCAGAGCACCAGAAATACAGAGAGGATGGTTCCCACCACCCACCAGAGATACTGATGCTAGGACTGGATAGACCTCCTTACAGTGGTGGATAGCTCCTTCCACCAACTGTGGAAAAAGACTGATGAAGCCTTCCTTAGGTTTGATGTGCATTTTTTAAATTTCCCAGACCAGATGGATACCAGTCTGACCAGGAAAGAAATATGGCACTTGTCACGAAGGAACGTCAAAGGACAGCAGTCACCCAAGGCTGGCTGGTGGAAGGACAGCACTGGGCTACACTTCCTGGAGCAAGGACCAGCCCTACTGGGGCATTTACAGCTCTGACTTCTCAGAAACAGTGGCTGTTCAGCACAACTCCATAACAGCTTAAGGGAAGCCATACAAGGAGGTGGGGTACAACAGAAAATAAATAGGTGTGTATGATCCTTAAAAAAACAACCCTTACACCTCAAGTAAGTTTCATCATTTCCTGACTATCCAAAATCGTTTTACCATCTGTCCTCTCTGCAATCTGTTTTCCCCACCCATATGCTAATATATAACTGAACAATAGACCACGACCCTCTAACTCACTCTGCTACTGACAACAATTTTTTTGGAGCATAGCTAATGAATGTCAATGGAGCCAACACAATGCTTCAGTTTCTTGCGCTGTTCCCTCCAAATAACCTTAATTCACATCATGTAAGTGAAGCCACAGTGAGGCCCCTCCTTCCAGCAGGAGTTGTTCATACAAATCAAGGTCACTTCCTTGACCCCAAAAGCAAAAGATGTCTACAGGAGGACCACAGCCATTCCAGATGTCTGAGGCTGTGAGAGCCCTACGATTAGTTTATTACAGGACTAGAAAATGCCTGGCATCAGTGCCAACTTTCTCAAATCTGACAATATACTGTACAGAGTGTTTAGTGCCATATATTTAAGCAAAAAGAGAAACCCAAGACATGTTATTCACTCCAATCACTCACCAAGATGTAAAGAATCCCTCATCTCATGAGCATAAAAACAAACAGTTGTAACACATATTCCTCTGAGAATAAGCCTGGTTGTTCATAAAGCTTTTTGAATTGTCTGGCAAGTCCTTTCTGCTTTTTGACAGGCTCTAATTACTGCCTCTTACCCAAAGTGAACCTCCAGCCTGATGGCTGACCTTGTCCATGACCCCTACTTTCATCTTTTATATTGACTTAGATACAATCTTGGCCTAAGACCTTTTGGCAAAGTACCACAACTTGATACTCTTTTGCTTTTGACAGGCTTCTCCTAACTCTGGCCAGTTCTGTGGTTTCACTCACTGCAACTATCTGGTATCAGCTGGGGATTGAAATACGCAAATGGTATGCTACTTGTAAAAAAACCCCAAAAAAATCCCCCAAAGTCTCCTTCAGGCCAAAGAAATTCACTGCCTGCCCTTGAGCTGAGCTCTGCTCATTCTTGGTCTCCCTGGGCTCGAGTCTGGAGGCAGAGACTGGCTGTAGGTCAGAGCAGAGGCTGCCAGCCCCCAGCAAGGCTCGCGTCTGGCACAGACCTCAGCAGAGACCTCGGCAGCAGGCGTGACAGCTGGGACCTGTGACAGAGGTGGAAAGGCTGGAGCATTCAGAGCAACCCCAGTGAGAAAGCTGGCAGCTCTGCTGTTAAACAAGATTTGAAACAGATATTTTGGCCACTCTTTGCTCGTATGTTTGGAAACAGAAAGATCATCAATAAAATTTCTCAACAAGAAAAGCCACAATGAAATCAACATTGCGATAGAGAGGTATGCATGCCTTTACAAAGATCCAGGATTTCTAAGTAAAAAGTTCCAGAAAAAGAAGGCAAAGCTGACACTTTGTTGTTGATGCTTTCTGAACAGAAAGACTGAACTGGCTTCTTTATGTCACGCAACTAGCCCAAAAGTCTCCCAGAGGGGAATGGACACTCCTGCCCCTCTTCCTGCTTTGAGTCCAAGATACTTACCAGCTTGAACCCACAGAGGTAATTTTCTTTCCTCTCTCCCTCTAAGCAGTAGAAAATAAATGCATTTTATATGAGATGAGATTCATACAAGTACAGTCATCTAAAGCCAAGGTATCTCTGTCACCTCAAGGCTTTTTCTGTAGCTGGCCAAGAGAGGCTGCCTTGGAAAGGAGCTCAACCTCCATACATTTACTTTTAAATGGACAAAACTAGATTACAAATTCCCACTTGACAAACTGTGCCATTTTTCAGGTACCTTCTTTCCTACACAAGAATAAGACAATTGTGAAGACTGGAATGGTTGCCAAAATAATTCCAAAATAGAAGTGATCTGCATCAGTTCAGGGTAATCCCAGCTTCAGATGAGGTCAGGAATTTCTGTAGCAGTGAATGGGTTTCACAGTAGGGCCTATGGTCTATGTGACAAAGCTACCAAGCTGTTTCTGTGTCATGGGATTGCTCTCCTAGCCCTACTGCAGTGTGTCTGTGCCATTTCTATGCTGGCAGAAAGCATCCACAGACTGTCTGAGACAAGAATCAGCTGCTATAATTTGCTGCATTCAAATGTTAGAAGGCAGCTGGCTTCAGCTTGTTCATGCCAAGCAAAGTGATGGAGAAGAGAGACAGAGGGGAAATACACCACTTTAGATGATCCTTGCAGTCTCACTTCTCTGCTCCCTTGGTCCTTATTAAATGTTTGCTCAATCCCTCAAATTTATTCAACTATTGTTTTCCCAGCTTGGCTGTTTTGCGGGGACTCTGACAATATAGCCATTCCTGATGAACATCCGGGATCCCCAACAAAGTATTGCAGAAGAATGACACACAGTACAAAAGAAAAGAAAAAAATTGGCAAAAGACCAGTTCATCCAAACTGCAGACCACAAGATTCAGAACCTCTCTTTTCCACAAATGGAAATGAAGAAGGAAGGCTAAAATGGTACCTTGAATGAGCACTACCATGCAGACTTCTTTGCAGAATACATACACTTCGAGGACAGTTTTTATGTATCATAATAAAAAGTGAGCGGGAATTGATACATGATCCCTGAAAGAGAATAATTTTAAAATCTCATCAAGGATAGAGAAAGGTACAACAAAGAGGAGATCTAAATAAAAAACACTAATTTAAAAAAAGAAATCACTAGCAACAGAACTGGGAAGAGTCACTGGAAAGCAGTCTAGCAGAAAAGAACAGGATAGTGTTAGTCGAAAGCAGCTGAGCCAGAAATATGTCAAGAAGGTGGCCAAGAAGGCCAGTGGCATCCTGGCCTGGATCAGCAGTGGTGTGGCCAGCAGGAGCAGGGCAGTGACCGTCCCCCTGTGCTGGGCACTGCTGAGGCCACAGCTCCAATCCTGTGTTCAGTTCTGGGCCCCTCACTGCAGAAAGACATTGAGGGGCTGGAGCGTGTCCAGAGAAGGGAAATGGAGCTGGGGAAGAGTCTGGGGCACAAGTGCTGTGAGAAGCAGCTGAGGGAGCTTAGGGTGCCTCATTTAGAAGCAGTTTGTAGTGAGGTTGAGGTTGGTCCCTTGTCCCAGGTAACAAGTGAAAAGATGACAGGAAATGATCTCAAGTTGCCCCAGGGGAGGTGGAAATTAGATATTAATAAAAATTTCGTCACAGAAAGGGCTGTCAAGCACTGGAACAGGATGGCCAGGGAAGCAGTGGAGTCACCACCCTTGGAGGCATTTGACAGACTGCTACTTGTGGCACTCAGGGACATGGTTTAGTGGTAGTGCTGGGTAAATGGTTGGACTTGATGACATTGGAGATCTTTTCCAATCTAAAGGATTCTGCGATTGCATGAATGGGTGCTTAGGGTTCTGAAGCCTCTGCACAAGCTTCAGGTGTTTGTGACCTAAGAGCTAGCTGGAACTTGACTCTCCAGGGTGCCTCTTGTCCAACTACAGGTGAGTAAGGGTCAATTAAGAAAGGACCAAGGAGAACATAAACACTATCTTTCAAAATTATGCTATTGCATTTAAATTCACCTGCCTCTAATAAGCCTATTTTTAAAAAATGAAAAAAATTGTGTAATTGTGTCTATTAAAACATATATTATTAATACTTTTTTACTTGCACTGGATAATTGAAATAATATGTGCTTGTTGTTAAAGTTTCAAAACAAGTCAAATACCTAATGTGCTTTTATTAGTAGCAAGTTAAATGGAAGACAGTGGTTAAGCACCTGGAATACAAAGTGCTGAAACTGATTCTGACAGCACTAGTGTCTTCTGCAAATACAGATAATGTATCTTTCTTGACAGTTTATTTAAGTATTTTTGGTTCACTGAATAATTCATTCCAAGCTGAAACCAACGAAGAGTTGAGGAAGTAAAAACCAAAACAAAATGCTTCAGAGACAGCTTTCCTTCTAGTTGCATCTTGTGAATAAAAGCACAAGATGAAAGGATAAACACTGCAGTTCTGAAGCCTGGAATGCAGTTCTTAGAAATAAACACATCAAGTCAAAAATTAAAATACTGTTTTGTTTAATGAATTACTTTGTTATAAATGAAAAAACAAGAAAAAGAAAAAACAAGAAAAAGAAAAAGAAAAAATAGCGAAAGGCAAAATATATTTCTCATGTATAAGGTAGTTCTGACTTTAAAACATTTTAGGAATGCTGCTTTTGAACATTTTTCAGTAAATCCTGTATTTTCTTCTTGTGCAAGTTGGGACAATTATTATTGTCCAGGAAGAAATGCATTATTCCTTTTGGCTTGTTTGTTTTACTGAAATTATAGATCTAGGATCTGAGTGAGCCTGGAGTTTCTGGGCTGCAAAAGAGATGCTAACAAGTGCAGAGACTGCAGATCAAGCCTCACTTGAACAAGAGAGTCCTAGTGAGGGTCAGTGGCCACAGCTCTGCACAGCAAACACGTGAGGAGCAGGATTAGCTCCTGCCAAGAGTAAGCCAAGAGTGTAGACTTCATGCTCAACACACAGCTGTACTACATCCAACATCACAGCCCTGCTCTGCCACGTTTCCCTATCTTCCTCACAGTACTGCAAGGAGAGTGAGTGAGCCTTGGGGGTCACGGCTGACTACAGAAAACATCACATACTTTAATTGACTGAAGAAATAGTACTTAAATGAACCAGAAAAAGAAGCAGAAGGAGGTAGTCAATACTGCTTCTTGCTCCTGCAGAATCAGATTCAAACCTGTCAATGATCACTAAGTCCAAAAAAGGAACAAAATGAGGGAAGTCAATGTGAAGAACTCCTCTTTCAGAGATGATATTGCTGAAGTATATGCTTTCTGTTAAAATTCTTCCAGTTGTGAATTTAAAACATCACAGATTCTTTATAACTCTGACAAGAAAAATTTACACTGCTTAATCTGTACCCACTAGAAATGAAGGCAAAAAAGCTTCACCTGACATTCAGTTATGCAGTCTTGTCTTAGCTCTGCTGTACCTACTGCATAAAAGAGATAAAATACCATCACTGGTGGAGCTTTGAATACTTCTGTGTAGCGAACAGCCTCCTGGGCCCTTGTCCTCGAACAGCTCTGCAACAGCTTCCCCCAAATGTTGGGCTGGAAATGAAGGGCTGGCAGACTCCAGGAGTGCCTGGCCACTCTCTGTAGAGATACAATCACTGGAAAGACTCTAAACAGTTTTCTTCAAAGAGGCCACTTCATTAAAACTTCAATATATAAATTAAGTTTGGTCATGTCAAACACTGTTTAGCCACAAGAAAAAGACTACTGTTGTGACAGACAGAAAGTCTGCCTGAATTGCATGGTTTGGCACTAGAAAAATCCCAACCCCTTTCTTTACTGTGAGGAGAGAAACAGCAGCAAAAATTTGTCAGCAGTGGGCCACAAAAGCTAAAACAATGCAGGCCTGCTTTATCTCCACTGGAAGAAACCAGCACCATACCTGTATAAACAATCTATTTCAATGCTTTGTGCCAAGAAAGTAAAACAAGAGGGTTTACTTCACAGCATATGAGTACAACACGACTTTGCTATTCCTGAGATGCTGGAGAGGAGAGGAACAGTGCCCATACACCCCACCACTCTCCACACACTGAGCTGCCCAGCTCCATTTCAGGGGTCAGAACGAGGACAAGTGGTTCATACACCAACTCCAGCTCCCAGCACAGAAAGAATCCCAATCCCAAAACTGGGGATCTTGGACAATCCTAACTCCACCTGACTCCTCATGTTGCCACCACAGGTGAGCAGTACCTGGCAATTCCAGACCCCTGATACCCTCACTGCTCTTGTGATCTCCAGCATTCACGATCACTGCAATGTTACTTGCGTGACACACGAGATCTGTACTCAAGGATCCTTAATTAATTCCCCAGTCCTCAGCCAGGAAATAGAAGCTGCTGGAGCATCTTGGCTTCAAGGCAGGAATTAGCTGTTTTATCTTCTTGGCTTCTGCCAGGGTGGCCCGGTGTGGTGTGTCGTGAGCATAACGAGCCGCACAAACACAGACAACATTCCTGGGCCTTAGAGGGTATTTCTGGTGGGTGTGGAGCCTTTCTTTGCCAACACTCGAGCTGCTCCGCCCAGCTGAACTTGAAAAAGCAGTTATCTCCTGAGGCCAAGCTCCATACTAGAAGATCATAAATTATCTCATTGAGAATCACAGACTTAAGGCAGGATTAAGTCTCTGAGGTGGGGAAAAAAGCTACTGGGGGAGATCCCAGGAGACAGCAATATGGATAATCACCATTAAAAAAACACTACAGAGCAAGCCAGGCTATAGCAGACTACTCCTATGGAGCAGGTATTCTACATCCAGGCCCTACAGAAATGTTAGGAGTTATGGAGGAATTACTCTAAAAAGCCACAGGATTTATTAGAAGGTGTTAAACTTTCTGTTAGCATTTTGACCTACTGCATATAAAATACTGCAGGTAGGCAGCCTTTGAGAGCATGTTCCCACTATAAACTTTTTTTTTTCTTATTTTCTATTAAAGGTTTCATGAGCTTTCATCCAGGCATTTTATTCCTACAGAATTTATTTGAGATCCATGTCTGTTAGTCCAGTAGTGGTCCAAAAGCTTGAAAGGTCTCTCAATGACATTTTTCCCTCCACTGTTAGATCTTTGCAAAAGGTGACACATTCTGTACAAACTGCTGGCTAGCTGCCCAGCAGAGGAAAGAGATGAAGCACCTTCCACCTCCCTTCCTATTTCTGTAAGGAGGAGAGAAAGGGAAATCTTCTATCCTGAAAAACATGAGTGAGTTGCATAGACATCTACTGTAGATGGGTTCTGTGCAAAAACATGCAGGAAGGTCTCAGTGAACAATCAAAAGGAATCCGGAAAAGTGTCATCTCCAGACAAAAGAGAATTCTACCTAAGAAGTGAACAACATGGAAAGACCTTGAAAATTTGCATTTAGGGCTTTTGAGCATTTCTGAGCAATGCTGGCAGACCTGGTAAGATGCTGTACTGCAGAGCTGATGCTGCTGCACTTGCAGTGTCCCTCTCGAGCCAGAGGGACCCTTTACTGCACAAAGATCTGCACCAGCTCTGCAAGAAGCACCACAGTCTCAGTGGGTTTAAGAGAGAATGCAGCCTCCTCCCTATTCCTTTCTCTTGTGAAAGCTAAGAAACCAGTCCAGCATTCAAGCACAATACCAACACACACACATACACACCTCAACTCAGTGTTAAAAAGAAACAATAGAAATCAGTCAGTGATATCAATGGATATCAATTCTCACCTTATATACTATTGCTATCAACCATCTAAAATACAATTGGTTGTGTGTTAAAAAATACTTCACATGTGACTTGAAGTTTCTCTTTTTTAATTAGAAGGAGTAAGTGTGTTTAGGAGGTTTAACTAACACTATTTGAAATACCTGGCTGGTGGTTTCAAGAATTAAATGCTTTTCAATTCCTAGGCTGAAAATGGGACAGCATGTTAGCAACATAGAGGGTGTGGGGAATGTCAGACACTTCACTGAATATCAGAAAAAGTGCCACTGATACCTTCTTTTTCTGTTAAAAGAAAGTAGGCAAAGAAATGGTTGGTTTGAACCTAAAAGGATATTCTTTTGCTTTCCTATAGCCAAGGAAAAAGGCCAATCACTCCAGTCACGTGTAATTTGGCACAGAAGAAGAGGCAAAAGGATGGTCACCACATGCCCAGGTACTCTGAGCCACACTCTCCAAAACTTCTTACCCTTTGCACAGGGACAAGATGAAAGTCGCATCACAGTGAGGAAAATGGATATTGTGGAATATAAGCAGAACATTTACAGACAGCAAAATCAAATAGCTTCCATGCAGCATATAATTACCTTGTAGAGCTCATTGTAAGAGGAAATTGAAAAGGTTGACATGAGTTTAAAAAATATTCTGTATTTGTAGAGGATGGATTCATCATAAGCTGTAAAATATGATGGTTTGGATGCAAACTATGGCTCAGCAAGCCTCCACAGTGATATTGATTACTGAAAGCTGAGAGAGTGTAGCAGAGGAAAGTTCTCCAGCTTTACTCTGACTTTATATTCCTTGGCTCGACCTTGTGTTATTGCAGTCTTTGCACAGCTGAAAACAGCCTCTCTGCGTGCAAGAGGCTACACCAAGAAAGCCAGAAACTACTCTGTGTTAGGCACTGAATTTCTCTATGGCTCTGGGGAAGGCATGTGACGTCAGTTTGCATTCTTCCATCATCAACTTTCAAGCAGTTTGTCGAAAACTAATTAGCTAATGTTATTATGTCTTAAACATGAAGTAGAATTATATAATCATTTAGATTTGAAAATAGCTTTAAGATCATCAAGTTCAACAATTAACCCAGCACTCCCAAGATCATCACTAAGCACCATGTCCCTAACTACTATGTCTTTCAAATACCTCCTGGGGTAGTGACTCTACCACTTCCCTGGAGAGCTTTTATTTCCTCCTGTATCCAGTAAATGATAGAGATTCTCCTTGGCCCTTTCTTCCACTACTAATGTATTTGAAAACATATTTTTGGTTGTCTTTTATGGCACTTGCCTGTCTACATTCTAGTTGAACTTTGGCTCTTTTCATTTTCTCCCTGTATAACTTCATGGTAGTTTCCTTCCTCTTCTCCCAAAAGACACAAATTCTCCTTTTCTTCCCAAGTTCCACCCAGACCTCTCCATTGAGCCATCCAATAATCTCTGTTCCCCACTGGCTCATTTTTAGGCATATGGGGACAGCCTGCTCCTTCACCTTTAAGATTTCCTACTCAAAGCACATCCAGTGTTCCTAGACTCCTCTACCCTTTGACTCAGTCCCAAGGACTCTTCTGGCTGGGCTTCTAAAATGGATCAAAGTCTGCCCTCTGAAGTCCAAGTTCTCCTGGAAGCAAAAGCTGTCACAGCATGGCTGCTGTGCCCAGGACAGCTTCCAACCACCACAGCACCCATCAGTCCTTCTCTGCTCACAAACAGGGGGACACTTTCCCTAGCTGGCTCCCCACAAGTTGTGTTGGGAAAGCCTTTTCCAAAGACTCCAAGAATATCCTGGACTGCTTCCTTTCTGCTGTGCTGTATTTCCAGCAGACATCTGGTAAGTTGAAATCCCCCAAAAGAATAAGGGCTAGTGATTGTGAACCTTCTTCCAGCTTCTTATAAAATATTTCATGTGCCTCTTCATCCTGGTTGTGTGGCCTGTGACAGACTCCCACCAGGACAGCACTCTGCTGGCTTTCTCCCCGGTTCATACCCATAAATGCTCAACACCATGGTCACCTATGGTCATGGTTCAGCTTCAGAAAATCGAGACACTCCCCAACATGCAGGACTACCCCACCACCTCTCACTCTTGCCTATCCCTTCTCAAGAACTTGTAGCTGTCCATTGCAGCGTGCCAGTTGTGGGAGCCATCCTGCATTTCTGTGGTGGCAATGTCATAGTTTTCCTGCTAGGCCGTGGTTTCCATTTCCTTCTGCTTGTTGCCTATGGTGTGTGCATTGGTGTAAATGCACTTCACGGGCTATTGATCCCACTGCATTTTTTGTGGGAGAAATCTTAATTCCAATGTGACCATTCTCAGGCACATCATCAACCCTTCCATCTTTGCTGCTGATTGGATCTCCATCCCTAGCTTCCGCTGAGATGGTAGACAGAAGGACCTTGCTAGCACACCACCTCTCAAACATCAGTGTCATGTCCCCACGCTTATTTTGTGACCCTGGTTTTAATCCTTTCCCCCTTCAAATCCAGTTTAAAGGTCACTCAATGAGCCCTGATAATGCATGTGCAAAGGTACAATACATCATATTCTAATTATCATCAGTTAATCTCATTAACAAACCCCAAAGAAAAGTATTGATCAAAATGACATTTTCTTTAGGAATCTGTACAAAGAAATAGCTGTTGCAGCTTCTAGTACAGTAACCTGACATTAAAAAAAAAATCATCAATAGATTAAAATACCGTATTAAAGTTGTACAGCTTTGAGGATGAGATGTAGATGACAGCCACTTCTCAATTGTTACACAGCACTAGCTTCAAAGGCACAATACTAAATTTACATGAATACATGCCAGAAACTTATGGAGATATTACATAAGCAGTATCTCCCAGATGGATCTTGTCTCAGAGACTGTAGAACACAGACATGACTATGCCATGGTCTGCTGCAGTGGCAATACATGGAAACCACTGCATTATCTCTCAAACTGCCTAAAGCTTAAGGTGAAATAACTACCAAGGCATTTGCCCAGTTCCTTGGGAAAGCTTCCCTAGCCATCTAGAGCTCCATACATATGCTGATGGCAAAACATAATCAACTTTACACTGAGTGTGCACAAATGCAGTCCCTACAGTCAAAGAGCCTACTAGGTGGGTAAGACATCTGAAGTTTCCTACCCCATCTAATTCAACGTTTGGGTTTCCTCCATAGTCAAAAGAGATGGAATGTCCAAACACAGTCCTAAATCTGACATTTTGTGTGTAATAAGAAATATCCAGTTCTGGACAAGAGATTTTCTGGGTACCAGATGTGAACTACATTTGTACCGCCATACTTCATTCAGGTTGTCTGCTGTTCTAATTGAATAAAGTAATAAAACTCTCACTGTGCTATGTAAAAAGCCTTAATGTGGCTGCCAGAGCAAATTAAGAGACAAAAGGACCAGTAGTTTATCACATCATTTATTGCTGAGAAAAACAGTGCATTCAGGCTATTAGCACTATTATGCTACAAGTTATAACAGGAAATCAATAAGGGTAAGAAAGAGAAATGTCCACATTCATCTCCAAGGCACAGCAATCTCCTCTCCTTTATGCAAAAGGCAAGGAGAGAACTGAATGACTGCAGTGTTACAGAATGATATCAAAAGGCACAGCTGTTACTCACAGGAGTGTTGCTACTGCAGCCATTTAGTGAACTTTGAATATTTTAAGTGAATTTCCTAGCAGACAAGCATCACACTAGCAAATGGGGTGCAGATGCACATCCTCTGCCTAGCAGAGCTCTCCTCAGCCCTGACACTGACTGCAGCTGGCACCTCAAGATGCTGACAGTCAGGTCTAACACCCATCTCCTGTGCAAGTGCTTGGAAAGAGTTCGCCTCTTCTCCTGCTCTGCTCCTGCTTTTCTCTCACACAGCTCAGCTACAGCACAGGCTGTTCCTCCCTCCCCAGCTCATTGCTCCTGACCTTCAAGACCTTTCTGCTAAATGTTGCTACTTGCTATTATCATTGGTATGCTTAGAAAGAAATACGTATGTACTACAGAACAGTAGTAGATCAGCAAGTAACAGACCTTTCAATGAAAGGTCAGTTAACTCTCCTTGGGGAGGTGGGGAAAACCATGAAGAATTACTTTTATGTAACTACCTTGCATCCATTCCGGTTATAGTGTGGCTCCCCTGAGGATGTGAAGGAAAGAGAAACACAGGCAGTGAGGTCACTCACACCTACTGGAGTCCCTTCATTCCACTCTGCAACTTCTGCTACAACACACATTAACCCACTTTTGCTGCATGAATTTCTCCAGCCTGTGCTATGCAAGAGTTAAGTCACCAGAGTTCTGCTGCATTACAAGGAAAGTCAAATTTAACCTAAGATGTTAAAATTATGAGGGATGGACTCTCAGCAAGCATTCTACATGATTTTTCATTTATCCTCTACTCTGCCTTTTCACAGTTTTTTTTAAATCATATATTAAGTGTATTAACTTCTCTCTAGCAACAAGACACAAACACAGCAATTGGCAGCTCATCATAGCTTTCAGCTTTTCCAGCCATTTTTGGTCCCAGTTGTGCAACATCTTTTATGTGCTACAAGCTCTTCAGAGCAACACATGGCCTAGCCTATTCATTTACAAAGAGAAAGAAAGGAAGTTGAAAACATCATGTCTATTCCCTGGGGACTGGGGCAAATAAAATAAGGAAAAGAAGAAAGAAGACAGGTCATAGATCAAAGAAATGCCCTAATCAAAGTTTTTAATTGAACGGAAATTCAGAAACTGGGATACTAATACTAATACTAATACTAATACTAATACTAATACTAATACTAATACTAGTAGTGGGATGCAGACTTCTGTGCAAAACCAGTCTCACAGAACAGTCAGAAGGTCAGGGGAAAAAAAAGGAAAGAAAAGAGGATTAGTATCACCTTGCTTTAACATCAGTCTGAGGTGTGGTAAAGACTTCTCAGGATGAGCCCTTCATGGTTCACTGCCTGCAGACAGAACCCAGATGAACAGCTTCAGGTACACACGGCTTAAATCACTGAGTGAGATGGATTGAAAGGTGCCACCAACTCTGCCCCGTTTCAGTAGGATGTTCTTCAATGAGGAAAAAAAAATCTATCTGTAAGGCTTCCTCAGAGAACATCTGTGCAAGTGTATGACTCTGAACCCACTGCAAGTCTGTGTTCTACTGCATCTCCCTGTAAACAAGATGATATCACTTTCTATTTTC
Organism: Sialia sialis; assembly: GCA_009812075.1. Taxonomy (NCBI): domain Eukaryota; kingdom Metazoa; phylum Chordata; class Aves; order Passeriformes; family Turdidae; genus Sialia; species Sialia sialis. The sequence continues at coordinate 16,356,406 of VRYO01002772.1, forward strand.
ATCCGCTCTGGCAAATTATTTCATCAGCATTTCTCCTGTAATCACTAACTGACAATACATGTTAGCATTTTTAGCACAATATTTAATCTCTGCCAAAGCTTCACTGTCTTATTGGGTGTTAGGTAATACTAGAAATATTCTCCAACCAGAAAGCCTGCCACTTCCACAATCTACTTTTTTTTTTTTTTTCCTCTCCAGGAAAACTACTTGATATCCACTCTTTCCTGACTCTGCAAGACTCACACTTTCTGAAAAGTTATCTTGGTCTTGGAAAGATTCATTACAACAATTAACAGATTAATATAATTTCCAGTTAACTTCATTATGTCCTTTTTTATAATGACATCCTAGACTGCAGTCCCTTGCTTCTGTTAAGCAAGAGGTAAAAGCTCAGACTAGTTATGTGTGGGCCCAATAAAGTATCATGAAGCTACACCAAATCTGAAGGATCATCACACTGGAGACAGTGGTTGCATTCAGATATTTCCTAAGCAAAACTTAAACATCTCTCTTCATGATAGGAAAAAAAGAAAAAACACAAACCATGTCCTCGAGACCCCATGGCTTAAATAACTGTGCATGTGTCACTGTCTCACAGCAATCCAGGTTTCTGGGGACTGAAAAGCATCAATCACAAGAGTCCACACTTTTAAATTTTTATGTGAGACTTTCTTTAGCAGTAAGGAGGGCAGAGGGCAGCAGACGTCAGAGGGAACATAACATGCCCTAGCAGGTAGAAGACATGAGATAGAAGTCTCCTTTTTTCAGCTGGAAAATAGCTAATTCCAGAGTTCTCCCATATGGAAAGGAACAGACTCAACATCGTGGGGGGAAAAATTCTTCTCAAAACAACCATCTTCATGGAGGATCCAGGATATAAAGCAAGGTATGCATTTTTGGCAAAGCAGCTGTGTTATGACCATGATTTTCACTGGTAGATCATAAACTGCTCTGAGTCTGGAAATCATCCTGACACTTACCTCACATAAGTATAGCAGGACTAGCTGACTTCATGTCACATCTTATTTTAAAGTTTAGTAATAAAGTGTAAAGTTGTCTTGGAAAATCTGAATTCCAGTCAGTCTCTTAAGTGACAAAACTGTATAGAACTGACATAAAGAACAAGTTGTTTTATTGCTTTAAAATGCTGGGAATAGTCTCTCTTACTAAAGCAAATTCAGAGAATGAAAATTTTCTTAGCCAGTCCACATCTTCTATTCTCATTACCATTATCACAAATATTTATATTTGAGGCGCAGCAAGCTGCTACAGTTCAGACAAGCCTAGACAAATTCAGACTGAAAATGAGATTAAATTAACTCCAAACCAGTGGAATAACTTAACAATAGATTCCAGCAAGTTTAAATGTTTTAGAAAGGATTTTAAAGTAATGAAACAGAAATTTCCTCTAACCCTATTCAGAAATATGTCACTGCAATGAAATAACCTTTTGGTGAAATACTGCACTCTGTTTAATGAAGAATGCCAGAATCAATCTAGTGGTTTCTTCTGGCCTATAACTTGCTTACCACTTCTGCAAGAACTCTTCTTGCAGAATAACTACCCTGGGATAAAACCCCCTGCATTTATAACAATCATGTGAGCCCACCACAATGGCATTATTTGAAAGGCCACTGTCAGTGTTACAGCTGTAATGCATCAGGCCTCTCCTTTGTACCCTACTTCTGCTGAAATAATTCAAGCTACAGTGGCATGAAACAAGAAAAAGGTCTCCAAGACTCAAAAAAACATAGCCTTTGTTTAAAAATCAGAGAGATGGGGACATCAGTCTTTCAATTCAACATCCACATGGTGATCAGCAACCACAATGACAATAATAAACAGATGGCATGGAAAGAGATTTCACTGTAAGAGAAAGATTCCTCAGTCTTTCCACCCTAAAAAAGTATTCAAGTTTCTTTTATTGTACTGCTTATGTTAACCTCATTCATTCTTAAAACATATTATCCCTCTCAACAGAAAAAACAACCTCATCAACTAATAATATCAAATATATTAAGTAATTCTGAAAAAAATGCAAGTATCGATCACATTTCACCCTGCAGTAATATGCAACTTTTGCTGATAGCCTCTCTAGTTCTAGCTGCTGGCACATAGCACTGTGCTCTCCTAAGTATGAGGATTTGACAGTGCATCTCAGAAGGAGATATAGGCCACTGGTTCATATAACTTCTGCAATCAGCCCCTTGTTTACGATGTACACACATGGACACAAAGAAGCTTAATGCTACTGAAGTCAATGAGATGGAAGTATGTGCTTGAGTGTTATCTTGATTCAGGGCCAAAAAATAAGTCTCTTGAGAACAAGAGGTTAAAAAAATGGCTGTTGAAAGTTGAGACTCACTCTGATTGAGAATTCTTCTAAGTATTTAACACCCAGTAAATAATGAGCGTCAAAGACTCTTGCTCACTTTCTTCCACTTAAGCCAACAGAAAATCCCAGAGGTGCAAAGCTTTAGAGCTCTAACACTTAACCACCTCAATGGGTTGGGTATACCTGGTATTTCAAGAGTATCAATATTATCTCCACTTTCCACAAAGAACTGTGACAAACAGACAGAGCTAGTCCAGGCCAGTAGACCAGCCTTCAAACTGTTACCACAAAAAAACTCTTTAATCATATGTTTTTTGTAAAACTATCTTACTATTTTTAAGTATGTGACATGTGCACTTGGTAAGCTATAATTTAATAACTACATTTTGATTGAAGCATGCGCAATAGCATGAAATAGCCAAAGGAATCCTGTACAAGGCACACATTCACACATCAAATTTTAGAGCTGGTTACCCATGGAAGCACACTAAGTTACCATGCCTCCTTGTCAATATCCACTACTGGATTTTTAACCTTCAAGACAACTGGAACCAATGTGAGGTAGGAAAAGAGGCTGCAAGGTACAGTATTTCTACAAGTTAAGAGAAAACAGAACACCAGCTAGAAAAAAAGGGACTCTGCTAATGACACTGACTCAGGAAAAGGCTGCACAATCAGACCCTTACCCAGGTATCGGGGAATCCACACTGGCTCTCATCATAAAGGCTGAAAACCATAAAAAAAACAATCTTTATTTACTTCTCATAAACTTTTTATTGTCATGCAGGAAAGCACTTAAATGGCTTAGCACCCAAAAACTAATTCATCTGTCATCTCTGTAAGTCTTCAACAAATCTCTGTACTGCTTGAACAGCAGTGTAGCCCTCATGTGCTAAAACTGGAGACCGGTATGCTAGTTCTGCATTCCAGACGAGACTACGAAACAAAACTACTCAGAACATCTTCCTATTAGCAAGGGTCAGTTTATTAGCACACAACATGATCATTTTCTATAAATGCATCACAGTGTTAATTTCAAAGAAAGAGGAACACCCAGCATGGAGGGACGAGTTCATCTAGGAGCAAATAGATGAAAACCTGGCACACACAAATCACGGCCAGAATGGTAGAAAGGCGGCTAAGCAGCTTGTTACAGCCCCCAGGTAGTAGCTACCAGCAGTAGCAAAGAATACACTATTTTTAAGATGGAGTTCACTTGATCTGTATGCAGAGACTTGGACTGAGGCAACTGCAGTGTCAGGAAAAAAGGACAAAGGTGAAGTACTGACACAAATGAAGTATGTGAATTTTAGCAAAGGATTTCAAAGAAAATGTGAAAAGCAGTAAATTACCTTAGTAATATTGTCTAGCAGGAAGACAGATGCAGCTTTGTTAACGGAGAAAACCTCACACCCCAGAAAAATCAGTTTAATACAGCATAATAAAAAAGGCACAAGAAGAGAAAGCCAACCTGTGGGTAGCGTGAGGTGGTACTTACTCTTCCAAAGGATGCAAAGTGGAATGAGCTGCACAGGAAAATGAAGGGCAGAAATAGTTCAGTTGAAGAATGGGAGAGAGCAATCAAGATGAGGAAACTCCAGGCACAAGGCAAAACAAGTCTCTGAAAATGGACTATTGCTTAGGGTAAAGAGACCACAGGCTTGCAAAACATGAAGGACACTAAGTAATCTACTCCCAGGATTAAACACATTTAAATTTGCTGCTGTATCTGAGCCACAACTCTCAGCATTTTTAAGATCAAGCCATAAAGGAGGAAAAAGCCACCTGACAATTGTGAACCTCATGAAGATATCAAGTGAAAAGATGGAGAACTGCAGGATGAGAAAGGAGTACCTTAGCTTTACTTGTAATGCATGTTGAAAGCCTTTAATTTGCAGACTAAAATTCAGATATGAAATGCCATTATTCTCTTGAGTTCCTTCATTCTGAACCAGCCTTTCTTCCAGAGGACAGCTATTCAAGAGAGGACTGATGCTGAGATCCTTTGGTTCTGATCACTTCCAAGTGAATTTTTTCAGTGTGTCAACAGATAATTACCAGAGGAGAGGAAAACCAGCCACAGCTTGTCCAAAACATTATCTTCAACATATTACACACATCTGCCTTTGCTTTTCTGTTTAATCTAAGCACAATAATAGGAGCCAAGAAGGAACACTGATGAAACAGGTCAAATCAGTCATCCAGTCTGATAACTCTCTACTGATAGTGCTTGTGCCAAATTCCTCAAAGGGCAACTTAAAACAACAACAGGCACGAGCAATTCTGTAATATTACATAACAAAGGAAAACATCTTTTGGTTCATGGTTTGTTTTTTTTATTCTATTTGGATTCCTAGGCCTATAAACATTTGGTTAATTTAATGATAGTTTCTATTCAATTTCATTCAGGGTCCAGTTCTGAACTTTGCTTCCAGGGCATATGGTCAAGTCCAGAAATGTCTTAGCATTGCTCGAAATATATTAAACCATTTGTCTCACATTAGATGTGATCAAATACACTTTAGAAAAATTCCAAATCAAGCCTCCCACCACATGAATTTTTACAAGTGAATTTATTGAGTAAATAAATCGTATGAGACCTCTACAGAATTACTGTTTTTCATTTAAATTGGGTTCCATCATATTCCCAAAGAGAGTCAAAGAAAGAATCTCATCTTACTTTTCTGTATTGTGCCACTTATATATCCTCTAACTTCTGCATTTCTACTTACTAGCTCTTTTATTATTACTAGCTCTTTTATTATTATTTTATATATATACACACACACATTTTTCTTTTTGGTGCAGTTTCATTTAACTAAATAAAAAATGCCTCACAGCAGTAGTAAGACAAAAAAAGCAGCACTCAAAGTCCCCACTGAATGTTTCTGTATATCAGCTTTTCAAGCTTAAATCTGAAAAGACAACTAGTTAAAGTTAAAATGTAAAAATAATTTGTGACAATGAACACCCAAGTTGCAAATTGCTTTTTTAACACGAGTAGTTGAAATAAATTGATGTAAAGGGCTGGGTAAGACAGGCTGGGTTCTTTCTTGAAAAGAAAGAAATGGGGGATACTGAGTTATGAAGTTTTAGTTGTGTTGTAAATTCAGTATGTGTGAACCAGAAACAGTATTTGGATGGCCTGAGAATACTCAGTTTCTAGCAGCAATTATTTTGGTTTCAGAGCCATTGCACAATGTGAAACAATCCTTATAAATTCATGGTGTTCCTAACACAATATAAATCTCAGTCTAATATCCAAAATGAGATTTACTTCTCTATTACTTTTTCTATGCAAATTGTAATTTATAGTATTATGCGTATGTTCTACTTTTAGATAGGAATTGTACATTAATTACCTTTACTGGTAAGTTTAGATATACAACCTTATGTTCATTCTTAATGGAACAGAATCTCTTCAGACTCTTGCTTTCATTAATTTCTTTTGACTATTACCATTTTAAACAGACATTAATTTTCTCTTCTTGAAAAACAAGAGAAATTCCCTACCTTCTATGATTCTGACTTTGTTCATTTATGTGTTTAAATTCTAGTATCTGAAATACTCATAGCTCTCTGAGAAATAAAAACATGACTGGATGGGGATTTCTGAAAGCCCCCAATACTCTATTCCCATTGAAGTCACTGCTAGTTTATTCCACACTCCTGTGAGATGAGAGCTTAGGCAGCACTGAGGCCTGATTTCATGTTGTAATGTTTCCATAAATGGACTTCTAGGTATACACAAAATCTATTTTTAATCCATAAGCACTCAATAATATCAACAGTGTGGATTTGCTCTATGCCTATATTCCCACTTGTGAGTTCCCCTAATAACTGTTGAACCTGTTGGCTAAATTGAGGATAAAGCCTCAAAGGTATTTCAGTTCTGTAAGCTTTTGAAGACTAACAGGAAAACAGAGAGGAGAGACTGTATTAATGTCTCCCAGGGAGCTGGGAAGAGCCTCATCCTCAGTGTTCAGCAGTCAATCCAGGGGGAAAACATTATGTATGCCTCAACACTGGGAAAAGTTTAGAATGCAGCTCACATTGACAGAATCACAGAATCAGCTGAGTTGGAAGAGACCTATCAGGATCAAGGAGTCCGACTCCTAGCCCTGCCAGGACCATTCCCAAGAGTCACAGCATGTGCCTGAGAATATTGTACAAACACTTCTTGAACTCTGTAAGGCAGCCTACCAATGAGGTAAAAGCCCTTAAGTTCACAATACTTCGAATGTACAAAGAATTACCCTCGATTTGAATTAAACCATGCTTTAAGCCTTAACAGAGTAAGATTTTATATCTGCATTTAGGTATTTTAAGGAAAAAAATGCTAAAAGAAGTTCCAAATACATTTGAGATTATTTATTTTTTCTTTGCCTTCGTATCTCCTGATTAACAAGGGAAAAGAGTATCTTAGAACATATAAGTGGCATATAGATACCAAGTGTCTCCCAATACACAGTCTGAGGTGCAGAAACATATGTAGGAGTCAATGCACTACAGCTGCTCCAGGGAGGAGATCTGCAGGTACAGACCTTTCAGTCAGCATTATGTCTGAGTGGGTTTGGTCAGGATGAGTCAAGAGAGGCAAAGCGAAAAGAGCTGGTTGAGCAGTGAGACAAACATAGCTGAAAAGATTCAGAAGGTAGAGAGGTACTGGGCTCAAAAAATATACATTCATGTTTGCACTTACACATTCATGTAACCAGCCAACACCCAAAGTATATTCCTACGAGTATTAGCACAGTAAGATTTATGATGTTCTTTGCAGTATTCAATCAATCCCTTTTGCCTCCAGTACCTGCAAATCTGCAGCAACCCCTGGCTCAATTTTTGTGACTGTGTACCTTCAACCAGGTGCTGCCAAGACCTGCTTCCCTACAAGAAGTGATTTTAGACCCCGCCAGAAACCAATTCATTCTCCCTGAGTCAGATACTAATGCCATTATGAGGGCTAAACCAGCTGGCAGAGGTGAGACATATTAATCTCCGTTGACCTTTGTACACATAAAAAATTGCTAACATAAGATCTTGTGGAGCATATGCTGGCCTAAGTCTATTCAATAACTGCCTGAGATCCTGGGAAGAAATAAAAAAAAAAAAAGAAAAGCTGAATCTGATCCTAAATCTTCTCCTACTCCAACAGTAGTGTCAACCCTCCACATTTTATCCCAGAAGCAGTGGTAGTGAACATTTATTCCTGAAGCTCACATTTCACTGAGTTAATGGACTGTTACAACTTGCTAGTCAGAAATAACTACTATAATGCCATTGCTCATCACTCTAAAGAAATCTTTAATCTTACCTAAAGATGCAGCATTTTGAAGAGATCATCAGGAAGATCCAAACCATGTTTCTCAGACAGTAATAAAAGCTGAAATAATTTTAGGTACATTTTGTGAGCTTGCTGTGCTAGTGACCTACTACTTGCCCTAGACTTGCTCTGAGTACAAAAAGAAGACACATGCAGAAGTAATTCATCCACCTGAAGGTGTACATGTAAAACAAATGGGATGAGCAGTTCTCTGCAGGTGTCTTTCTCTCCCCCTCAATTATAAGGGAAGTTTTAGCAAGATGCCCCATTTTTCAAACCACCAAAGTTTTTTAACATAAACTTTTTTTTTTCCTCTACCAGTTGCATTTCAGCCTCATTTAAAAGGTAAGGCAGACTGAATCTAAATGCAAATGTGCATGAATCCCTTAAGCACAAGGCAAGCCAGCACATACATATAGATGGCCACACACGCATATATACACACACACACATACACTTTTCAAAGGCCTGCAGCCACGAGCTGAGATAAAGTGACTAACTTCATGACATATTTTCTGATCTATTGTGGAGCTAGGCAGATGGATTGAATCACATGTGAGATTTCAGCTCAGTTCTAAAGGTACTAGCTTTATATCTTAATGTTAAAAATTCTGAGTTTTCATTTGTACTTTTTGAGATTGCTTGTTTTAAAAGAATATTTAATGACACTGCCATTAAGAACACACTCTCTGCAATTAAATATAACTAAGCACAGGATCAAGTAGTTCTGCTCCCTAGGAAGATGAGCTATGTTTAATAATATTTAAAGCTATTTTGTCTCATTATACATACACTGTGCAGCCTGAATTTTATGATTTTTAAGATATCAGAGAACATATTCACAGTAAAGTTGCTTTGACTATGGTTTGCATTAAGCTCCATTTAGACAGAAATCAGAATTCAATTAAAAGGTGTATATCCCAGCATTTTAAATAGTTCTTAGCTAAGATAAAACACCTAATTGTGTTGAAAACATCAGAAAAAGAAGTACCATAACATGTTTGACTTAGTAAACAAAGAAAATTTGCCTATTAATCAATTCCTACTGCTCCTATTCACCCAACAGCAGCATATTTCTGAAATTACTCATGGGCCCCAAAATAAAATGAAAGCTTAAATCTTCTTGAAAGCCTCTGTGCAGGTGTGTCCCTATTTTTATTTTGGATGTTTTTCTCTGCGGTGCTGACTTCATACATTTGGTTTTTACTTATGGACTGAAAGAGAAAACCAGTTGTTCTGTTTTGATAGGTTTGGTTTGGGGACTTTCATAAGCTCAAACTGACTTCTCAATTTTGAGTGAACTCAACAAAATGAAAAATGAATATTCAGTCTACAACTGTCAGGTAAATTAAAAACAGGAATAATGAAAGAAAAATTTGTGTACAGTAGCAATTGAAGACTGCAGATTTTTAGGGAAAAAAAGAAAAAAAAAAAAAGCAATTATTCAACCTACTGTAAATGTGGTCCATACTGATATTTAATGAACTGCATCTCACTGTGATATGGTCGCAAAACTTGAGCTGATCTCAAGAGATAAAAATAGTTCACTTCCATATATAATTAAGAGAACAGCAATATTTCAAGTAGAATTTGACAGATTTCAATGAAAGCATTTTGGGGCTATCCAGTGAAGTGTCTTACATTTTGCTCACATCTTCAAATAAGCTGCCATGATTTCAAATGGGTTTCTTTTTCAAACTAAATAGTATGCATTTTTTATTAAGAATGTTTTTATTACACAATTGATCCCTGGGTTAAAGAAAAATATATTTATATATAATCACAAAGAAAAGTTTGCAGATTTTATGAAGATTTGTGTAGAATAGTCTTCAAAGTGTAGCAGCACCACTAGCATTCATTCTGCAGTGCAACAGATGTAAACAATACAGAAAAAGTAAACAGACCTTCAAAAAGCTACTAATTTCATCAAGACTATATGATATCAGTTCTTCAAAACAACATAGGATTAGAAAGTATAAACCAATATTATAACTGAGAACAACACATTTAGGATTGTAGTATTAAAGTTTTATGTCCAGATAACTCAAAAACTGTAGAAACAAGAAAGCATGACCTGCTTTTCAATTACTATCAGAACAATATAAAGTCCAGCATAGATTTTAAATAGGAGGCTGTAGGGTCTGTTAACAAAAATGTACCATTTTGACACCTGAATTCAGAATAAGGTCCCAGCTCCTGAGAGATCAGCATCAGCTTAAGATCATGCATACTACCAGGGACTGTGAAATTAAATTAATCTATAAAACTTTGCACTTATTCGAGAGAAACCCTAACTATATGTGACATGTAAACTTTCTCACTGTCTGACAATGTCACTCGGTCCACAGCAGGAATTCTTTGCAAAACAGAGGCAAACAGAAAAGGATTATTCTGAAATTGTTCCAGCAGGAAGAGCCAAAGGGAAAAACACAAATGTTACAGCGTAGAGACTGCATATTATGCTGGTAATGCTCTATGGAAACAGATATTTGCACTAGAATCAAGCAAGACTGCATACTGATGACCTTTCCACAGACAGACTGCCTGCTACACACACAGGCACAGGAACACCTCTCTTAGACAAACAGGATGTGGGACAGGGGGGCAGAATATGGTTAAGGTCTTAAAACTAGATCCTTGAGAGCACTAGAAACCAGAGAACTCCAGGGAATCACTAAGACTTCCACTTAACATCCCCAGCACTGGCATGATGAGTGTGAACCTGAATCATGTTGCAGCAGAGAATTTCCTCATGAGGAGCTGTCTGAGGTATTAATTTTTCAATTTAGAAGTTACCAGAATAATCTTAAAGACACAGACAGTAATCACTGAATGATAATACAGAAAATAAAAGAGTAACTCACAATTTAATACTTAAAATTAGACAAAACAAGCTGCTGTTCCAGTATTGACCAAGTGATCCTGATGGATTTATGAGACACAATGCTAGATACTGTATTCCTCACTCAAATATTTCTGTGCCTATTGGACAGCATTCATACACCAGATCTAACGGGAAGCACATATCAAGACATTCCCTCTCACATTTTCTGTAATGTTCCTTTCTCCTCTGTCAACCACAAGGGAGAAAAGCCATGACTGTTTTATATACTATTCCTTCCCTTCTCTATTAAAAGTCAAATATGGATTCATAGAGTATGAATGTAAAGATACCAGTTAATACTGAAAAGACAGACCTCAAACCACAGTGTCAATACTAGTTTCATTATATTTTGACTACTTTCAGCAAAGATGTCTAAAAACTGACAAATCTGAGAAACTAATCACTGTACTGGGGAAATTAGTGCTAATTAAGTTCTCCAAGTACCTGAACTTTTGCAACACAAAAACTGTAAAATAGATAAGCATTTTATTTACTGTTCATTATTAAGAGATGAGTTGCAGCTGAAATCGCACTGCATTAATAAGGTCACAAACAGAGTAAATTACTTTTTTAAAAACTGAACACAATCACAAAATGCTTAAAATTCCATTATGCCCAGTCATGGAAACAAGGTGAAGATAGGATCTACATGTAGCGTCCATTTTTCACAGGCAGTAAAAATGGCACGCACTGACAAACAAATGCACAAAATATACGTATACCTTACATGAGGAGCACACTCTCTCTCTCTCACAACTCAGTGAGGAATAAAGACTGAACTCATCATTTATTTTTCATAGAATCACATAACCATAAATTGGTTGGCTGGAAGGGACTTCTGAAGGTCATCTAGTCCAACCACCCTGCAATGACCAGGTACATTTTTCTCAGCAAGAGCTGCAGTACCACATGGAGGAACTGTGAAAAGTCACATCTAGCAATATATCAGATTGCTTGCTGACACAGGGCTAAGCTGCAGCCTCAGTTATAAAGACACAGGGGAGAGGCAGGAGGGAGCCCCATCCAGTGCACATTGAAACAAGGGGATGCCATCCCACATTCACCAACAAGACACAGAGCGGTCCCGTCAGCAGGGAGTAAGGAGGAGTCTTAGCACATTATCCAACTCCTTCTGGCCTCTGCCTTACCAGTCATTTACAATAACATCCCCTTCTATTGCTCTGTGCTGGCAGACCCAAGGGGAAGATAATTTGGGAAAGCCAGGCAGGCCTGCAGCTCTTTCATCTCCCCCATGACACTCAGTACATGGTTGGTGATGCTGAACATGCATGATTTCACACTTTACTCCTGTTTCTGGTCCTACAATAAATCGAACAAAAAACCCCAAAATGTAAAATCTGCCACCACCACCACCACAAAAAAATACTTCAACATTTTTAGTTAATCTCTTTTATTTTAAACGTTAAACAAGGCTGCATAGTCAATTCAACTTTGCACCTAATGTGATTTTAAATTTCTTTTTTAGAAAAGTATGTTTCAGGTCAAACTGACATAAACCCACATGTTCAGTGATCTGACAGTGATTTTTATTTTTTTTTAATGTCCTGGCAAAAAAAAAAAATGAAATGAAAATGTCTCTGATGCTTTCTTTCTTTCTGGCTGCTTTCCTTTGCTTTATTTTAAAACCATATATTTAGTGACAAGTTTGTGAGAGTAGTGCTTTGTTTTGAATACAGTATATATGTGGATTTAACGGGTTCTAGAAATCTTCAGCTTCATGTATTGCCATTCTATTCTCAATTTTCTTTTTCTGAGCCTCAGATGTCAGCATCAAGCAGTCAGAATTTATCAGCTTTTTAACATAAATGCTGTGCATATGTGCAGGAAAAATTGGACACTCCAAGTGAAATTATTCAGCAACAATTTTGGGTAAGAACTCTTTATTAGGGTTCATCATAAGCAAGCACAGCTTATCTTGCATGCCTTACATAGCTCTCTGACACAGGTTCAGCCAAGTGCCCAGTGGGAGCTCCCTGGGTTTCTTCAAGTCAGCTCCTCCACCAGGCCCACTCATGCTCTGTGAAAAGCCCTGCCAGCTGCTGCTGCACGCACAGGAACCTCTGTCAAAACCGATTTTGAAAACTGCTCTTTTCACGTGCTGGCATTGGATCCTCTATTTTATCTGAAAATTTTAAGCAATTTTTAACTGGCAAGAACATCAAGTCAGCAAGATAATACTGTGGAGTTCATAGTGGTTTGTCTCTTAAGAATAGGCTTTGCTTTAGCCATAGTAAATGTAAAATAAAAATTAAGAATTCTCCAATACTGATAAGTAGTACAATTAATAACTGAAGGAAATGCTTCTCTTCCACTTTTGGAAGCAGAAGGGAAGTAAAGTTGCATTAGGTGACTAGGTTGGCTATCACTCTAGAAAGAAACAAGGCAGCTCACGGTATTTTTGTTCTGGTTTGGCCAAATACCTTTGAGGATACCTTCAAATACCCTTTTGAAATTGATGTGTTAGCAATTAATTGTCAAAACTGCAATGACAAATACTTAAAATCTGCAATCACTTCACTGTAAAAGCATATATAGAAATACATTCTGTCTCACTTCTGATAAGAAAAACAGGTGAGACTTTTTTTCCCTTGCCTAAGGTAAGCTTTAAAAGCAATCTACTTAACAAGGTTTAACTTTGGGTCCTGCAAGCATTGGTGATGGCACAAAAGATAGCAGGAGAGTCAGGAAATGGCACAGTCATTGGAGACAAATCCTGAGATGAGATCCCTGTACAAAAATAAAAAGGAGCTCCTGCAAGCCTTGAAAAATATCCTGCACACATTGATAAAAAAGCCTTTAAAGTCATTCTTCAAAAAAATAAACTGAACTGATACACCAAGTCATTATGACTTCTTCCTTGTGACCTTCCACTATATCCTTATGCACTAGATGAAACCAAACCCAGGGAACAAAAGTGCAAAGTAACAAAACCAGAATAATAGCTTTCCCCACTTTGTTCCAGGGTTTCTTTGGAGAAGAGACTGCTATTTAACTTCCATGCCACTGAAGTCATATTCAGGTAAGCATGTGAAAACCAAGATATTTGATTTTGATACAGGACATCACACTGTCATTTTGTGTAATTCTTTGTTCCCCAAAACAAAGCGCCCTGTTATTTTACCTCAGTAAGGCACATCGCTTACAGTCTGCAAAAACAGAGGCAGCTCTGAGCAGTAGACAGGAGGCAGGACAGCACAGACAGCAGTTCCTCAGCATTTTAAGGCTGGCTGCACCCTGGTAAGGATCTCCAGTCTTTGCCTACCTGCAGCAGTGGCTGTGGCCTGCACTTCTGCCTCTTCCAACTGCCAGGGCTCAACCCTGCTATTTACATACAGTGATATTGCCTGCAGGAAAATATTGTCAAATGCATGAACACTGCCCAGGAAAGGCTTACTGTGTGTGCTGTGACCACTTAGGAGACTGAGGAAAGAGCAGGCTGAACAGCCATGCTAATGCACTTCTCATCCTCCTTTGCTTGCCAGTGTGGGATCAATACAGCTACAGGATCAGTCCTGTGATGCATGCCAGACTATAGCATGAGGCTCTTCTGCAGTGCAAACAAGTTTATTTCTGGAGTGATGCTTGTTTCTATGTTGTCAGGTGGCCAACAGAATTACTCACTCATTTCTTGAAGCCTGCTGGGAGGCAGGCTGTATGTATGGAGATGGGGCTTTGCCATGCAGGTCCAAGAACAGACTCAAAACATCTAAACATTACTCAAGCGTTCTGCAAAGATGGGGCTGTCACTGCAGTCATTTCCCAGAGGTGCCACTCAAGACACCCTGAGCATGTTATAAACAGGGCGTGCACTGCCAGAGAACTGACTCTGGAGGTTCAAATGTCTGCACATGCAAATTATGTAACAGCAGACCACACACACACTAGGAGCAGCCAGATCACTACTATATATGATGCAATAATTTTACATTTTGCTTAAAACAAGAGTTTAATTTTCCAGGATCTTATAAATGACAGGAACCAGTGAGAAATGCATATCATGTAAATAAGTCTCCTGGGTGACAACTATTAATTCCAAACAAAAATAAAACCAAGCCTATTCAGGTAGAGTTTTCTTCCATTAGGAGGATGAAAAAACAAAGAACCCTTTCTCTTTCTCACAGTTTCAAAGACACCTTACTAGAGCAGCAGTGATACCTGCATACATGGGGATTTGGGAACCCCAGGTAACACCATACGGGTGAGGCAAACCAGCAAATCCCTCTGTGCAGAATGCCACACATTCAGAAACCTAACAAAGCAATGTGGATGAAGCTAATGGAGCAAGGGAACAGGCTCACAACCTGATCCACACAGGGAAACAGTGCCATAACTTTGAGGCTTTCTTTCGATTTCAAAGCAGCAAATTCTCAGTAGGCTTCCACAAGGAGGTCTCAAACCCTTGTACTGACATCTGTGTGAGTGAAATCACTCCTATCAGTGATTATCCCTGCTGTGGTATCACAATTAAGAAGCTGTTTTGGTCCATCTCCACAAAGAATCCCAAGGCATTATCACCACCTACTAGCTGTTCTCACTCAGCATTACTCCCACTGGTTTATTAAGGCAATGGGTTTATCTTGCAAGAAAATTGGCTGGAAAATTAAGGGCAGAACAGTACATAAAGTGCTTCCAGATCCCACAGTACTTCTGATGACCAACATTCTGTGTATCTATTTTTATTCCTTCTCTTTAACCAGTCTGTGTCTCTGCTTCATCCTCAATCCACTTTTTTTTGTGAGTCATATCAGATTAGAAATACATTCAACAATGAGAAAAAACTTTTGCAACTGATTCAAAAAGAAACAATAACGTAAACCCCCACGTATTACATTTGGAGCCTCTTTAAGAAACAAACAGAAACAATGTAAGACACTGGAAAATACTGACAGGTTTCCTTAGGGTCTTGTTTAGAAATGTACTGCAACTGAAGTCACTTGTAGGATATCCTGTGGGTGACACATAAGGTAGTCAGTATAGGAGAAAAAGAAACTGGACATTTGAATACAAAGCTTTGCTCTGTATTTTTGCTACACAATCTGTAACTACATCAGTTACCTCTCTGTCTCTATCAGTGCAAAGGATTTGTTTGGTTTGTCTCAGTGTACAGACACTAATTGAACATCCTAACTCTGAGTACTGTACACAAACCCCTCACCACAAGAAAGAAAATGAGGTTCTGAGGCACATCTGAAGAGAAAGGAAGATCAGGAAGGGTTTGGAGCACAAGTCCTATGAGGAGTAGCCAAGGGAACTGGGGATGTTGAGCCTGGAGAAGAGGAAGCTCAAGGGGACCTCATCACTCTCTGAAACTCCCTTAAAGGAGAGCATAGACAGCTGGGGCTTGCTCTCCCAAGACACAAACAATAGGACAAGAGCAAGTGTCATTAAGCAACACCATTTCATTGGACATTAGGAAAGATTTCTTCACTGTAGGGGTTGTCAAACACTGGAACAGGCTACCCAGGGAAGTCTTAGTCACTACACCTAGAGCTATTTAAAAGATGTGTAAATGTCACACTAAGGGATATGGTTTAGTGGTGGGCTTGGCAGTGCTATGTAGGCTCAATCTATGGGTCTTTTTCAAACTAAATCTTTTGATAAGTCTTTGTACTACAAACTCATCATTGAATTCCTAAGCACTTTATTTTATCCTGTATTAATTCATGTGAACTGTGTGCCAGGCCTTGCCACAAGAAGTGCTGATGCAATTTTTGTCATTGATTTTAGTGCAACAAAAGTCAAGATGGCTATTTTTCAAGATTTTCAGGGACCTAGTGCTTAATAAATAGTTGTACAGAGTCTCAACATCATCAAGTCCCCAGGTACAACAGGGCTAAAATACATTGGCAGGAAGTTTGAACAGAAGGTAAAAAGTGTGTCCTCCTGCACCAACTCCAAATACACAGAGCTCTAATTAACAAAGCAGAAACATGGGATGTTGGCCTTCACAGCATGGGATATACATCAAAAAGGAAACATGAAACTGAACATTACTCAAGCACAATAGGAAGCTCAAGATCATGAAGGATTTATTCACTACCAAAAATATTAGAGCCAAACCCAAACTCCCAAAAGAAAGTATCTCCAGTTTCACACTGTAAACAGGACACTTCCTTAGCTTTGTAAACAGGACACTGAAACAAACTGCCAAACAACTCTACGCAATCCAGTATTTCAGCCAAGAGCACCTCAGCAGACGCAGTGATAAAAGTGCTCTTTTTTATCCAAAATGTGGTATAATGTAATCAACCTCATAAATACAATAGCAGGAATTTTGGAGGCAATTCTTGAATACAGCTTTAAACAATTGACTAAAAGATTACTATTAAATATCCCTGCATTAGTGGACAAATTCTTACCACAGAGAATGCCAACACAGAACCTTCAAGGTTGTTGGAGTCAGTGATTTGGGAGTCTCCCTTCATTCGAGAGATTAGAGTCCTCACATATGGTATTTCTTAGGCAAGGAAAAGGGACACAGCTGGGCCCACAGATGTAAAGAGCCAGACTCCATGTTCCTCCTATTGCTGCACATGGAGAAAGGAGGAGCAAGATGGAAGAGATAGAAATGCAAGCACGACTTCTTAGGACCAATGTGTTCCACCCATCGCCACTCCTCTCTCAGCTGTAGTAGATGCCATTGTGGAGTGGCTGAGGTTGGAAGTGACCTCAAGAAACCACAATTACTGCTCTGGAGACAACAAGGAGATGGTCTGGTCAAAGAGACTTTTGGGACTCTGGTATCACATGCAGATGCCTACCCTGTGTTCAGTGCCAGCCCTGTAAGATATTTTACTTGTTTTTAAAGAGATCAGTTTGTCATTTGCTGAAAATACATTTTCATGTTAGCCAGACTGTCCATAGGAAAAGGCTGGAGTATAAAACACATAAACTCCTGCTGCATCTTTTGTACATACAGTATATTAGAGGTATCAAATAAAAGCCATTCCCTATCCTTTTAATTTACAGCTCCCCAAAGGAATTTCTTGCTGTAGAAATAATATACATTTTGTGGCTATGTTCATTTTATGTAATTGCTACACACAGTCTAAAGAAGCAATGACAACTATATTGTAGTGAATTTGTATATTACTGTGTTCAAGGAATTTCTGCCTTGATAATCCTTTTCTAGTAAGTTCCTTTTCAATTAACAAAAATTTTAATTATGTAAAAATCACTTTCAGAACATCAACTAGCAATATAATGTAAAGACCTTAACTACTCTGAATAGTTAGGCTCAAATACTGGTCTAATATTTCACTGTTCAAGTAGGACTTAAAAAAAATGGTATTAAACCGGAGGGGGGAGGGGGGGGGGGGCGGGGAGTTGTGCTCTAAAACAAATGCCCAGGTGCAATATTTTTATGATTTTAATGCTGATTTGGAAGCAACTACATCAAGTATACTTAATCTCACTTCCTTGTGCTTCTGTCCTTAATTTATGTATTCTGTACAAACACTTGAACAATGCTCTCAGGCACACAGGGTGACTTTTGGGGATGTCCTGTGCAGGGCTATTAGCTGGACTCAATCATCATTCTTTTTCCCTTCCAACTAAACATATTTTGCGATTCTTTAATAGGTGAGCATCTAGTTTGCTATATTAGACAATACTCTGAAGATAAAAATTATATTTATATTTATTCTGCAAATGCACGTACAAAAGACTCAGGCCTATGATATATATACTTTTTTATTTTGCTAGACTAAATACAATTGACAAAAACATGGCAACAAAGCCTATACAAAAGCCAAAGTTACATATGTTTTCTTTGCCTCAGTCTTTGATAGTAAGATCAGTTTGCTTTGGGTATCCAGCCTCCTGTGCTGAAAGAGAGGGACAGGGAGCAGAATGAAGCCCCCACAGTCCAAAAGGAAACGGTCAGTGACTTGCTACCCCACCTAGACACAAGTCTATGGGGACAGATGGGATCCACCCAAGGGTCCTGGGAGGTGGCAGAAGTGCTCACCAAGCTACTTCCACCATTTACCAACAGTGCTAGCAAATCTAGAAGGTCCAGTTAACTGGAGAGCTGCAAACGTGACACCCATCTACAAGGACAGCCAGAAGGATACAAGGAGAAGGAGAAACACAGGCCTGTCAGCCTGACCTCAGTGCAGGCGAAAGTCATGGCACTGCTTGTCAACAGGGTGTCATCACACAGAACATGCATGACAACCAGGGGATCACGCCCAGTCAGCATGGCTTTAGGACAGGCAGGTCCTGCTTGACCACCTGATCTCCTCAGTGACCAGGTACCCTCTCAGTGGATGAGGGAAAGGCTGTGGATGTTGTCTGTCTGAACGTTATGTAGTGTGTTTACCTTGGCTGGACATCCAGTGCCCATAAAGCCTCTCTATCACTCCCCTTCTCAGTGAGGCAAGGGAGAGAAAATAAGATGGGAAACAACTTGTAGCTTGAGGTAAGGCACTTTACTAAAGCACAACAAAGGCAAAATTTGTTGTCTTTAAACAAAGAGAAAAAAGTTTATTTTCTACTTTCCATTGGGGGTGATATCCAGCCACTTCCCAGGAAGCAAAGTTGCAGCACGCGTAGTGATTGCTCCAGAAGGCAAACACTGTAAACAAATGCCCCCGCATTCCTCCTCCCTCCCTCAGCTTTGAGATCTGAGCTGGTATCACATGGTATGGAATACCACTTTTGGTTAATTTGGGCCTGGCTGTGTCCCCTCCCAGGGAGAGGACCCTTCCCTCTCCCAGCCACTTGATAGGGGCAGAATGTTCTAGAGACAGCCCTGATGCTGTGCCAGCACTGCTCAGCAGCAGCCACAGCACTGCTGTGTCATCAACACCTTTCTAACTACCAGTGCAAACCACAGCACTGTGAGGGCTGATGTGGGGAAAATTAACAGGGTAGGAAGAGGCTGCAGAGGGATCTGAACAGGCCTGAGCATCCAGAAGCACCTGGATCGATGGCCCATGGCCAGTTGTATGAGTGCTGAGTAAACAGCTGGGCTTGGTGATCTTCTACAATTCCTAACTTTGCAAATACTTGGTACACTTGGTTCACCAAAAAATGCAGGTATTTTTACTCACCTCATTTACATATAAGCTATTTGAGCTTTCATATTACACTGTCCTGTACAACTTGAATCCCTTGACTTTAACAGAATTATGAAGATGGTCAAATTTAAGCATGTTATGAATATTACTGCACTAATGATCCCCTGTGAATTTTCTATTTATGCCTATTCCTAGATGTTTTATGAAGCACAGCATCTCTGTGGTACAATAGTGGAAAAGAACTCCCAACATTATTTTAGATTTTCAGCACTGTTCAGTTTCTACAAATCAAAGCAATACAACTATCAACTTTTCTCTTCCAGCCCTTTAAGAATTAGCTAGCCTAATTCAGTTTCATAGCAATACTTAAAAAACCCCAAACAAAAACCAAAAAGTTTCAAGAGACTATCTGAAGAATTTATAGTAACTTCTACTATGATATACATCTGCCTGATAAAACATATTTCAAGTTCCTTCAGAGAATTCCTTTATACTACTTGCTGCTGAGTCAGGGTTGGAATTCTCATGCAATATCCTTTGATATTTCAGTCCAAAATGTTAATTATACAGATAAGAAACATCATCAAAGTCAGGTAATTGTAGACTAAGTGCATTACTGCAGGGAAATTAGTAAGGCTTTTTTTTTTTTTTTTTTTTAACTGATGAAGACTGAAATACACATTTCTATACAAAAACTAGAAAACATGGAAATAAAACCTATAGAAACAATTTATTTTGGACATTTTACAGTTTACACAATTTTATGTTACCAGAGTCCTCTAAAAAATGGATACATGCCTATTAGAAAAGAACTCAGTAAGTCTATTCCAAAAGTGATGGTCTATACCACTTGTGATACCAGAGATAATTCAAAGAATCATGGAAACATAGAATCATAGAATCATGGAATGGTTTGGGTTGAAAAGACCTTTGAGGGTCATCTAGTTGCAATCCCCCTGCCATGAGCAGGGACACTTTGCACTAGATCAGCTTGATAAAACCCCTTGAACAGACCTCTCTGGGCAACCTGTGCCAGTGCCTTACCACACTCACAGTAAAGTATTTTTAATACCATAAAATCATAAAATCATAGAATGGCTTGGATTGGAAGCCCCTCTACCCTCTTTCAAAAACCAACTCATCAAACAACCAAAGAACAGAAAACTCCACAATCTTCTCCCAAGAGCAAACATTTAATATTTATTTGGTGAGAGAATACCACCCAAATCACCATATACTTTTACCCGTGATTAGGCATCAGCCAATACAGGGAAGAAGAGGGTAGAGTTAATGGCACACATCCATTTGGATTGGCCCTTAAAGAACCAAAAGCTGTTGGCAGTTCCCCAGAATCATAAAGTACAGTTTTTTCTTTGTATTTTTGGTGGTGCACAAGAAAAGCAAAGTTTGAAAATTCCTTTTATTTTTGGATTCATAATGAAAACCACAAGAGCGCAGAATCATCTCAAGTCATCTGATGTTATGGTTTCAAATCCACATCACAAGATACTGATTCCATGGCTTTCAGTTGTTTACATAGTGAAATGACCTGACACTATGCTGTCTGTTCTGTTATGTCTTTTCTTTAAACTCTGGAGTTTGAAGTTTAAAATATGTACGGTGATGCTTAGTCTGAAGATACACACTTTCCTAGGCTAAGCAGATGTTTGTTCAATAACTGATAAGAAAAAGCATATGATGTTTCAGTTAGACATTACATAGTAAATAATATTATTTACCATGTTTATCTTCTACTTTTCATCTCCAAGTCCACATAAACAACCAAAATAGGAGAAATAAAATATCAGACTTCTTGTGATTAGGTAGTATTATCTGCATACTGCAAACTGGGAAACTGAGTCAAAATGGAACAGTGGAAGCATCTGGAAGACCTCTGTGTTATTCTGATGAGCTCCAAAGTACTTTACCTAATAGCATTAATAAACACTCTAAGTGAATACCAGTACTTGTGCTATAAATGTCACTGGCACCTCCAGGACACTTTAAAAAATTGATTAGTGCTACACTGGACTGCTGAATCATCAATGACAGTCCTTCAACTAGGACAAGATGATGTCTTGTAAGCAAGTTATTTATATTCTTAATATCTTCAGCAGAAAGTACAGTCTGGTTAGGTTTGGTAGTCATTAAAAGGCAAATTTTTGTATGTTCTGCCCTCATCTATAGATTTCTTATCAGATCAACTTCAGTCTTAAGTAAAAGCAATTACAAATAGGCCAACTTCTTTTAGTCTGAAAGGAGAAAGGCAATATTGAATCATGCACACTGCAAAGGTTTGTTTTGGCTGGAAGCAAGACCAAGCCTCCATATTAAACTCTGTGTATGCAGCACCACTAATTTCTCCTGCTTGGAATAAAAAAAAAGAGTGGAACTCAAAGGAATTTTTTTTTTTTTAGTAACATGTGCAGGTGGTCTTGGTCTTCCCAAGGTATTTTTTTGAAGCTGAATTGGCCTTGTTTCCTCTTCAGCATCTCTTTTAATTTCACGGTCTAATAATCACGATCATCAACCCAGAACAGAATATTAAACTACTTTTTATCTTTGCTTTGTGTTTCGAGGGAGACTGTTGTAACACATCTACCCCAATGAATCGTGTGCTCTCAGATCCCATTCTGTATTGTCACGTCTGCAAATATTTACAAGGCAAAAAATACCGTCTGACTCAGCAATGCAACTTCACATGTCTTTCATGCTGTTCCATATCATTGCTTCAGACCAAAGCAACACAAAAACACCACTGCGAATTACAAAAGGCAGAAATACTATTAGTGGCCCACAGCCAATTGTGGTCTAAGCATTTGCTTGTGAGCTCGTCACATGCATGCAACATTTGGAATACTGCTCAAAACCTTAGCCTGCACAAATACAGACCCTCACTCAAGGAACTCAAGCAACAGTTTTATTTGAGTAAAATTAGGAATATCAGCAGCAGAACTGCTTTAAATGTTGCAACCTCACACCCAGCTCCACCCGCCGCAGCAGAACCCACAGTCCTTTGCAGAGAAAAAGCAACAGCATTCCCAAGCACTGGGAGAGAGCAAGGCTGCGGCATGCTAGGGGTCTGCATGTGGTCTTCATCAAAGTCTGTGACCCCTTCAGCACACCCATAACATCCACTCAAGAGTTGGAGTAGCATCTGAATTCAGCATGGGCACGTTCACTGTAGGCTGCAAGGCTCAGTAGCACATCCCAGCAGAGATGAAAGGTAGGATGTAATTACACATAGATCTGCAACCCTTCACCAGCCCCAGTATTAGCCCACCTGCTACCCACCAAAGATCAACCACTGCAAGTTACCTCGGATAATTTTAAAGGTACAAAGCTTAATCAAATTGTTACGTTATTACAACTAGAAACACAGCAATTAACCAATCATTTCAGAGGCTTGTTCTCTTCATCACTACAAGAAGCAATTTCACCACCGGAAGCCTTCTGAGGAGTAAAACACGCATCATACTGCCATTAATATGAAAACTTTATTTATATTAGGGACTAATGATTTCTTTATTGACTATATAGAGAAGATCAGAGTAATACATATTTTGATGTTCCAAGTATGGAAGTTTTCAATGAAAAAGCTTGTTTGAAGTTGGAGCGGGATGGAAGCTTGCTTAGCTTAGTTCAGAGATGGTCTCAGCTCTTCTATGAAGATGGCATGCGAACAAGTCATGAAGCTTGATAAAGCACAGAATAATTATAAAGAATGAAACATAAATAACAAATATGTACTTTTATTGCACACATGTACGTACTTTTTTTTTTAAATGAGATTAAATTTGACTTCAGTGTCAGAAAAAACTGCAATTCTGCCCTGCTTCCTGACTCCACATTTCCATTCTAAGAAAAAAATCCTCCACCTTTTCTAAGTCTTCTTTCAGTGACTAGGAAAGGCATAAAATATAATATTAAGCTCAATATGGCTCCAAACATTAAACAAAAACATCTTCCTAAATAAACTGTATACCCATTACATGCATTGTATATATGTTGGAAAATAAACACTGGCAAATACAGTCTTGGAAATGGCTCAAGTGACTGGGTTTTTGAAAAGGGTTTATAAAACATATAAATGATGTCAACTTGAAGATGTTAACTTGAACACTGATGTTAACTTTGCCCATTTGCAAGGAGAACATCCCACATTTCACCATGTAAGAAGGCACACGGCAATGTGCAAGAGCAAGTTCTCCCACGTGAGGCTGGAACACACCACGCTGTCCCTGGCCAGAGGCTCATCACTCTTCCCAAAATGAAACTCGTGCATTCTAGAGGTGAATTTCAGCAGCGCTATCTTTACGCAGTCTCCCCATTCATTCCCCGTGGGGTCACGGCACACGACCACGTTCACTCGAGGCACCTCGTCCCACAGCGCTGCAGACCCTGGGCAGCACCTGGGCTGTGTAGGGCATCCTCAGCCGGAGGATCCCGGAGGGAACCGCACCGGAGCTCAGGCTGAACACCCTTCCCACGGGGCGGGCGGTGTCCGAGAGCCCGCTGCTGCCCAGAGGGGTGCGCACCATCCCCGGCCATCACAAGCGACGAGGCCAGTTCCGGTGGGGCAGAGCCCAGCAGATCCAGGGGACACCAAGCCCTGGCTCAGAACCTCCGGTCGAGGAAGTCCCGTAATCCGGCGAGCCGCACGCCGACAGCCCTTACAGGAGTCGAAGGCGGAGGGGCTGTGGCAGGGCCGGGAGACGGTCCCGATCCCCATCCCGCCAAGGAGCCCTGCGGCAACACTCCGCCCCTGAGAGCCCCCGCTCAGCCGCCGCTCGCCCCGCTCTGCCCCGCCCCGGCACATCCCAGGCACACGGGGCACACGGGCCCAGGGTGCCGAGGGACGCCCGGCGGGGCCCGCCTGGCCAGCCGGGACCGAGCTCTCCGCGTTGTCAGGAGCGAGGTGCCCCCCGCACCCCAGCTGGGCTGACTCCCAGCAGAGCTCCCTGAAGTTGCCCCGAGAAGTTTGGGACCGCCCGGAGGTGCAGAGTCCCCTCTCAGCCCCACACCTCCCTCCGGCCACTTGGCCACCCGCTCCCGGACCGGCCTCCGGGACAGGACCCCGGAGACCGACCCCACGACCGGGCTGACCCCCCGGGACGGGACCGCACCCGGACCGACCCCAGCCGTCCTCTGGACGCGCGGCCCTCGCTCCTGGGACAGGGGAGCGGCACCTCCGAGCGCGCCTACGGGCAGGCGCAGCCCTTGGGAATAAATAACGCAGTAGAACACTTACCATCTCGCCTGATGTTGGAAGCCCGCAGGGCTTTTATAGATCCGCTCTGGGCAGGGGCGGTGGTGCCCTGACGGCTGCAGAAGTTCGCACAGACGACGGCGTAGAGCAGGAGGAGGATGAGCAGTTGCATTGGGACCGGCTGCGAGCGGGACCGTGTCTCTGCGAAGAAACGGGCTCTCCTCTCCCGCCGAGGGTGCTTCCCTCGCTCGTGTTCCCTTCCCCCTTAGCGGACTTTTTGGTTGTTGCGGGTTGCTTGTGTGTTTGGGAGAGTTGTATGCGAGTGGGAGAAAAAGGCACAAATCCCCGCAAAAAAAGCCCCAGACCTCAGAGCGCGCGAAGCAGCGCTCACCGCCGCCGCGCTACTCTGCGAGCTGCCTCAAAACTTCCTGCATGCTGAACTCTGGGCTGCCCTTCTGGGCCGGCCAAACTCGGCAGAGGTGCGGAGCGGCCGGGCCGGGCCCGCCGCCCACTCCCCTCGTCCGGCGCGGCCGTGCCCCAGCAGCAGGCGGGGGCTGCCGCAGCCGCGCTCCCCCTGCCGCGGCCGGGCTGCGCCGCGCCTCGCACCGCCCCGCCCGCCGCGCCAGCGCCGGCAGCGCCCGCTCTCCGCGCCGGGCCCGGCCAGGAAAGGGGGCCCGGGGGAAGGGGGCGGGAGCGGTGCCCGGCCCTCCCTGAGCTACCGGCCGCGCCGGCTCCACGCCGGGCAGAAAGTGGCAGGAGGGATGGTGCGGGGAGGGGACTGTCCCCGGTGCGTAGGGAACGCCGGGCTGCTCGCGACTGGGTAGGACGGAGCCGTGTGCCAAGGGCTCTCCGCCAGCGCAGAGACCGCACACCCGGGGGTCCCGTCACCCTCGGGCTCCTGATGACCATATAAAAGTCATTGCTGGGCTGAATGACTCAAATTTCCGAGCTGTGCCAGGGCAAGTGAGGAGATTCAGTGGGACAACTGGTGAATAACCCGCACTTGTTCCTGGGAGAACTAAATGGGCTTCTTCTGTCATGCCAAGCACTGTCCAAAACCTTTAATAAAAATGTAGTTCTTACTAATTTAGATCCTCGTTAAATTGGGTCTGGTATTAAAAGGTTGTATTACTGCCTGGAAGAGTTTAGGTCTAAACCAAAGATATGTGAGGGTTGTGATCAGATTGCTAGTTTAATACTCTTTTTCTTTCCATTAGCCACAATGAAAATAATCAAAAGGAAGCCACAGAGAAAAAAAGAAGAAACTCTCAGGTTTTAACACTTCTCTAATAAATTTTTCCTTACTCGATTTATTTCTTACAACACTTTATGCAGTCTTAGCCAGTCTAACAAACTGTTACATGCTGCCAGATCTTTAACAACACGGAACATACATCAGTAGAAGAAGAATGTCAATATGGTGCTGTATCAGGAGTCTTGGACGAGTCCTGCAACACTGAGAGGACTGCCTCTGGCTGTGTGAAGCATTTTCTCCAAGAGCATGCTAGGATGACAATGGGACTGAAACATCTTGTATGTCTTAAGAAACCAGTAGGGTGCAATTCTGTTATGCATAATTCATGCTTCTTTATCCCTTTCATGTTCCCCAAAACTGACAGCAGACCTAATCCTGCTCCCATGTGGTAGATAATGGAAAGGCTCCAACAGTGCTTCATTTGTGAGCAGATGTGCCTGTATTTAAGGTGCCCATTTCAGAGGGGTGAACAGAAGGAAGGTGGCCAATACAATAATCCTAAGATAAACAAAGTCAAATAGAGGACACAGTGTGAATGAGTATGGGGGAGCTTGGGAGATGTTCTCTGTTCATCCAGTCAATGTGTCTGCCTCTTTCCAGTTACCTTACAAGGAGCTGCCAGAACATGCCAATAGAATCCCTGCTCCCCAGCTTTCTTCTGACCTTTACCACAACTCGTGGTGAAGTCTTGCCTTCTTAGTGCCTTCAGGCCCTCCTTCACTTTTAGATTCAGGATGCTGGAACCCTTAATTGGTTCTCTTTGGGGAAGTGGCATTTGAAGGTGGAAGAGAAAGAGACAGAAGGACAAATTATCTTCCAGCCAGAAGTCAGATGGAAGGTGTTTTGACAGTATTTGAGCAGTTGCACAGTTCAGTCAAGAAATGGCACTATTTCCAAGGCTGTTTCTCTTTCTGTATCCAAATTCATCCATATAAAATTGCTTATATAAAATTCATATGTCTTCCCAAGACCTGGGTCTAGAGACAGTCTCTCTGGCCCCATGCCTCCCTGGCTGCAAAGGTCCAGCTTTAACTGAAGAGTAAGAGAGGCTTTTGCCTTAAACATTCCACAGCTGTTTGACTGACATGCTCCCTGGCTTGATAGAGACTGTAAGTTTAAAATTCCTCAATCTGATCGAGGCACAGAAGTGAGGTTTCCTCAGCACTTTTTTTTCTTTTTTTTTTCTTTTTTTTCCTTCTTTTTTTTTCAGGAGTACATACTATTGTGGTACATAAGATGAAATTCCTGTTTATGTAGCAGAGATACCTGGTTGCTTAGAGCACTCTCAAGCAAAACAGCATGAAGCCTCATAAACTAGACAATGATGGAGACAGGCAAGGGGATTCCGCCACCAGTGGCTTTGATACATACTAAGAGGAACCCTTTATAACTCCTATCATATGCTCATGGTACACTTCTGTTTCTCCCTGAACAAAGCATGGGATGGTGCCACTCTTTGTTCTCAAAGCAAAAAAGAAAAATTCTGTAGCAGGACAGACAAGTCTCTTTCTCAGGTCAGAAAACAGGGAATAACTTTGTGGGGTCCAAAACAGAGGCCTAGCTCTATGAATGATCAGATATTTATTTTAGCCCTAGTATCAAAAAAACCCCAGATTTCCCAATTGGATGTACAGGTGTACATAAAGATTTTGGGACAGAGAAGCGAAACTAATGTGCATTGGTAGACTGTTAAAGGAAAGTCCTGCATTCCAATGGCTGTTGCTACAGGTTCTTAGTTCACTTTAAAAACTACTAGACCCACTAAAACCTAGAAAAGTATCTTTATAGTAAGGTGTCATAGAACCCCCATCAAAGAGAGAGAAGTGTGGACTATACTCAGACAGTTTTATAAGCATATCACTGGGTCTTTGCTTTCTGGCAAACATTCTAGCACATTGGCTAATCTGTGTTCTAAATGCTTGGGATGATTTAAAGCATCAGGTGACTTCTGCAGGAAGACCTATAGGAAGTCATGGTTGCTGCACAAAAGGATACACTGATGTATAAGTGGGATAACCTAGGTAATTATGGATTTGTTAGCTCAGTTGGGATTCTAATAAAAAAGTCTTCGCAGCTGATATGAAACTCAATTAATAGAAATTAAAATAATATAATTATTTTCAATCAACCTGAAAAATCTTATCATGCTAACTTGGGAATCTGGTTGACAAGCAGAATAGTGTCCAATTATGACTTTCATAACTTACCAGTTGGTACTGTATGATTTGAATCATATTAAATTAAAGCCATGCATAGCAAATGTTTTCAAAACTTGTTAAATGCCAGGTTTAAAAATGTTTATGAAAAAGGGAAACATTATTAAATGGATTCTCTTTGAGAGAGTGCCAAATAGGCTAATTTTTTTTTTTTGGTCTGCATTGTTTTACATTTCCAGCAATGACCTGTGAAAAATGCAGCTATTCCTGATGACTTTTGAAGATGACATTAACTTTGCGGGAGTAACAATAGGATGATTATAGCATTGGTGATATATTAAGACAGATGTGTAGATACTGGATATAAATGTAAAGTCGTGGCCCAGCTTATGCTTCAAAATAGCCACTGGCAGCACTCCCCAGTGCCTGTGGCATCCACCTCACCTCATTTTAGTCCTCTGGAAGTGCCTGGTGTTAGCCAGTCACACAGGTTCTCACTGTTCATGGAGAGAATTGGATTCCCATCAGAGGGCCCTCTAGCCCAGAGGTTTTTGGAAGTCATGTTAGGGGGTTTGGAAGGTCCAGTTTCTCTCCACTGACTATGGAGAGAGTGCAGGCAGCAAATACATTTATAGTAACAGGATATTTAATCCTAGAAAGCACTGATGCAGAAAAAAATGATGGGGGTGTATTGTCAAGGCAGTCAGTGGGCTGTAGCCATCTCTGTTATCATTTGTTGACTAGGAGATGCTCCAGAGTTGTTTGTCTATGCAGCACAAATGCACTGTTTGTCCAGAACATTTGAATATGTTGATTAAGTAGCCAAACCCAAGATCTCTGTGAGTTTCCTTGATCCTTGAATTCTTATTTAAAGAAGGGAATATCAGTTAGAGTAGGGGCGTTATACATTTTTCTGTTATTATTAAACTGTTGCCTCAAGTTCCTATGAATGAAGTCTTAGAAAGGATCATAATAGAATGAGAAATACTGAGAGGAAAACCACAGGGTTAGCTGGAGGTTGAGAAACATGCCACTCAGGGAAAAGCTTAAAAAATCACAAGCTGTTTAGCTTGTCAAGGAGAAAATCAGAAGGGTCACAGCTTCCTCCCGGAGGTAGGATATTGATTCTAGAAGGCTATTCTGTCTAGTGGACAATGACATATCAAGGTGAAAGCTGGAGATAGACAAATTAAGTTTGGAAGTAAAAGGCACATTTTTCTCTGTGGAAAGCTATGGAAGTATCAAAGTTCTTCACTGAAAATCTGAAAGGCAAGATTTGATGTTTTCCTAAAACCAGTCAAGTGGTTTCAAGCTGTGCTTAGGAACTCTTGGGGCCTATTGATCATTTCTAGAAAGTCGGTAAAGCCTGTTCATATGTTCTACACTACAAGCCATGGACAAATTTTTAAGTGATTCTGCACTTTATTGGAAAACAACTAAAAAAAAAATATCTCCAAGGATTAATTCCAGGCACTGTGATTTCTGTTATACAGGAGAGCAGTGAAGTGAGGGCAATGACCTCATCCCCCAGTTTATAATCTGTGAATAAGATAAAAGAATTGAGCAGAGGTGCATAGAGTAGGATGGAGAAAGATCGCAGAATTGCTAAAATATGTTTTAAGTAAACAACTTTAACCATGATGGAAGACCAGAAGAATGTAAGGAAAATTAGACCAAAGCCATTATATGTCTGGAATTAGAAAACACAGGCAGTCATGTGTTACTTAGAAAATTGCCCCAGGCTACATGACATCAAGAAAGAAAGTGCAGCAGAGGGATCTATGGCCGGATTTCCTACTTGAGCTGCAGACAGTGATTCAACAACACACAGAGAAAATCCCCAATGAAACTGATCACTTCAGGTGATCAGACCTATCAAACACAAGCCCAAACATTGCTGCCTGGTATCACTACAAATGTAGCATTGATTTGTGAAACCTCATGTTAAAACACTGAACGTTAGATCTGGGCTGCAGATGTGCAAGAGGTGCTGCTGTTTGTCCTCCTCTAGCAATGAGCTGTACAAGGTCACTTGTCTGGCCCATTCTTGAGAACAGCTGAAGTAGGCTTTGATTTATCCAGTCTTCTCATTTCCCTTCTTCTGCCTGCACCACTACAGGATGCTGTGCCCATCTCCCTTTCAGCGTATACCTGCTTCTGGTCCCAACTCTTAAATCACTTTTGTTGGCTTTATGTAACTTTCGGATAGTTCTACACTGCAAATGTTGAGACAAATATTGCACCAACATGCACATAGGAACGGAAAGAAAAACAATAATCCAAGCTGAGCACTCTGATATATTAAATTTTGAGAAACTGCTGTATCACTCAGGGTGTCTCCCTGGTACCTAGTGACAGTACCAATTGACATATAGTATGCACACAATATTCAGAGTCATGCTTTCAAAAACTGAATATAATCCATAATAAAATAAGAAATGTTGTCCTGCTAATTTTTAACCCCCCTTTATATCAGTGGAACCAGCATTTAGACATAAATTCAGGTTTAAAAATATTAGGCTATGTTTTGTTGCAAATTTTTCATAGTAAGCAAGTAATAGCTTCAAAAAGACTGTGTTTCTTCTGGAGCCCTGTTTTTGTAGATTTAAAGAGGCCTTTCTGACATGATTTAGTTTGACTTCTTGCATTAATAAGCCAAACCATTTTGCTGTCTGACCTCTTGCTTTGTTTGCTTAAAAGCATGGTATCTTTTAGAGGAAGAGAAAATAAAAACTTGATTTTAAAATAGTGGGAAATAAGTTTTACAGTATCTTGAGACAGAGAATCACCCACCATCAATTAGGTAATTCAAGTGATTAATGACTGTTTTTAATCTTTTCCCCCTCTGGATCTTGTGCTGTGAATAAACAGTAATGGTTTATCAGGATCTTGTGCTTGATCTTTAATATTTGGATGGAAATAATCTGAAATTTTTGGTTTGGATTTAGTAAAAGAGGTGTCCTCAAGCCCTTGTGTCTTCTACCTAACCACTTGAGTTATTTCTGTGGTGAATTTCTTTGCATCTGTCAAAATAATGTCAGATTTTGTCTTCAATACATTTGAGTTAGAAAACTGTCATCAAAAATTTTAGAGAAATTCTACGATATTTTTACTGCTGCTAGTACGAGATTGCTAGGATCTGAGGTTTCAGACTCTGAATTTTTCATGATAATTCACGCTTTCTATCTGCATGGTGCAGATACTACTTTACAAATACAGCAGTGAGTTTTAGTAAGACAAAGAACAGTAAGGTGTAGGTTCTTTGTGTGTAATACTGCCCAGACATTCCTTCTGGACTGTTCTGTGTTCTCTGGGGCAAGATGTATTTGCCTTCTCTTGACTTCAGCATCTGTTCTCTTCAGCATGTTTTCAGCATGGGAACATTTTTCAAATTCTGTAAATTATTATCTTATAAACAATTTAGGAGGTATCACCTAAGCATTGTTGTAATGACTGAAATGCATCTCGGTGCTGAAGCCTGGGAGCGATAACTCATGTCTTGGCACCACAAAGATGGCACGTGAGCTTCTTGTCATCTGCTGTGCTGAAGTTTGTGCTCAATTCAGAGTACGTGTAAGAGATCAAATAGCTTCCTTTGGTGATTGAAGATTTCCCCTCAGTTTCCCAAGGCTGAAATTCTGAGAAGCCATCATACACATGGGTCCTATGTAAATTACTCTGCTCAGCCACCTATACAATCAGAAGTTTATTGAAGTATTTTATGGATTTTATAAGGACTGAACCTTGTAGTTATGTAAAATTCTTCCTTGTCCTCCCAAGTCAAAGCTTGCCTTTAATCCTTTGTTAAGTTCAACAGAACACCACTGGCTCATATTGTCAACAGCTTCAAAACTGCCAAGCCATGATGCTGGGCTTTTTTTATTTTCATTCCTCATGGGTAATTTCAATCCTTTTTGAGGTCTGAGCACACATGGGCAGTGGAGATACTTCCTAAATCTGATTATCCAAAAATCTCAGCCCTTATTTATTCTGTTTTTCTTTCCCACTCAAGAATTTTCCAACATCACTTCATAAGTAGGGAAGATTCTGACTTGCAGTGAGAAATGTGCAAATGCAGAGTGGAAAACTCTTTAGCCATTGCTGACCCTCTTGGTACTGAGTTTAGTTATGTTTCTGGGAAGCAAACTTGTCATATTTCCTCTTGATTTGCCTGTATTTCACAGACAGAGCAAAATGAAGACTTTTCAGTCATTTCACAATCAATAATTTGACATCATTAATGGAAAAATCCAGAACATAAAAGTCAAAAATGCAAAACTCTGAGGCTCAAAATTCAGAGCTTTTATCATAGAATCCTAGAATGGTTTGAGTTGGAAAGAACAATAATGATCACTTAGGGAAACCCCCCTGCCATGGGAGGGACATCTTTCACTAGATCAGGTTGCTCAAAGCCCCGTCCAACCTGATTTCAACATTTACAGTAGTGAGACAGCCAAAACTTCCATCAATGGCCTTTCCAACACCTCACCACCCTCACAATAGAAGAAACCAAAACAATTATTCCTTACATCCAACCTGAACTTCCTCACTTCTGCTTTAAAACCATTGCCTCTTGTCCTGTCATTACAGATTCTGGTAAAAAGTCTCCCTCATCTGTCCCATAAGCCCTATTTGGATATTGAAGGAATTCAACAAGATCCTCCCTGAGACTTTTCCAATCTGAATATTGCCAGCTCTGTCAGCCTTTGTCAATAGGAGAGGTGTACCAGCTCTTGGACAATTATCAAGGTCTATCTCTGGGCCTGCTGTCTTTCTTGCACTGGGGCCTCCAGAGCTGGATGCAGCACTTCAGGTGGGGTCTCACACAGGGGGAATTGAGGGGGTGAAACCCCTCCCTTGCCTTGCTGGCTACACTTCTTTTGATGTAGCTCAGGATGTGGTTGCCTTTTTGGGCTATGAGTGCACATTGACAGGTCATGTCCATTTTTTCATCCACTGATATCCCCTCATCCACTGATATCCCCTAGTCCTTCTTCTCATGGTTGCTCTCATTCCTCTAGACCATATTGAAAATGGGTATTGCCCTGGCCCACATGAAGAGCCTTCCAGTCACCCTTGTTGTTTTAAAATGCACTCTGCACTTACAGTTTGGGTTTGGTTTTTTATGAAGATTGTTTTAGATTATAAGAAAAACAGAACCCATAAAAAACACAATAAACCAGATTTTCAAATGACATTGTTTTATAAATACTGGAGAAAGCACATGAAGCATACTTAAGATTTTCTGTGAAATATATGCAGTTTTTAAATTAGCTTGCTAAGAAAAAATATTTTGAATCTGCTTTGGATGGCAATGAGAGTCTTCAACTGCTCTTAGGGGCATGGTGAGAATGACTTATCTCTGGTTCCAGATTAGTAGGAATGCATTCAGGCTGCCCCAATCTTTCTTGAGATCACATTGTCATACAGAGGAGTTGAGTTCACAGTTTTATGCACACAACACATTAACACAAACTAGTTAACCACCTGGCATTGGTTAAGCAGAATTTATGCTGATACTGTGCTAATGACCTTGCACTATCATTAGACTAAATCAGTCTCCTGGGGGAAAACCCAACAAGGCATACTAATTCAATGCATTCCTAGGAAGTAGCATGTACAGCAAAATATATTTTGTCATTTATTGAGCTCGATTTTAATTCAGAAGTAATAAATTAAATACCAAGGCCTCTCCAGAGACCTCCGAAAATGGCAGAGCAAGATAAAAATATGCAGAAGAAAAAGACAAGGAAAAGAAAGATTTTTGCACACCTACAGCAATTGTGGACATTTTAAAACTGGTGTACTCAATAAACAAATGTCAGAATAATCTGCTCTAAACACAGATTGAAAAAGCAAAACTTAGAAGAGTAAAAAAAAAATTGAGGCCTAAATCCGATGTAGACATGGTATATTCCATTTACAGTCTGAGAGAAAAGCAGGTGCCACCAGAGGGTGCTTGATCTCACAGGCTATTTTCATAATTAACTTGGGAAGTGTTGAGTTTCCCTTGCCCTTCCCCTACCTCCAATGGCTTTCTTTTTGTTCAGTAAGACAAATATGGATGATTAACACAGACTTAGATGTCTAACTTAAGAAAACTTGAGTTACCAATCAGAACTTAATCCTAAATTACCAATCAGGAGTTCGAACATTTCTGAAATAAAACACTGTATGAAACTTAATTAGGCCTCCTTTTTGCCTATGTAGGACATTTTGTAATTACTATGTGTGAAAGCTACTTTTTTCAGAAGATTAAATATACCTAATGGAGATAAATCATGACTTTGTAGTACAAAGGGAGATAATCTGTAAAACCTTTACATCACTTGTTGCAGTGCTTGAAGTTAAGGAGTGGGGCAGGAGGTCGGTGGAAAAGAAAACTGAATCCCTGAGGCAGATGAGTGTCATGGAAGGGTTTCTACACTCACCTGTGTGTTGCTGCAGAGATGACACAAACCAGATTTCTCACAGCTGATTTTCAGCTCAATGATTCTCATTTTCTGGATGCCCAGCTGGAGACAGTAGAGTCTCATTAGAAGAAGTTCAGAGCATGCATAACTATATTTGAAGTTAACAGTTGTTGTTAGCTGTTTCTTGAATATGGATAGTGCTAAATAATACCAAACATTATAAATTTTAGTGTCTAGAACTAGTGGAAACTTAATCTTTCTGCATCCCAAACCTATTTTAGAAAGGGGATGATATTCTTCACTATACGCTGTAGCACCCAAATTAAATGACTGATATATGATCTGCTAAATAAAATCCTGCATCTAACCATAGGTATGTCTGTATCACAGATAAAAATTGACAGTTTTTGAACAGGGTTAATGTGTCTATCCAAGAATAAGCTGAATTGCACTTTGGAAGTACCATTTTTTTTTAACAGTGAAACTAAGGGAAGCACAAACTGTGCACTTCAGCTGTGGACATCAGGGTTGCAGATATCTGGATGCAGTACAGGTGAATCCTGAGTGAGGCAGAGATTATAAGAAAAAAATAGTCTCTGATCATGTTATTTGTTAGTTGTCTTTGTAATAGATATGCACAAGGGACCAAACTAAGTTTACACAGAATGCTTTTTGAAAGTTTGGTGTGACAATCCTGATAGCAGGAATAAAAAGACATCAGCCCGAGGCAGACACTTGGAATGTTGCATTTCAGTTCAAACAGTTAAAGTTAAAAAAAGAGTTGAACAGTAGAAAATGGGAACAAATTGATAATAGGTAATTTTACCAGCTCTCCCTGAAAAACTTTCATTTCTCAGTCCTGTGGCATGCAACAGAGCTTTCAGGGCAGCCCTGTAGGCTCAGTTCTAGTACCATGTTCAGAATTCCTCTGGAATTAGTGAGGACATTTCATTTTCAAGAGTTTTCACAAAAATGGCCTAATCCTCAGAGCCTTTTGCTGGAAGCTAGCTAGGTCTTTGTTAACATTCACACTGTAGAAATAGGGAAAACATGGACTGCAGTTACTTGTCCAGTGTCACATTGCAGAAAATTATCAGGTAACAGATGGAAGTATGAGTCAGTGTTTTAACTCGTTTGGCTAACATTCCTTACAAAGTTTTCTCTCTGTTTTTTCTGGCAAGGCTGCACTGTCCCATCATACGTGGGTTTTGTATGCTGATGTTTGTATGCTAAGCCCTGAAAACTCTGTGATATGATCACTGAGAACAGCTCAGGGATTACAGAGTCTGGCAGGACGTGATTGTACTGCTTGATTCATGGTTCCTCAGACACAGTTTATGTTAAGCTTACAAGGCATCTTTCATGTGTCTTCCTGGGGTAAGTTTTGCAGATATTTTATGAGCAACAAAAAGTCTTTCGATCTCACCAAACAGCATTAGATACCATTGTACTTCCTTCCTACGTTTCTTTCATCTGCACTTTGCTTGCTTAGAAGCTGCCCTGGGTGGGGGAAGTCAGTAAGATCAGGCGTTAGAGGCTCTGCTGTAGGGTTGCTCTGGCTGCATTGCAATGAAAACTTACTTTAAGCAGGGATAGGCCATGTGACCTCCTTATTATGAGGCCACTGAATAGTGTATTAGAATTTATGACTTTCCTAGGCAAGGCATAAACATCTAACATTGTAAAAGGGCTTTGGAGGCATCAGTTCTGAGCCTGACTTGATCTAGTTTACCACACGACAGAAGAACACTGATTGTGACCTTTAAATAAAGGTTAAACCCAAAACTGCCCACTAATTTTGGAAGCCTGATTTTCAGAAGAGACCTTCAGCCACAGTAGATATTCAGGCATTGCATTTGTATCTCTACTGCTGTTGCAGATTTACTTGGGAAGGAAGAGGAGAAACAGACCATGAACTTTTTAGTCATTCTGTTAACACTGACCAGTTCAGCACATTAATAGATATATTTGCATTACTGCCATTCTCCATCCATGGTTTAAATAAGGACCATGGAACTACTCATTGAGTAACCAAGATTTTTTTGAGAACTGCTGTTTGTGTGGCTATACTGGCAGCTACCTTGTATCAAAAGCCACTGGAGGTGGGAATGAATTGTATTTATCAATCTGATACCTGAATTTACCCTATGCAGGTCTGCATGACAAAATGTCACATACTTATGCTATACACAGACAGCTGTTTTAGACTCAGCACATCATGGTTCTGATGCAGATCTAAGACACCAAGAAAAAACTTCAACAAAGACATCTACAGATATTTACTGATGAAAGAAATACCCCTACTTAAAACTTCAGGACTACAGAATCTGTAGCTCTGGTCTCCAGTCAGGTATCAAAGTAAACTAATCTGGAGCAAAATCAGCTGAGTCACTGAGATCTGAAAAGAACAATTTGTAGAAGGAAAAATGATCAGTCTCTTTCTTGGATTAAAAGAGATAAAAGAGGCTTCCTGCAGATTTTACAAAAGCATTCAAACTGTTTTCTGATCAAATCTCACAGTTTTAACAGAGAAGGAATTTTTTTAGGTTATTGAAATGGATGTTGTGTGCCTATTTTTACTTTATTCTTTATTTAATACTTTATTTTACTGTATTCTTCCAGCTGACACTTTTATGTCTTCACACATTCACAAACACACACGGAACCATATATTTGCATGAGAAAGATCCTATTTTATGTCCCTCATTGGATCTAGTCAGTAATGAAAAGGACCTCCATTGTAGTAATGTAGCTTCCTGACAGTGAGGCAGGTAACCAGTCTATGATTTACAGTCTATTTTCTGATCATTTTCATTAAAAAATTAGGTTAATAACTCTCTACAGAAGCAATAGTAAGGCATTCTTCTAAATTCTGTTGCTGAACACACAGAAGAAAAAGCAAATGTGGTGGAAGGGGCAATTTTCTGTTTGAAAATACCCTTCAAAGTCTGTTATACCTTAAATAGTGTAAACAGTGATTTAGATGACAAATTAGAAGGCTTGCTCTTATATTAAGCATTTGAGAAGCATGAAGAAAAAAAAAATAATCCAAGGAAGATGAGCATTTTTACCTTGGAATTCAGTATATAATTTCAGAGGAAGGAGCTATAGTTTTAAGAAGTAAATCAGCAGTGGTAGTTTGCTATTCATAAAAGTTAAACAGTGGGTGATTTTAATGCTTGATTTCCTGTCAGTATTTTCACACGCGGTCTCAATGTGATGGACAGCTGAGCTGTAGTCCAAGTAGGTAACTGTTAGTTGTAGCCCCAGTAGCCAATTATTAATGTCTGATGAAGTACCCTGCATAGCATTTGTGTGTTACTTTACTTTTGCCCTGAGCTTTAAGATACCCAAGGTGATCATTTTTCCTTTTCTGAGAGAGTGATGGGAATGGCCTTGGGCTTATGTACAAGCAGTACTGATTCATGAGCAGTAGTTTATTTTAGGTTTTTTGTTAGTCTCCATAAAACATTATTCATTTAAAAAATGGAAATCCATCATGTTAGACATGCTTGTTTTAGTAAGCATATCTCACATTTTGAGTAAATTAAGCTTTTGGGAGCTTACACCAATTTGTATCTTTTCAGAAGTACTGAATATCAAGGGACAATCTACCTGGTAACAGATTGAGGTGTCTCAATATGTTCTGTACCCACTGAATTACTGTCTTAGTAATCTAACGCAGATTTAGAGACTGTAATCAGTAAATTAAGATCTTATGTAGTTCTTACAGAGGTGACAAAAGAGGTGTAGTGAAATAATAATGCATTTATGCGTTCCTTTGATTTATAATTAACATGCCTTCATTTTCCTACTATCTCCCAAAATTCACGTTTTCTTCCCTTTTTTGTAGTTATTCTTGAACTTTGTTATGTACATCTTAGGCTTTCTAAAGGCAAGTATATTGGTCTATGCTGCACTAATCTTCCATAATTGATTTGGGATGTGTGCCAGTCTCTTCTATTATTCCGTGCTGATATCTTTATATGACTGGCTTTTATCCAAATGCTGTCATCTTTTGCATTCTCTTTATCCTTTTGCTCTTTTTGTGCTGAGAGATCATATTTTTGTCCTTTGAGTGTTGCCCCTTCTTCCCTCTAATTTGCAATGTGAAAGGTACAAAGGGCAAACTTTCCAAATACTGAGATCCCCCTGCCTGGCCTTTCTAATATTTTCTCTACTCTTTTTGGTTAAGGCCATTGTTGCACATAGGTACTAAAATGACATTTAAAAGTTTCATTCATTTTATTCTGATTTAATGCTTCGGTGAAGTTATTTTCATTGCCTTCATTTTTTTTTCTCAGCATTTTACTTTGTATTTTCTACACTGTATTTGATTCATTAAAGACAAGGATGTGATACATAATCAGAACTCTGTACTCTCATCATGTTCCCATATAGGTTTCTTGTGAGGCAGCTCCTTTGTGACTGCTCTATCCCCCATGTGCCTTGGCATTATAGGGCACAGCCTTTTTGGAGTTCAGTTGATAGAGTCCCTTGGGAGGCAGACCTGAAGGGCAAAGTAGTGCCGAAAGGCTGGACATTCTTCAGGAAGATCTAAAAGGCACAGGGGAAGGCTGTCCCCATGTGCCAAAAGTTAAGCAGGAGGGGCTGGCTAAACAGAGAGCTTAATCTGGAACTCGGGAAGAAAATGAGAGTTTATGAAACACTTTGGAAAAAGGGGCAGCAACTCACAAGGACTGTGAGGATGTTGTGAGGTTATGAAGAGGAAAATTAGAAGAGCAAAAGCCCAACTAGAACTTAATCTCTCTACTGCCATAAAAGACAAAAAAGAATGCTTTTTCAAATACCTTGGCAAAAAAAGAAGGTCCAAGGAGAATCTGCATCCTTTATTGGGTGCAGGGGAACACGTAGCAACAAAGGCTGAGAAAAAGGCTGAGGTACTTAAAGCCTTCTTTGCCTAAGATCAGTTGTTTCCCAGGAACCCAGTCCTCTGAGCTGGAAGATAGGGATGAGGAGCAGAGTGAAGTCCCTGTAACCCAGGGGCAAATTGTCCTGCTACACCCCTTAGACACATATAATTCTGTGGAGCTGGATGGAGTTTTCAGAGGGGTGTGGGTCAGTCTCTTCTCCTAGGTAACAGGTGACAGGACAAGAGGAAGTGGCCTCAAATTGTGCCAGGGGAGTTTTAAACTGGATATTGGGGAAAAAAATCCTCACTAAATGGGTTGCCAAGAACTGGAACAGGCTCCCCACAGCAGTGGTGGAGTCACAATCCCTGGAGGTATTTAGAAGATACGTAGCTGTGGCACACGGGACATGGTTTAGTAGAGCACTTGGCAGTGCTGGGTTAAACTCCATGATCTTAGCGATCTTTTCCAACTTAAACAATTATATGATTTCTGTAAAACCTTTTAAAATAGGTAACTTTATAACGAACTTTAATGTAATGGAAAATCATCTTGGTTTTATACTGGGGATCACTCTGTTTTCATCTTCATTTTGAGGCTTATAATATATAAGACTTTAAAGCTCTTAATATATATGACCTCTTTCTGATTAAAGGAAAGAAGCTGTTCCTAGACAAAAGAAAATTCCTGTGTTGTTTATATTTGAT
Source organism: Sialia sialis (assembly GCA_009812075.1). Classification (NCBI taxonomy): domain Eukaryota; kingdom Metazoa; phylum Chordata; class Aves; order Passeriformes; family Turdidae; genus Sialia; species Sialia sialis. The sequence goes on from VRYO01002772.1 coordinate 16,396,603, forward strand.
TTTTATATGGTCCAGCTCTTCCTTCATGTGTTTTCTGTTGCAAAATGAGCTCTGCTCTATATTATATAGATGAAAACTAGTTTCTTGGTATCTTGTTATGATTTTTCAGTAGTAATCTACAGAGAAAAACAAATTAAATTCAGTTTAATTGTGGGCCAAGAGAAAATCACATATAACCAATATCCTCAATAGATTTGTTTGTTTGTTTTTAATCCAAATTCCAACCAAACTATTTCTCATTTCAGACCATTAAACCTTGGATAACAGAGCAATGCACTGTGCATTATCATTCCCTTAGCCAAAAATGTGTGGCTAATTCAGTCAGTTGCACTAATATGGTTAGTAGGCTGTGTGTCAGGTTGACATTGATAAATTAAGTATTTGCTGGAGAAGAAGGCTTCACAAACTTTCTTTTTTTTAAATTTATTTTCAGCCAGATACCTATCACCAACTTAATGAAGACCTTGCAGCCACAGTCTCCTGTGTTCTGTTCATGACATCATCAGTGATTCATTTTTTACTACTCTAAGAGCCAATTATTTTGCACATGGAAAGGCTTTTATGGATGAACCTAGCCAGACCCTAGGTATGTGAATGAGTGAGTGGACAAGTAAGTGAGTGAGTAAAAAAGACTTTTTGTTACATTCTTTTTGTAAGCAAGATTGTGATTTCCATGTCTATGGTTTTAAGGTTGTAAATACCAGAGAACATATGTATAGAAGTTGGAGATCTGATTCCAGCAAATATAAGGATTGTTACCTGGATGTTTTAGAGATTACACTTTTTTGGGTTCCTTTCTGGAGTATTAGATTTCCTTTTGTACCATTATGCAAATGCAGAAAACACCTTGTAACATGTATGGGGGGTTTTTAGTAGTACAAAAAGTAATAAAGAATTACCACGTCTTCGATGCAATTTATGTAATATACTATGTGGAACTGATGCAATTACCGTCATTCCCCATCTACAATAGTATCTGAGCCATTTTCAAAGTACATTCATCTCCATAATACCTCTGTTATGCAATTATTAAGTAAAACTTGCCCATGTTTTACAGAAGAACTGGAAAACAGAGATTCTGTGTACACTGTTCTTTGAAAGTAGATTCACTAATTGCCCATGTTATTCATGAGAAGTGATGCAAAGGCCAGGTTTAGGGTAAGCCAGCTGCTGTACACAGTAGGAGAATTTCTCCTGCATAACAAAGTGCATCCACAGGCACTTTTACCTGCTGTGACATCAGATCTCAGATCCACCCCAGCAGAATGTGTCCGGCTGTTTTCATATTTCTTGCCCACCTTTGCAGTGCCATCACAGGACTAATATCATGCATGCAAGAGAGAACAAAATTCTTAGAAGGCACCGATTTACCATTTACAAGGGAAAGGAGAATTTTTAGTCAATCCTCATTCTAACTGCTTACAAGGACAGGGTAGATACCATATCCCATTGAAATATTGTAGGTATTTGGCTTTCTGTCCTATAACTGAAGCAACTTATTGCCAGCTAGTGCTAAAAAATGTTGAGAAGGCAGGAGATTATTATCCTGTCTACACAGGTATTAGTCCTCAACCGAGAGGCTACAGTGTTTAGCTGATTTAGATCATGGATTTGAATTTTCTGAGCAATTTGATATTCAAGACACAGTGCCACAGAAGATCAAATCCCTGTGCAGTCTATCCAAATGATTCAGTACGCTACTTTGCCATCTTGTCCTATGATTAACTATAGTGAGTAGTAATTAGCAAGGGTGCTTTAAGCTCTTGATTTAATGTGCTTTTAAAATATGATAGAAGGTAAATGGAACCCTGGACAATCTTTCTGGCTTTCTCTTCTCTAGCATTTCAAAGGCACCTAGAAACTTGGCTTCTAAGAACTGCTAAGCAGATTTTAGACCTAAAGGGCATGAGATACATGAAAATTATTGCTACTGGCTGTAACAGAAAATGGAAAGGGCAGATTGACAGCATTACATCAGAGAAAACCATTTCTTCAGCATAAAAGAGGAATAGAATTTGATACCAGGTTGGACTATCTCTTAAAACTCTTAGACATCATATGACATTAATAAGCTAATTTTTCCTTCATGCTAGCATTGTTATGTGTAGGAGAAGAATATAATGATTTTTATTCTTTAGTCTAGAATATAAATGCATAAATTATTCTTTTCCCAAGTTAATCTCATACTCTGGGGAAAACTTTCATAGTTCGACTCAGAATTTACAGGACTTGAAGAGAGTGTAACTGCAGACACGTGAACATGAGTAAAGCTGACATAAAAAAAATTGAAGCAGATAAGCAAGCGAACTACCAGTATAACCCATTGCTACTAAATGTACTGAAGGTGAGAATTCAAGAGGAAACAGAAAATACTGGATGATTTGTGAGTAAGCATACAGCAGCCTTGTAGTACCTGAAGATGACCTAGATGGAAGCTGGAGAGGGATTTTTAAAAGGACATGTAGTCACAGTACATAAGGGAATAGCTTTAAACTGAAAGAGGTCAAGATAAGATTAGATATTAGGAAGAAATCCTTTACTGTGGAGGTGGTGAGGCTGTCCAGGGAAGTTGTGGATGCTCCATGCCTGGAAGAGTTGAAGGCAAGGTTAGATGTGGTACTGGGGACATGGTTTAATGGGAATTTGGAAGTGCTTGGTAAACAGTGGGGCTGGATGATCCTGGAGGTCTTTTCCAGCCTAAATTAATCCTTGATTTTGTGCTTCTTGACCAATAAGTCACCGAAAAGCAGTGTGATCCACCATGAAGTTTAATATATGATAAAATCTCAAGCCAGCACAAAAAGAGACTTCTATTGCAAGCTCTGTAAGACCCCCTGAGCATTAGTGTTATTTATTTCTCATAACATAGCTTTCACAGTATTTTCCATCAAGTAATTTACTCTGGACTTAGCTTTCTATTCAAGATTTAAAAGGGAGAGGAATTTGGCTGTCTTTTGAGTAAAAAATGGTTGAATCAGTTTATTAATCAATTAATCTGTTACTAGTATGCAAAACTGAAGGAAAAATTCTATGAAGATTGAATAAGTGTCAAAAATACTATGGAAAAGGACTGCAAACGATCTGTTAAACTGAATTATTATATAAAATTAGTTTCTGCTGTGAAATGGAATAAAAAGGTAGTGGTTGGAGCTGGTCTTTTAGAAAACATTGCTAATTAGAAGTAGCTCAGATTCAGTATCAGATTCATTGTGTAATTTAAAGTAGAACAATGTGGGAAAATAAAAATTAATTACTGTTCATGAAGTAGAGGTTCCTTTCACTTTCCTTTGGTGCAGTGTAGCATGACTGATTTTTCTGGGAAATTACATTGTCACACTTGATATAACAATCACTGTCCCAGTCTCAGTCACTATATAAACATCTATATTCAAATACACATCTAGTGCATATAGTGCAGGGGACTGATTCTACAAAGTATTTGGGCACCTAATTCCTACCCTTGTGTCCTTCAGTATCATTCTCATCAAATCGCATTAATCTATCAAACCCGTCCAATACTAAGATAGGAATCTACATTGCAAATATTATTTATTAAATTCTCAGGGCCCCATGAGTTCACCAGACTTTGGCAGCTATTTTAAAAACCAGTACATGCAAGTTCAAAGGTGCTGAATTACAAATGAGGCACATCAGTGGAGGAGCTGTGTCAAGTTTCAGACTTAAATTCTAGTCCTCTACATTCAGCATTTCTTTATGGAGTCATCTGTATATCATATAAAGCCCCCAAAAATGTGCACTTTAATAAATGGCTTGTACTCACTTATCTCTAGTATATTCCTCTGTAGTATTCTCTTGTACTCGAGATTCAATACATAGATGCTTTCCTAGAAGTCAAAGCAAATGAAATTTAAATATGAGTTTCAATATGAGTTCCTAAGGCATAAGTAAATGTGATTTTTCTGAAGTTCATTTTGCTACTGAAGTTTATTGTGACTTTTTAGTTATTGGGGTATTTTTCAGTCTTTTGTGCAATCTTTATTGGCAGAAATTATAGAGCTGTTCCATGCAGTTTTCTTGCTTTATGGATGACAGCAGAATGACACTGACAAAGGTTAAACATGGCAAAATTTACTTGATGTGATACAGAATAAAAGAGGAAAGATACAATTTATACTCTATACTCTATAAGAGACACTACAAATTAGTTAAATTGCAAAGTCCCTTGTCATTGAGTGCTAGATGGCATTCTGAACTGTATAAATTACACAAGATGCATAAGACAATTTCACATATAAAGCATTTTAATTTGAAATTTCTGTATAGGCAAAGAGAAGCCGTATGTAGTTTGTAGAAGTTCATACATATTGCTCAGTTGTAGTAGCTTGCATTCCAGTAAGTGATATCTAAGTCACTTTAGCACTCTCACTACATATCCACTCAAGGCAGGCAGAAATCCTGCAGCACTGGCAAGCATAAAATTGTAAAAGACTCAATGTAAAGACTTTTCCAGCTGTACTGTTTCAACTAAAGAAAAGTTTTGCCATTATTTACAGACTTTTCCATGCCTGTCTCCTCAGGCAGCTATGATTACACTACTGCTAGACAATTTTCTCTGGCCCTTTGATACAGCATGCCTCAGATATAAGGAAAATAATGAGGCCCTGAGTCTGAAAAATGTCTTGAGCCTTATTTTAAAACCTTGCAGCATCCATCTTCAAATTGAACCACTTTACAAGCCTAAGTATAAGCACTCACTTAATTATTTTGTGGAATGGGAATGCTGATGAGCCACAGAAGTAGTAGAGAGGGAAATCTTACCAAAAGCTTTTAATAGAGCTTTGCTCTGTGCCTCAGCTTTTCAGCACATTGTAACACCAAGAATGTAGACCAACAAACCCTCCCACCCCACCAAAACAACAAAAACAAATAAACCACCCAGAAAACAATTTGGGAGGGGAAATAAATTTTTAAAAATTACACAATTGCTACTAAGAATGTATAAACAAATATTTTCTATTTTTCAGATATATGTTATGTGAAACATACTTATCTTAAGGAATATTAACTTATTGAAAATGTATTTCAAGTGCTATTTTAAAAAAAGTGTTGTGACTAAAAATGGATTATTTTGAAAGAGCTAAGCCAATTCCAAATTCCTCTGAAAATCTATCCGATGTTCTTTTAGATGTGCCAAGTCTATCTCTCTGCTGTTTTTCATTTTAGTCTTCCTATAGATTTTTACAAAATTTGCTGTGTGATAAAAAGGGATAACTTCCATTTTTTTGTGGTTGATTGATACCACTGTCAAGATCCAAGTTTTTGGGCTGCCTCACTGCTATGGGAGGGAAAAATCCATCCCTGTTATCTATTTTTATGGATTTCATCAGATCAGTATTGTACCTCATGTACAACTTCTTGACATGGGGGTTCTAAGTGAAGAACCTGAGTATTTTTCAGGTGCAACTAATATATGGAAATATTAATCAAATTATCAATTATCAAGTTATGGAAGTCTTGGACACCTTCCCAGGGCTGCATTAAACATTCCAGTGCATAAATGCAGGTAGTAATCACATCCTTTTAACAGTAAGTTTCAGCAGATGCTTTGTGTTCTTGTCCTGAGCAAGATCAGACACATGCCAGTCTTTGATGGGGGCTGAAATGTTTGGCTCCTGACTCAGTAAGAAACCCTTTCTAGAGAGCAGGAATTCCTACAGTCCATGCTCATAAGCAGCCCAGCTCAGT
>VRYO01002772.1:16403308-16414529 GCA_009812075.1 Sialia sialis
TTTAGCTATATTTTAAAAGGTACACTATACCCTCTAAAATAATAAGGTAAAACAAGAGTTAGAAAACAAAGAGGTTGGGGGTTTAATTATTTGACCAATTCTGAATTATCATCCTTTACAAGCAAAAGACCAAGTTTTCTTGGAAAGGAGAAGTTACAAAGTAAAGGGCAAATGAGAAGTTTCTTATGTAGTGGAAAATGTTTTACAGAACAACTCCTTCATTGATGCTACTGCAGAAAGGGAAGAATAGATTATGTACAGAACTTTAATGATCATCTCTCGTCTCATGAAGACAGAACCTGAAGTAATGTGTCCATGGATTATTCAGCCTGGAGAAGGCTTTGGGAGAATTTTATTGTGACCTTTCAATATGTATAGGGGTCTTATAAGAAAAATTGAGACATTTTAACAGGGCCTGTAGTGACAGGAAAATGGGCAATGGTTGTAAGATAAAAGAAGGGTCATTCAGAATGGATATAAGGAAGATTTTTGGCTTTTTCCCATGAGATCAGTGAGACGCTGGAACAGTTTGCTGAGACACTTTGTGGATGCCTCGCCACTGGAAATGTTAAAAGTCAGGTTGCATGAAGCTTTGAGCAGTGTGATCCCGTGAAACCTGTCTCTGCCTGTGTCAGGTATTTTGGACTAAGTGTTCAACCCAAATCACTCTAGGACTCTATGTTATGGACTACTTTGTGCAATTCTCTAGCTCTCAAATCTGCAATTTGCTTCACTGGCAATGTAATCATTGTAGCATTTCTTCTATATTCCTGTGAGTAGACAGACATACAGAGGCTGCAGAAGTTGAAGTGGTCTGAGGCTCTCCTTGGCACTCAGCTGACCTCATGCTCTTAGCAGCTTGCCAGCACGGAAATGGCAATGAGGCAGAAGCTGTTCCAGATGTCACACCAAGTCTTTTTAATTATTTGGAGCATACATTGTATGATTCAATTATCTAAAATGTATGTAAGATTAGAAATGTTCTACGGAATTCACTGCAGCTTACTGGTAAGACTCAGGGCTTGTATAAGTCTGTTGCCTTCTACAGTAGCATCTCAAGGCCCAACAGGATACAGAAGGCATTTCAAATGGCTCGAAATACCTCTAGAAAACCAGCTCCATTGGCTTGAAAATGTGTGGGTGGAAAAAGGTCACAAAGTTCACAGGTTCACTAAAACACCACTCCCACAGGACAGATTTTGGGGCAAAACATCCAATCAATCATTTCTAAGCAGTTTTAAATTATGAAGTTACTTTCTTTAATCAGACTTACTCTTATTATAAAAACAAAAACCCTCTAACAATTCTAAGTTGGTACAATATCCATGTAAGTTACTTCCTGAAAATCACATTAGAGTTTCATTCTAATCATTGTTGCACACTGAGCTTGAATGCTTTTTATTTATATACCATATATTCTCATAAATCCACATTGTATTATATATTCTGGATTTAATTTTTATTATTAGTGGCATAACTTGTTGGCAATTACTGTTAGAGGATCTCAGTATTGAAGACATTTTATTAGAGTACTTAGAGTTCTGAAAAAACAGTAGATAAATAGAGAAATTTCCTTGTATCCACCAAACTGCTTCTTTTTTATTAGTGTGATATATATGTTTCATAGGAAGCATTCACTTTCTTATACTTCAAACCAAAATTATATTTGCTTAGAGGAGCAAGGCATGGGTTTAGCTGTCCTTAAGAAGAATGTCTATTTAGGATTCACTGGAAAATGGACACACATTTCAGAGGAGGAATTCTCATCCAAAGAAGAAGGAAAAAGGCCTTTCTGTGACCACAAGACCACCCATTACTGAGCCATATCCTAGGGTAGCCTGGCTTCTACAGAGAGGGTGGAAAAAAGACTATTTGAAACAATACTTGAATTTGATCACAGCCTATGACAGCTGGCAGCGTTTCCCAAAGCATAAGTTGCAATGCCATGATCTTGGTACCATTCTTCTGCAGTGCAGAAAAGAAGCAGAGAAAATGTATGGGTGGGAAAAAAGGCACAAAGTTCACGGGTATCAGTTTAGAACTAGAAAATGAAAAAGTCAGACATCAGAAAAATTGTAAACTATGAGGAATAGTACAATTTTCCCAGGAAAGCAACATCATCTAAAATGCAGTATGGAATTTGTTCAAGTGCATTTTCTGTTGGATTATTACAGGCATTAAAAAAATAACATGAAGACTCATAAATGTTACTTGGGAATAAAACATAATCAAACTATAACAAATTATTTTCTGAACAGCTGGAGTTTCCCAACATTCTTTTATGTGGCTGGGGTTTTATTTCCCTAGTTTTTGATAACTGTGCTCAAGAATCGATTCCTATATGGGATCTACTTCACTAGATGACCTTACTTAGCTTTAACAGTTAGAAAGAATGGATTCGGCAATAAAAAGAAGTTTTCCACTGACATAAATTGATATGTGCTAATTTATGTAAAATGGTTCTAGTGCTGGAAAGCCAATACTTCACATAGGAAAAAAGGCTGTGATTTGGCAATGCCTAGACCTGCAAGTAAAATGGAGTCACTGAAAACTAGTGCTGCGATAAGTGTGACAGAGAAAGCCTTGGATGACCTGAAGCATTAACCACACAGTTTTAATCATGTGCAGGATTACTCTGTGGGATCAAAAAAAAGCCATCATGATGACCTAGCACAGTAGATATTACATATATTAAAACTCACAAGCAAAAGCAAGAACTGAAAAGTTGCTGCAGGTACTAGTAAGAGTCGCTAATATTTATTTAGTGACAAATTATTCATGACCAGCAAAAAATAGCAAGGAGCAAAATAATTGCTTATGCTGGATACATAATATTTAGTAATCCAAGTCTGTGATTAAACTTAATCAATTCATTCCTAAATGACACTTTTCAGTGGAATTCTAAAGACAAGGACAAAATTGTGCATTCTTCCATTATATTAATACAAATACCAAAATCCCTTAGGATGAGTGTTTTTGCAGGAGAAGTACATCATATAACACAAGAATTAATGGACTAATTAAGAAATTATGAAACTTTACCAAAGCATTTAAATCTGCAATGATTAAGTACTTTGGTGGAACAAGTCTTTCAAATGAGATTGTCTGGGAAAGATATTGCAGTGTTGGTACTGGGATGGTTGGGTACAAACTGACCCATCAGGAAGAGGATTATTTAGGTCTATGAAATAGTGAAAAATTAAGGAATAATGAGATATGAAGCTCTCAGTTAATGTTTAGATAAGTCATCACACTAAGACCAACAACTTGCCTTCTGCTCAGAAGATGAAAATACTGGATCCTGAGTTGAGAGCAGAATAAAACCTCACTAATGATCAGTTTGTTATATCCAAGGTATTTCTGCCTTGAAGTGTACCAGAGAGTTAACACTGTGCATAAAATTATTAGATATTATGATTCTGGTATGAAGGATCATTCTAATATGGAACTATTTACCAAATAGGTGATTGAAGTGGGTAGAAAACTACATGCAAATGTGATAGGGTGACCTTGCAGTTTGGCCACAGAGATGTAGAAATAAGGGTCTGTGAACACCCTGACACATTATAAAGCATGTGTATCCAGTATAATTTTATGTATATTTTATTATACATATATAAAATACATAATTATGTAAAAAATATATATAAAATCATATATATTTTATATATTTATAAAATTATATATATATATATATGTTTATTCTAAACTCTCCATAATCATTAGTTCAGACACAGTTACTCCTATGTCTGAAGCTGAGTCTATTTTAAAACCCCAAGCATGACAAAGGCAATATAAACTACAAACCAGCTTGCATAACAGGAATGTAACTAATTTCAGTAAGATCATCTTTGAATAAAAATACCAAATCATGACCAAAATATATGAAGTGATACAGTCCATTTGACCTCACAGTCAATTACTTCACTTCAAGCATCAATATTAGTTTTGATTGGATTTTGTCTTGTTTGAGCTTTCACTCACTGAATTTCTCTCTCTTTTTTTTTTTTTTCTAGGTTATGCTTATTGTAATATTCAGATTTTTTTTCCATAAATATTGAGTTTCTTCTTTTAGCATAATTCAAGATTGCTTAAAGTTCTAGTGATCTCTAATACCTTTCACTTTTCTGCATATGTTTTAAAATTACATTAATTAATAACCAGAGAAGGAAAATCACCTTCTTCTTTGTTACTGTCTTACTTAGAGAGACAAAGTTTATATTTGTCCAGTTAGCAAACAGCAGCTGCAGTTTTGTTTCGGGATTGTACACTCAGTTCGTGATTGATGTTTTTCCAAAGATATTTCATCTCCCTGATGAAAAAAATTATGCCCTTTTATAATAATATATTCAATAATTTATCCAACAGTAATCTCATTTCAATATGATATACATTCCTTGCTTCTGGATTTTTATTGTTTGATTTAAAGCAATGGGATAGCAGAATGAAAACACCAAACCCAAGATAATTCTCAATGAAAACAGTTCAAAGAATGGAGAAGTCTACTTTCAAAAAATATCTGAAGTGATATGGTAATGGATATGGCTCCGGTCTTCTGGAAAATGGTCAGAGTATCTTCCTCACTCTAACAACTTATAACTACAGCACTTAAAGAACCTTTATATAGTCATCATATTGCACAATCCTTCCCATTTTATCTGGGAATTACTATTTCCTTACCTCCTCTGATGTGTCTGAGTGTGCCTTTCTCCTGTCTTTCTAGTGCAGCCTAGTGTACCTGTCTCCATAGGAATAGCCAAATGACAGTTTGTGCAATCCCCTAACCATTGGCATTTGATAGTCACTTCTACAAAATTCCCAGGTGAATGCTTTTGTACCAAAGTGCTGAAGGTTCACAGTACCTTCCACTGAGAGCTCTTCTCTGTACAGCATACATTTGTTCTCCAGACAACATATTCATAAATGAGCTGAAGAGTATGAGCTCTGAGGTCACAGTCTGCTGATGGTATGAATCCATTCAAAATAAAAAAAGACAGGAGATCACTATGAAGAACTACATAGGGAGCTCATGAGATTGAGTGACTGGGCAATAAAATGAAAGATGAAATTTGGTGCTGATAAATGTGAAGTGACGCATGTGAGAAGAAATACACTCCATTTCCTGTATAAAATGATGGACTCTGAGGTGACCATTAATGCTATAAAAGTAAGACTTGAGGTTATGACAGATAGATCAGTGGAAAAATGCACTCAGTACCTGACAGGACAACTAACCAACAGAAACAAAAAACGACCAAACCAAAACCAACAGATCGCATCCCACAACTTACAAGAAAATTATTTGAGATAAAAGAGAAGAGAAAACTATATCACTGTGTAAATTCATGGATCACCCTCATGCTGAATCCACAGAGTATTCAGAGCAAGAGTATTTGTGTGTACACCAAGCAGTGTCCATTTTGCGCAGAAACCAGGGTAACAAAATTACAGCCTGATGCAGGGTCAGTTTGAAAATGTATCATGCTGACAATTGTGGTCTGAAACGATCACTGAATAGAGTAACAAAGCCTTTGTTTCATTTGTCTAGCAAAAAGATGGAAAAGTGCATAGGAATGAGGAATATTTGTATCTGTGCAGCTTTTGAGTATATACATATATATCTATATATATATATATATAGATATATCTAAAGGAAGACAAGCTTTCAGAGGACCAAGCTTTTCGCTGGGAGAAACACAGTAAGTATCCAACTAAATTGCAACTGTGATCAATTGAGATGGATATAATTTTTATACCAGAGAAAAAACAGACTGTTGCCATCTGTGGGCAGAGGGAAGAAGTGACTAGAAACTTGCAAAGGGCTGTGAAACCATGTCTCTATTCAGTCTGTGACTCCACTAGTTATGAATTTTAGTTGCCAAGATCGTAGATGACCATTGAAGAGCAATACTCAGATGCAGTGATTGCTGGAAAATAAAGGGATTAGAAAAAGCCCATATCTGATCAGCAACTTGCCTATGGAAAGCAAGAATGTGCTTTTCCTCCCTAAAGAGATCAGCTTGCTTTAAACTATACTCTTCTTCCCCATGGATTTAGGAAACCTTCTTCATTTGGAAGAAAGAGAATTATAGTCTTAAAAAAATTCATGAAATGAAGTTCTTCACTCAAATTTATTTCACAAAACATGGCTAAAGAACTACTCAACATACTTTATTCAAAGATTCTTAGATTATTGCACTCGTCCAACATGAAAACACTTACAGCTTCAGTTTATTCCTCCATGTGAAGGAATTGTAACAGTAATAGTGTCTTGCCTATGTAAATTAGAGATATTCCTGATTGGGGTACTCAGCCAGGTACTTCAATGAAGCTACTTTATGTTGTCTGAGATAGGCAGGTAAATGCTGGGCAGGGCTTGGAACATCCATAGCGGTAACAAAGGCCAAATAGAAATAGGAGACAGTGAGAGGTTGTGTTTGGTTTTTTTATTTGTTTGGTTTTTTGTTTGTTGTTGGTTTGTTGTTGGTTTTTGTTTGTGGGTTTGTTTTTTGTTTTGTTTTGTTTTGTTTTTTAACTGAAAGAGTTATTACAGTATAGTTTCCTAGATCTCTGTGTAAGGTACAGCTCTAATCTTTCCCTTAAATGTTCTGGAAATTTGTTTTACTTTATCTAGATTTAGTTCAGAATGTGTCCTCAAGACCTCCCATTTCTGCCAGTTCAAACCCTCACAGTGAAATGAGCAGAACTAGTTTGAGAACCTGAGAAAGCGCAGGCTTTCTCCAAAATATTGTTTAGTACTTTCAAGACTAAATTTATGCTGACCATGTCAGTAGTGAGATTTACATATTCTAAGGGAAAGCTGAACGGCATGATACATAATTTTTGTACAACAATTTATAAATAGGTCTCTAGATGACATGTGCTCAAAGACAGCCAGAGTTTGCACTGATATGCTGTACTTTGCATTACACAGGTGCATCCATAAAATATGATAGAGTCACTAGATTTCATGTCTTAACACTGATAGAATAGTTTGGATTGGAGTGGACTATCACAGATAACTTAGTCCAATCCCCTTGCCAAAGGAATAGATGCTTTCAACTATTTCAGGTTGATCAAAGCCCCATCCAATCTGACCTTTAATGTTTGCAGGGATGGGACATCCAAAACTTCTCTCAGCAGCCTGTTCCAGTGTTCCACCACCATGATCATAGAAGATTTCTTCCTTAGCTCTAATACAAACCTACCTTCTTTAAAAGGAGCCCTTTGTCCTGTCACTACTGTAACAGGCTGTGTTAAAAAGTCTCTCTCCATCTTTCTTTTAAGTCCTCTTTACATTTTGAGAGGTCACAATAAGGTCACCCTGGAGTCTTCTCTAGACTGAACCCCATCCCTCTCAGCCTGCTTTTCAGGGTTATTGAAACCAAGAGAAAAACTTCCAGGAGTATCACAGGGAGAGGAACAAATTAATTGTTAAAGATGAAATTATTTTTTGGATGACACTAATGCAATAAAATAGCATTGAGTTTTTCCTAGTTTTCCCCTTAATCAGTCCAAATCTTCCATTAGGAAAGAGCAAGAAACTGAATGAAAGGGAATATAAGTATGCTAAAGAATTTAAATAGAGGAAGACCACAGTCTTTCTGATTGCCTATATATTTCTATCCTGCAGTGATGTACAAACTCACTAGGGAATAGAGAGGAATAGTGAATAAGAGGAAATTATGTACTAGGGAGGTAGAAATTGATAATTATTTCTGTTGCTAGAAGCTTTTCAAGGACTGTCTTATATTGGTTTCCAAAGAAGGAAATGCATCTGAGGGGCAAGGATATGGAAGAAGAATGACACTAATATTCTGTAATAGGTGAGCAGCTGGCACACGGGTCAGGCACAGAGAGTTACAGTCAATGGGGTGATATCAGGCTGGCATCCAGTCACTAGTGGGATTCCACAAGGCTCCATCCTCAGCCCAGCTCTCTTCAACATCTTCATAAACAACTTGAATGCAGGGCTTGAAGGAATACTAAGTTTGTCAGTGACACCGTTGACTGCCTTCAAGGAAGAAAGGCCTTGCAGAGAAACCTCAATCAATTAGAAAGGTGTGCCATCACCAGCTGTATGAAGTTCAGCAAGGGAAAGTGCTGGATTCTGCACCTGGGACAGAGCAACCCTGCACGTGTGTATAGACTGGGGAGTGAGAAGCTGGAGAAAAGCACTGTGGAAAAGGACCTGGGGCAAGTTGGACATGAGGCTGCAGTGCCCTGGCAGCCAGGAGGGCCAGTCCTGTCCTGGGGGACATCAGGCACAGCACGGCCAGCTGGGCAAGGGAGGGGATTGTCCTGCTCTGCTCTGAGCTGGGGCAGCCTCACCTGCAGTGCTGGAGGCAGTTCTGGGTGCCACAATGTGAGAGGGATATTAAACTATGAGAGAGTGTCCAAAGGAGGGCAATGAAGGTGGTGAAGGGACTTGAGGGGAAGCCACTCCTCATGGCTGAGGTCACTTTGTTCAGCCTGGAGCAGGCTGACGGTAGACCTCACTGCAGTCTGCAGCTTCCTTGTGATGGGAAGAGGGATAGGCATTGATCTCTTCACTCTCATGAGCAGTGACAAGACTTGAGGAAACACCATGGAGCTGAGTCAGAGGGCATATAAGTTAGATACTGGGGAAAGGTTTTTCACCCAGAGGGCAGCTGAGCACTGTAACAGGCTCCCCAGGGTGATGGTCACAGCACCCAGCCTGAGTGTTTGGACAATGCTCTAAAGCACATGCTGTGATTCTTGGAATATTCTGAGCAGGGTCAGGTCCCCCATATTGAGAACTACTACCAAAATATATCTGCCAACATCGTCTCATAAGCTTGCCTGAAATAAGTTGCAAGTGACTGGTCACAAAGTGCTTGTAATTACGGAGAAGAGAGTGTTTTGTTCTACTGCTGTTGTATATTAATTTAATGGCAAGTTCTGAATTGGAAGTGCTGGGAAATAGATTACTCCAAGTCAGAAGGCTATGACATCTGTTGGGTTTCATGTACACTTTCTGTTTTCTTCCACATGGTGTTTTTTCATGAAGGGAAGAAAAATCTACAGGAAATGAGAGGAAAAGAAATTTTTGTGACCCGTTTCAAATTGCATCTGAATAGGGTACACTTGAAAAATGGACTGCTGTAAAGTGAGAGTGATATAATTTCCCACACACGATCTTTTAATATCCTTTGTATTTAGCTGAAAAGCTGTTTGGGATCAGGCAACCTTTTGACAGAGGTTACAGACAATGACTGCTAGGCTGATGTTCTAGTGCAAGGGGATGGATGCCAGCAGCAGAGAAGGGGAATCTGCAGGGACCTCTCTGCCAAGATTTGCAAAGGTGGGAACAGGTAAGATCTGCACTATGCACACTAACATTCTTTGTGTCATGCAAAGGGTATAAGGGATACTGAATGGCTTGGTGCCTGGGGAATGACACACTCTACACACTTGGGGGTAAAAAAAAACCACTATTTGTTGACATGTGTAGGACAATGTGTAGGACAATCTAAGAAACTTAGATTTGAATAATCTAAATGGTGTGTTTGAAAAGAGATCACAGGAAAATAAAAGTCAAATTTTCTGGGACCAAAGCTACTAGAAAAGTACACTAACACACATCTTTTCTTTTAAATCTCTGTGTGAAATTTGGAATCAAAAACCTGTAACAGGTTCTCTTGCTCTTAAGGTGAAGACATGGTAAGGGGAGAACAGTAGATTTGGCAAGTCTGAGAAGCAATCTATTGCTTATTTTTGTTGACCTTTGCATTCACCTTGCTGCTGAAAAAAATATTTTTTCAGAATTATACCGAGGGAAATCTGTTCCTAAAAATGTCCTGACTTTTTCCCTTCCTGCTCATATTTTATCCCTAATAAAGGGTGCTGCTACATGGTACAAGTACCTATGGGAGCTATAAATATAGTACTGAAGTGTTCTTTACTGTTTTCGGTAAACTGAATCATTTTAGGGTAGAATAAGAAATAATAAATTAGAAGAAAAAAGGCTTTTGATGCTACCATTGACATGTATTATTCAATAAATGTCCCATGCAGACTGCATAAATAGCCCTGGTAACACCCAGAACTTCCCCCACTTGTATGAGTGTTTAAAATAGTGTACGGAAGCAGAAAAGTTCATGCAGTTAGAGGACTTGTTCCACAGCCACCAGTCTGTGATGCTGAAGAGGCATCCTTTATCCTTAGGACTGATTGTGTTAGACTCTTGTTACAGTCAGTGGAGAGAAACAGGAACATTTAATGCTGCTATTCATCTTAATCAAAGGGGTCATCGGCTGTAGAAGTACTCATCACTCTCCATTGACTCAATTGTCTATGTATCTACAGAGACAGACATCTCTATATTTGTCAGTAGTGTATTTTCCTGTGGTCAGGGGAGATGAATACCAATCCCCAGGGATTTTTGGTGGTACACAGACGTCACAAAAACAAAGTCATTATGAGACGAATTATGAATATTATGCTAGGAGACCTGCAAAACCAGTCTTCAAGATTTTGAGGCTGGACATCCCAAATTTGCACACATTTTCAACTTTCTGTTCCTAAAGATCTTCCCTATCCCTGTGAATAAAGTTAGCACTGATTTATCTTAGAAGGCAGTTACAAAGTCTGTAAATCTGTGTAATTTTGACAATCATCACAGGTAGACCAGAGAAGAAATAATGTGCACTAGCTTTGGATCAGGACAAAAATACCTTCTCAAGAAACAACTTATAGGGTTGTGAACCGACTGACACTTTGTCATCATTCTGCAACTGAATATAATTCATCCTGTGCAGTTACAGCCAACATGGCAGTCATTCTGTTTTCAGGATTTACTAAAAGACAGGAATTCTGTAATAAACGATTGAACACCCATTCATATAATTACGACGTGTGAGATGAAATGCTCTATTTAGAGAATAAAGGGTCATTGCTAGTGACCACAGCACTGGCTCAAGAGGCTGCCCACAGAGACAGAAGTGACAGCAGCTCACCGCATTGGCCATTTCCCCACTGGCCTGAGCTCTGGGGTTTATCCATCTGATCCGCCCTCACCCCTCTCTCCGACCTCCTGGCTAGCTCTCAGTCAGAGATGGGGTAGGGAGATCAAGGACAAAGCAAGACAAAGTAGGCTCAGACCCCAGGCTTTGTTCCAAGGTTTATTCTCGAAGGTGTCCAGGGAAAAGAGGGCAATCACATGGTACACAGGGGTATATCTAGGGTACCGGAAGTGGGA
>VRYO01002772.1:16415529-16428119 GCA_009812075.1 Sialia sialis
TTAATTGAACATTTGACATTTATGTTATCTTGGATCCCCACACCCTTTATCCTATCCTCCCCCTTAGTTTTTAAGAGAGAGGCTTTTGCCAATGTGGTACCCGCAGTATTTATATCTTTGCGTGTTATTGTATTAATGGCGAGTACGCACTATAAACCTAGTTTTTTTGTCTGTTGGTCTTCTTCTGTTTCTTGTTGTGTAGGCAGTCTCTAGCGAAGTGTCCTGGCTTCTTGCACTGGAAGCAGGTGATATGCTGCAGCTGCTGTGGTGGCACCTGTAGCTTCCTTGGTCCTGGCATTACAACTGCTGCTGTAGATTTTGGTTGTGCTGGTCCCAGGTTCCTGTCTGGTATACTAAACAGTTCTGCTTTTCTGGCACAGGCTTCAATCATCTGTGCTAAAGTTGGTGGTGGTTCGAGGGGAAGATGAAGAATAACCCTATGGCAGGCCTCATTAGTGTTCCTCTGAGCCATCTCCTTGATCAATTCAGCTTGTATTATTGGGTCTGGTACCTGTCTTTTCACTTGCATGCAAAGACGATCTACAAATTACAAGAAATTCTCAGAGACAAACTGTTTAATATTAACATAACTACCTTTCACTTTTACAGTTGGTAGCTGATTGAAAGCTTTTTCTGCAACACTACAGATCTTATCCAAAAAAAAACCTTGGATAATCCCATGTTTGTTTCTCTGGACAGTGCCAATAGCCTTCTACACATAAATGTTAGTGTGTAATATCATTATCATCCTCATCTTTGGCACTATCAGGGCTTAGTTGTAACTCCTGCAGAAGTACCCTTAAACATCTTTTCCACATCCCTTCCCACAGATCATATTCTGAGGGAGTTAACAAGCCTCTAAATAAATCCTTAATATCATTGGGTACTATCTCATTTGAATTAAATGTTGCTGCCATCATGCCCTTAAAAATTTCACTGTTTCTGCCAAATTATCTTTGTACTTTACAAATTTCCTTTTTATCTTGATAGGACAAAGGCTGGTAACTTCTTTTGCCATTTCTCCTACCAAGATATACAACAGGAACAGCTGATAGAATATCTCCCAAGTGACTCCCAGGGTTCTGCACGATTCCACCCCGCTCCGGGAGCCTGTCCAGCCTCCCCGACTGCAAGGACATCTGTCCCACAGAGGCTGTGAGCTTGGCTGTGCCCATCACTACCACTGAACCCTGTGAAGGCTCCACCCTTCCCCCTGTTTCCGTAGTAACTTGGTGGTGAGGAATGTAAAGCCTGAGCCATTGCAGCAGAAGTACTGGCAAGGAGCAGAGGCAGGAAGGGGCTCTCTACCATATGGTCTACAGCCCCCCAGGGAGCAGGCACATGGCTAATGCCATCTTGGCTTTGTTCCCCGGGCTCTTTAGCCACATGGCCCTGAGAAGAAGAGAGATCACTTTTATAAGTTTCTGAACACTGCTCCAAGGGTAACATCGTAGGAAGAGAGGGATACAGGGATCCAGGGTATTGGAGAGGTCTCAGAAGCCCAGAACAGCCATGGCCATGCCAGGTGCTCTGCGAATCCCGGAATGACATCTAGACCCCTCCAGCTCAAGGTTAGGGGATTTGGAAGGGAGGGAAGGGAAAGAGCAATCTGGGGTGCTTTTCTGCTCTTGTCTATTGTTTTCTGTCTGAAGTAAAAGTTTCCAAATTTGTAAAAATATTGGTAGGAATAGAGAAGCTGTTTTATCTCCATTTTCCACTTTTGGTGTTAATAAATCCCCTATTTCATCCCAAAATAAAACCAAATTTATATCTTGCAAATTTAAATCAGATTTTTCCACAGACAACCAGCTAGCAAAGTGTATTAATTTTTTCTTGGAGATTATAACATCTCCAGCTGCTGAAATTTCTCTAATCTGAGAAAAAATACTCCTTTGTAACATATCAAGTTATAACCCATTCTGATGTTAAAAACCTTCGCAACTGTCTATCCTTTTTTCACAGTATAAACACTGAGAAATAGCTTTACCCGCGCCCCCTTCCCTCCACCAGCCACGTTTGGAAGAGAAACATCTAGGCACTAAGGGGTTAAGCCGGTGGGAATGCAGAAGCAGCTGCGAAAAGCGGCGCTGCAGGCTACCCCCTACATCTTTACACGTGTCTCAGCCAGAATCCTACCCCCCCACTGCTCTTTTCTGAACGGTGGTTTCAGGTTTTTCACGCAGTCTTTATTTCTCAGGTACTTACAAGATCCTGGCCATGGTGCGTTAAGCTGTTTAAAAAGGTGCCTGTGTGATTCACCTACTGCAGGTTTCAGCAGGCTACCGATCCTTCCCGGGATGAAAAGCCACGCAGAAAGCGACTTCTCGCATCAGGATAGTTGGACCAACCCTGGCTTAAATAAATCCCTCTTACAGGACTCTACGCAAAGCGTGAGGCTCTGGATAACCCCATGTCTGGGCAGCCAACTGATCCGCCCTCACCCCTCTCTCTGACCTCCTGGCTAGCTCTCAGTCAGAGATGGGGTAGGGAGATCAAGGACAAAGCAAGATAAAGGAGGCTCAGACCCCAGGCTTTGTTCCAAGGTTTATTCTTGAAGGTGTCCAGGGGAAAGAGGGCAATCACATGGTACACAGGGGTATATCTAGGGTACAGGAAGTGGGAGGGTAGAAATTGGATCTCTTCCAACTCGGTATGGTCAGAGAAGGGATAGGGTCAAGCCACAGGTCAAGGAATGTACTATCCAAATACATGTTGGTTAGTGGAATGCAACATCCATCTCAAGCATTTAGCAAGGTTGAAGAGTGACAGCCCTTTTTCTCCAGGCAGCCAAGGCCTGGGTATTCCCTCTGGCTGTGGCTCCCTCCATTGATATGGCAGCAGGGAGAATGCTGGTGGTTGCTGTGGCAGAGGAGCCCAGGACGTGCACAGAAAAGGCTGTGTGAGTGCTGGCCCAGAGGGGAGCTGAAGAGGCCAGTGCGTGAGGAAAGAGGGCAGCGAGAAGGGCAAGGAGAAGGGTAGGGAGAGGAGAGCAGGGAGAGGAGGGCAGTGAGAAGAGCAGGGAGAGGAGGGCAGTGAGAAGGGCAGGGAGAAGGGCAGGCTGGCTGAGCCCACGCAGCGGACAGGGGTTGCCCATGTGTGACAGATGGCAGCTGCGCCCTCTTCTCCAGAGCCAGAGGCTCACACAGGCCTCTGGCCCTGTGTCCACAGCCACAGATTCCCCACCTTCTCTTATGATGCAGACACCAAGTTAAGTTATAGGGAGGCTTGTAGAAATGCGATGGGAAGGGGTTGCCCAAGGCCCATCAGTGTGGGTGCGCTATTGCCCGTCCTGCCTTTTACAGCTCCAGGTGCAAAAAAGGACAGGACCACATGTGGCATATACTGATCCTGAGCCAACCAGGGACATGAGATGACAACAGAGCAAACACCTTACTTGAACGTGTTAACAGCTCTGCAATGTGCCTGAAGTACCTATGAAAATAACTGACATGATAAATCAGAGAACTAAAGTGGAACAAACACTCTAGAAAGGAGATACGATCAAATCAAAATGCAATTGAAAAAACCCACAAATTCTGAAATGCAGTGACTACAACCAATTGCACTGAGATGAAATGAGGTGCAGTGAAAAGGACTAAAAGAGGCCAAAATTATTCCCATTGAAATCCCTAAAGAATAAGGAAGAAAGGTAAACGGAGATAAAGAAACCAGAGAAATGAATATGAATGGATATGAAACAAAGCTTGCCCAACTAATCCATTGAAATGCAAGATTTCATTCCCTTTCCTGAAAGGAAATTCTTCCTTTTAGGAAAGGGAATGAAATCTTGAAATAGGAGGACCAAATCGAACAAACATTCTGGAAAGGAAATACGAAAAAATAAAAATGCCATTGGAAAACACTAGAAACTTTGAAATGCAGTCACTACAACCAAATGTCCAGAGATGAAATAAGGTGCAGTGAAAAGGACTAAAACTTGCCAAAACTAGTCCTATTCAAATCCCAGTATCAGGGAAGAAGGCCAGATAAAGATTCAGAGAAAAAACTGAAGAAATTAAATTCCGCCAAAAAAGAAAAAAAAAACCAAACAAAAAAACTGAAACTAAGTGAAAACAAAAAAAGTGAATAGGACGACATGAAGCTTGGGGAAATTAACTGAAGCTTTCCCAAATGATCGTCATTGAAATCACAAGATTTCACTCACTTTCCTGAAAAGAAATTCTTCAAATGCATTTTTAATTATTTGTGGATAATGGATTTTTCTACAAGTTATTGATAAGACACATATGACATGTATTTCGTGCTAATTAATCCAATAAACCACAAAAGCTAATCATTGTCAGCAGCCTGAGTTAGTTTATTATGTAGACATGTACATAAAGAAAAAAAGAAGAAACTACCGTCAGGTGTATTCCTTTGGTTAAGAACAGTTAAATCGGAGGGGGAATGTGCTACTCTTAAACACGTCACATATTGAAGCAAACACTTGGAATTAAGTGGTCACAGTAGACTAGTGCAGAAGAAAATAAATGGGCAGAAAGAAGAACATAGGAGGTTTAGTTTTGGAGAAAGAAAATTATTATGATGGCGAAGGAGCCTGAACACTGAAATAGATTATTTCAGGATACTGTGAAATCTGCATAACTAGGGTAAATGAAAGTAGGTCAGGAGTGATTTAAGCAGAAATAATTGTGTCCAGGGACAGGATGTACTACATGACCTCCCTTTGTGAATTATGTCATTATATATCTCTTTATTGATGACCTTTGAGGAGTCCAGAAATCATGTGAATATGGAGAATGACTGCTCCTAGTGACAGTCCTACCAGTAGAGTTGCAGTTCATTTTAGTGATGCCTTTCTTTGGAATGTGTCTACAGAAGATTGACAGAATTTCTGGTTTTTCATAAGCACTTTGAAAAGGGAGTAATCAGAAATTTTGGCAAAAACTTTGAGAGCTTATGCTTTTTTATATATGTTTATAAAAACTGCAGTCATTCTCTTTATGTAAGAATTTCTGGGATGAGTCTCATCAAGGACTTCAAAAGCACTTTAGGTGAGATCTGAAACTTGTTTATGATAGCAGAAATTTTCCTATTACTTCTTAATGGGCTTCATGCCAGCTTTTTTGTGTGCTGCTCATGTAATGACTGCTATTTTCTTACTAGGAATGAATACATGGATGTATGTATGACAAATATTTATTTTACCTTGCTTAAAGGAAATTTTTTCCATGTCCACAGTCAGCTGCATCTGTCCAACAACATGTTCCTGGGCTGTGTTGAGGGAAGCTGTGGTATATCTCTTGAGTCAAATCTGCCTGCCTCTGTGACTGTCTAGTCACTGACTATTTTTGCCTGTTAAGAGATCATGATGCATCTTATGAAAAGACAGTCTGTGTTATAAAATACTGCTAGCCACACAGAAAAGTTTTAAATGCACTTCAGACTGAATTTAATGGTGCTGCTATTTTTTCTCAGACATATTTCAGACTACACCCACTCTGCCCGACATAGACAGCCCCCTTAAAAAACACAAAAAGAATTTTAAGAATTGTCTGCAATTGAACCCATTAACATTTGTTAACATGTCAAGACTAGAAGTCTGAAAACACGTAAGTGCTTTTTTAAGATTGTACGCAAAGAAATAATCTTTTTCCCCCTTTCCTATGTCTTGAGGTAGGTCTTTTGCCCACTTCCCTCCCCCTACAAAATACAGTTACATGCTGAAATTTTTAAACTAGAAAGATCTGTTCTCAATGTGTTTTAAGAAAATAGTTACTGTTTTTTAAAAAAGCATAGAAGTAAGAATTAGAGTAAGATGAAGTACCTGGAGTGTTCAGACTTAAAACCAGTATAACTTAAAGGTGTCTTAGGAGGAATATTAGAGACCTACGAGAATAATTATTATTGAAGAAGGTGTAAACATCATGAATTTGAAAGCAGATGGGTTCAGACTCTGTATAGCATTTTCAAAGTTTCTCTGCAGTCCAACAGAGTTGCTGTTATCTCTTCAGATACCTTGTTGA
Source organism: Sialia sialis (assembly GCA_009812075.1). NCBI lineage: Eukaryota > Metazoa > Chordata > Aves > Passeriformes > Turdidae > Sialia > Sialia sialis. The sequence goes on from VRYO01002772.1 coordinate 16,421,517, forward strand.
GATCTTTTCCATGAAAAGCAGGAAAATTTGACAAAATACATACTTCCAAGTAGCAGTGTTGCCCAAAGCCAAATTTATCTTATACTGTTTCTGACAGTGAGCCAGTGAGTAATCATGCTTGAAACTTGGATGGTTGTTCTTCAGCAAGAGCTGGGTGTCTACAGGAAGGAACCCCAGGGTGAACACAGCCTGTTGGTTGCTGAAGGTTGGTTGCTGTGATGCTGGGGGCCACAGCTTGAGGATTTCAGATTTCCTTTCCTTAGAAGTACCTGATGGTTTGTGTGGCCAGAGCTTTGAATATCTGTCTGCCTCTCTGTGTCTTGTTCTTGAGTAACCCAACACCTGTGCCTACTGTTAACTCACAATTTCAGTCAGGTTGAAGGAGCTAAGCAGGTCATGACAGAATGTTATTTATGGTTTTAAAGCAGTGACAGGGAGACACCTTTAATATATATCAGTGATGCAGGGAAGAGGCAAAAGCCAAAGGCTGTGAGGGAAAGACAGCTTCATTTAAATGATTCTTCTGACCAAAAAACTTGAGAGCGGCTACTATGAGGAGTGGTGCATTCTTCATCTTTTTGGATATTGAAATTCTGTATACTCTGTTTCAGGTAAATAAAGGGAAGCAGAATTATAGGAAAAGCTATAGAAAAGGTTGGAATAGGGGATCATATATCTTCTTCTGGCTTTACTAAATTCACATGTAACAACTGCTCATTTACTGCATGCCTCTCAAGTCTGCTTGCCACATGCTTCTGATAAACACCTAATTACTTTTTGTAAACTGAATTATTTTCTGCCAATATATCAAACACAGATCCAGCCTCCTCTGCAACAGTCCCAAAGAGTGAGATGAAGGTTAGTAAATCGAAGTGTATGGGCTTGAAACAGCCATGATTCTTCTTTAGTGCATTTGCTAGAATCACAGAAAAACTGCTATAGGCATTCTAAACCATATCAAATGTAATAAAAGGATCAGGATTTTTTTTTACTTCATGGGGAGAAAGAGGGTTTTGATGCTTATATTTTAGTAAAAGCTACGTTTGTTCCTCCCTTGTAGTCTTGACAGTTAAAGTTTCTTAGCTGCAGTCTGAACATAGTGCATATAGATTTACACTTGACTAGTGGTACTGTTATGCCATCTACATGCCAACTGTTTATGGAGTTGCAATATAAACTGCTACCAGCTCACTGCATTTGTCGGTATTCTAGATATTCTAGACAGATTACGCTTAGGTTGCCTTTCCCCCTGCCCTCCTCCCACCCCTCCTTCTCTATACTCCACTTTTAAAGGCTTTTTGGCTTACTTTTCCTAAATTTTTTGCAGTCTAGAGGTAAGAATAGCATTTGAACATTTATGTAATAAGGAGCAAATAGTTTAATAATTTATCATTGTTTCAGTCATCCTGGAGTTCACAGTCTCACAACTGCCAGTAATGCCAGTTAGAGTGAACTTAAATAATAATTAGATTTTTATCAATTAATACTGAGGAAGCTGTAACTCAATGAGTAATGACCTGTAACGAGAAGAGTATGTGTCAAACAAAATGGGCAGTTGATAAAATTAGCCGCAGTATTAAACCACAGTCAGTTATCTCTCCTTGTATGCTTCTCCTTAGATTTATAATCTCTTAGACATCCCATTGGAAGTGCTTTTTTAAAACTTTTTTTTCACTGATGTCTATAATATGATGAAGGATATTTTTAAAACTGATGTTTTTTGAATGGTTTAGTCAGCTCCAGTTACTGATAAGAAATGGCTGAAACTCCTGCTTACTTTGTGGAAAATATTTCTGAAGAAACAGAAACAGAAGATGTTTCTGCCTACAAAGTAGTCTTGTTTTTCTCTTCTAAAATAAATATTTAAAAAAATCTTTGTCACCTGCTCAGTGTTGAGGGTTTAGTTTATTTTATTGGTGCTTTTAAAAAGATATTTTCATTGTTTTGGGCAAGATTCACTGGAGCTGTTTAGCAGCAAAATAATGCAGCCAAAGCAACTGTGCAACTACTGGACAGGGCCTAGTCTGGATATTTATGTGTATTCATTCCATAGCCCTTTGCTAGGACACCTGCAGAAACAATGATGTGCTTTTATTCGGAAGCAGAGGCAAGAGCAGGGTGCTGTTGCTATGGACCAAAAGAGGCTTCTGAAACCCTGGTTTGTTCTCTCAGGTGACACTGAGCACAACAAAGAAAGACTTGGTCTTCACAGGTTTGTTTACAAATGAGAAAGTTTAATCCACTGTATCTTAACCCACTTTGATTGTATGGCATTATTATAACACCTCATGTACTCATCCTTCTTCATGAGTTTCTGGGACTTTTGATCTATTTGCTCTTCTTGTGTTTAGCCTCTCCTTACTTTTAGAAACCAAGAGACTTCAGAACAGATGTTCCTTTCTACCATACTGTTCACTGCCACATCCATACGGAAAGTGAATAGAATGGCTTTTGAACTGATGCTTTTTCCTCTCTATTCTGCAACATAAAGAGATTTGGTTTTCTGCTGCATAAATCAGGCTGTGTGCCTTGGGGATGTTTTATTATCCCATCCCATTTTGGGGGTCTTTGATCTGTATTTGTTTTGTTGTGTGCTCAGGGGTGGCGGCTGTGCCTGTCCCACCCCCATCCTCCCTGGCTTCAGGGCTGTCGCGAGAAATGGAAGCTGAGCTGCGGTTTCTGGGGAGAGCTGGGGCAAGGCGAGAGGAAATCTCTTCCAGCGGATGGTTTGACTGGACACTCGTGGCCAGTGTCTGACCAGGGACCTTGCTGTTTTTGTGGGGTTTGCCTGCTTCTTTTTGGTTTTGGGTTTGGGTTTTTTTGTTTGTTTGTTTGTTTTGTTTTGTTTTGTTTGCTTTTTGTTGGTTTTTTATTATTTTTTTTTTGCTTCAGCACTGTGACTGAGCTCGCCAGCTGGGCTTCTTTTGCTGCTCTGCTGCTGGGTAGCCCAGAGCCAGTGGGTGCCCCACCAGGACCTGTGACTACCTTCATGGGCTGCCCCCACCCTCCGTAGAGCCTGGATCTGAAGAACCAGCCAGCACGGCGAGAAAAGCCCAAGGACCTTTTTTCTGCATTCTGGAGCCAGACTGCTCCAACCCCCACCCTACCTCTGCCATTGCTCCAGGTTTGTGCTACACCTGAGCTTTTCACTCTCTGCCTGCTCAGGGTTCTTCCATTCTAGCTTGCTTCTCTGGAGGTTTCCTGTATAGCTCCTTTGCTATCCAGAGGGGGTGCCACCCCAGAGGTTTGTAGGAGAGGCCTCATCTCCATCACATCCTGCCGCCATTCCCACGTGCTCCCTGCGCTACAGCGCCTCCTGCAGCAGCGGGGGAATCACTACACCTCCCTGTCCAGCCGTGAGCCTGCAGTGCTCCTGCTGGCTGTGCCCGGAACTGCACCATGGGAAAGTGCCCTCGGCCAGGAAGGGTCACTAGGCTCCTGCTCTGGTTGGTGCTAAGGCTGCAGTTGCTATTGATTGTTTGCTTTATTATACACACTAGTAAAAAATGGTTACTCCTATTCTCATACCTTTGCCTGAGAGCCCCTTAATTTCAAAGTTGTAATAATTCAGAGGGAAGGGGGTCATATTTGTCCATTCCAGTAGAGGCTCCTTCCTTTCTTAGCAGACACATGTCTTTCAAACCAAGACACTGTGCCATAAAAGTTTTGAGAAGTTAAAGATCCGTATTTTTTCTGCTGAGTACCTGCAGTGAGTTGAACTCAGGTTGTTTGAGAATTGAGACAGTGTGCTCACCCCCCAGCCAAAACCCTTCCTATTTTGAACATTCCTAATTGACATTCAGAATAGATTATTGGAAATGATCTAACAAAGAACTCTTTGAGTAGTGACTGGACCACTGAGAAAACTCCATGAGCTGCTAAGGGATAATTTGTGAGGATATAGTATAAAATAAAGCCATCTCCATAACAGCCACAATCAGTTTTCTATTTGGTATGTGTTTTGTTATGTTGCTACAGTGAAACAGCCAAGCTAGAATAGCAGTAGCAGGAAATGTACAGATGCTTCTGTTTAGCATAGTTCTGCCAAGCTCACCAAATTGTGCATCAGCTACAGGCAGCAAGAGATCACTCGATTATTTTTTCAGTGTTTTTCCAAATATCTTAGAAAGATGCTGCTGATATTTTGCAAGTTCCTTACAGAATTCATCTCTGAGGTCTAGGTAGCTCCTCTGGTACCACAAAGGAAATACTATGTTATTGGGTCCCAGCAGTGCAGAGAGCAGTCAGAATCCCATCATTTCCTGTTGCTGTCACTTGCTGCAGAGAAGTGGCGCTGACAGGTTACTGTAGAGAACAGAGAGCTGTTGGTAAGCCTATTTGATTTTCAATTTTCTTATGCTTCATGCAGCGTAGCTGGGTACCCTGCAACTCTCTTCTATATTGTGAATAATTCCAGTGAATTTCATAGATGAATTAGAATGTAAAGATCCCTCTCAAAGAATGAGATGGAAGGAAGGAGGAAGAAGGAATGATTGAATTTTGAGAAAAGAGGGTTTAGTGCATATGACTGTGGGATGCTGTGACCTGGAGGCTATTTTTTCACTGTTGATAAATATGTCTGCTGAGGCCACCAAGGGCACAAACAAGTACTAACACAAGGAGAGGGCAGGAGACCAAACCACCCCACTTTTTCCTGCTGAAAAAGGGGCACATTCCACTTTATCTCTGTAGAGGATTTGGTTTCTGAACGGCATGCTGCTATAATTGCTGAGAGCATATGCATTCTGCTGCTGCAGTCTATGAGCCCTTTGAGCTTCATGTTTGCACTAGAGATGTTTTTCTTCCTGGTGGATAAAACTCAGGTTACAGAGTCTGAGCACTAGCTTCACCTCCTATGTCTACCATGCATCACTTGACCTGGGCTTTTGGTGAAACCCCATTCTTGGGGGCCTGTTGGTGACCTCCATTGTGCCAAAGGGGGCCTCTGTCTGTCCATGTTTATTGTCTTGAAGATGCATAGCAAATGCCTCCTGTGTGGTGATGTTATGGGCCACTGCTATTAATGTTTGCTACTCTGCCCCATCTTTGACCTTATACTACTGTGCATTTTTAAGACTATAATCATGTCAGAAGGCTGATGTCATTGCAGGACAAAACAGTGGAAAAAATGGGGTCAGAGTGAAAGCTTTTATTCCAGTATAAATATCTGAAATAACACAGGCACTCCTAAGTCTTGCGAATGCATTTCTCTTTCCATGTGTTTCCTTTCCTTTTTAATAAAACATACTCTGTTCCCAAATTCCTGCTTCTGTGATCGAAATGTTAGAATTGGATGAGCTACATGTTAACCTCCTGAAAGATTAGTGATCCTCTAACACAGATTTTAATGGCTCATTAGTGTAAAAGGAAGGGCTGCTGGACTGCTGGGACATAAACATTATTCATACTCAAAAATATTATCTTGCTCTGAGTTCACTTGCTAACTCCCTGTTGGCAGAAAGGGCAAAGTGCAGCCATTAAAAGGTAGAAACCAAGAAAACACAGGCAAGTGCTTCTGACCTGAGTGATATGCAGGCAAACTCATCAGTGAAGGATGTTAGATTGTTTTACAGGTCTAAGTGGGTGCAGCTCTCTGGGATTAAGTAGAAATATGTGTCTTTACAGCAGCAGAGAATGTAACAACAAATGTTTAATTATTTGATACACTGTTCAGAGAAAACAAGTCTACATCCTTCCTTAATTTTATTGAACATTTGAACCATCCACATGTTTTCTGATGTCTCCAGCTCACACTGCGACAGCAAGGGAAAACACCTGTAATATAACAATGAGTTCTAGTCTAAAATAAAGCATTGGAGTTGGGTTTGAATTTGAACTGTTTGCTTTGTCTGTTTCTTCTGTGGGCATCCCCTGTGTACATCTGACTTACAGGAATTTCACAATTATAAGCCGCACCTTTTTCATTGAAGAATCCAGCCTAGCCCAGTAGTGCAGCTAATCATCAGGTGCGGCTTATTTATGGACAAATCCCAGCAAAATGCCAACCTGGAAGTGGGGGCTGGCCGAGGAGGGAGGTGCCGCGGAGCCGCTGCCAGGTGGGAGGTGAGCTGGAGCCATTGGCGAGCGGGCAGAAGGCCGCTGCTGGATTGGCGAGGCCAGCCTGGCTTTGCCGCCTTTGCAAGAGCGAGCAAGCTGCCTTTGCCGCGTTCGCGTGGGCGAGTGAGCTGTCTTCGCAGCAGCAAGCGTGCTGCCACTGCTGCCACCTTCGCAGCCCGTGGGGTGGGGGAGCGGGCTCCCAGCACGAGCTGGTTTCAAGCCCGCGGGGAGGAAGGAGCAGGGTCCCGACGCGAGCCGGCTTCAAGCCTGCAGGAAGGGGAGGAGGGGGTCCCGACTTCAAGCCCGCGGGCAGTGGGGGGCAGCCATCCGGCTTTGCGCGGCGCGAGGAGCCACCACTGCTGCCGGGGAGCCGTGACAGCGAGTGTCGGGGGCAGGAGTGCCGGGGCCCACAGCATGGGCGGGGCGCCTGGGGCTGGCTTTAAAGGCTTTGCCGTCTGTGAAAACTGCTTGCAAATTGAGCAACTTGACAGCAAACCCCTGCTGGCATGATTCTGTTACTAACTCGTTACTTTGTTGCACATGGGT
>VRYO01002772.1:16429119-16443615 GCA_009812075.1 Sialia sialis
TTTAGAATTTACTATTTTGGGTTTGACCTGCATTTGGGCCAGTGATCTTGATTAAATAGTTCTTCTCTGATTTCTAGTGCAGTGATTAATCCAGTAAGAGTTTTTCCAGTATCAGTAAGTGCCATAATTCATTTTTAGTACAGTCAATAATGGCAGATCATGATGAAGGCTCAACAATTATTTATCTCTACCTCCCCCAGTGAATCTACACATATGTACATATTCTCTTTAATAGCTGAGGCTGTAAGCCTCTCTCATGTGAATATTTAAACTGAAAGGGTTTTTCATTGAAAAATTAGTTCTAATTGACAGTACTGCCCCTTTACATACTTACATTATCTGTTGTCTTTATTTTCCCTTTTCTTTGTTCTTCCACTATAAATGTCAAGTTTTTGTAGCTCTGGTTCATGTTTTTTCCTCAAGGTAGATTATAGATGAGAAATTACAGTGGGTTGAGAACGTTTCTTTAATTCCTAGTGACTGATATAATTGATATACCTGAAGCAGGTTCAAAACACATGAAACTCATGCAAAAAGTCCTCCTGAAATATTATTTTTTTCTAACCTGTTCATTATAAGGATCAGTAATAACAGAGATAAATAGCTGGTAAATAACTGGTTCTTAAAAAAAAATAATTGGTTCTTAAAAAAAAAAATAAGTGCATGATAGGGAAGAATGCTTTTTTGAGAAGTTGCAGTAGGATACAGGATGACACAGGGAGAGCCAGTGAAATAAGAAGGCAATGCATTTATCCAATTAATAATTCTTGTTGAACCTTGTTTTGTAATCAGTGGAGAGAAACAGGAGCTTCTGAGATTTGGCTTGTAGACAGCTAAAATAGATTAGACGAACCAAACCTTAGAAACAAAAACATTTTCTGTGTGTTTACAGGTAGATCCTTGAGTGACTAGTTTTAGAGCAGTTATTTACTGAGGTGTCCCACCACATGAGCTTGATGTTTCCTGGCTTAGTTTTACAGCAGCGGCAAAGGGAAGGTGTTTTGTTCCAAATTCACCCAAGTGGATGTGGCTCTAGCATGGGTCTGTCTTGCACTGAGCTGACGCCACGAGATCTGACTTATGGCTGTGCAGGAAGGCAGTGCTGTGTCCCATGGTGGTACCATGGAGGAACCTCAGTGATAATTCCTGATCAGGGAGCTCAGGTAGCTGGTGGGAACGAATTAAGTGGATAAATCTCAGTCCAACATGGTCAGTTTGTCTGTTTGGCTACTCCTGTTTCATGAGGAAAACTGGAGGCCTTGGTTCTGGTGAGGAACAAGACAAAAAATATTTAACCTATTTATGTGAGCAACTCATGTCAAAACTGCAAAGTATAAGGAGAGAACTGACAAGATCTGACTTTTTTAAAATGAGGGATGAGTTTTTAACTGCTTGAGAGGATGCCCAGCAGTAAGAATGTTAGTGTTTGGAATACTCCACTTGCATAGTGGGCTTTTTAATCACTGCCATTATTAATTTAATATGCACACTGTGTCTGTATCTGTTCCTTAAAAAATATCCTGTTCTTAAAAGATCTTAATTATCTGTATCTAAGAAACCTTTTCTCTTTTTTACTACCATTTCCTGTGCTATCAATCTCTGCATGTTTTTTTTTTTTTTTCCCTTTCTTTTTTAAGAACTCTGAATCAATTTGTGTCTCCTAAAGTCTACAGATTTTTGACTGGAGACCTGACAAATAAAGCTGGTCTCCAAATGGAATTTCCATATATATTAAAATAATGATGGTATTGTGTCTAAATTTATTTTCCAAAGATTTACGTTCCCTCCAAAATGTGAGCTGTGTAGATAAAGAGAGCTTATGGCAGATAGCTGAAATTAAATATTTCTGTAAGAAGTTTGGAATCAGCTAAGGAAATGTAGTTCTTAACAGAATGGTGGAGACACTGCTGCAACAGATTGCTATGATGTTAGCCTAGGAGATCAAGCTGACTGCACTGTGTAATTAATACATTGCAATGATTGCACTGGATGATATCACTTAATAGGAGGAACTTGTGCTAACCATCATTATCAATACTGCTTTTTCAATTTCAGATTGTGGTTAACTGATTTGACATTAAATTCCCCTTTACTTTTGTCCTGTACTGCAGAGATTAATTGTTTTGTGGCCAGAGATCAACAGAATATTGATCCACAAGTCAAATCTGTCTACCCACCTTTTACACGCTTTTTGCTTACTACATGGTGGAGTAAATTAAACTGATCTGCTACTGTAAGCTGCTATTTCAATATAAATCTCTCCTTTTATCTTAAGCTCTTTATCACAGTTTTAACAGAGAATTCTGCTCACTCAGTTACTCCTGTCTGTTCAGATTCACCAATCTTAGGATCCTTCATGCCAGACAGTATCTGCTTCAGTAGGATTGCAATAATTTAGCAGCTTTGAAAATGCTACTGTCATTTATTCTAGGAGTCAGCTGTCTTAGAAGGACCCAGGAAAGGCCAAAGTAGTTTGCATTTATTGGCAAACTATTGCTTGTGTTAGAACTGACTTTTAATTTAGCTGCCAAGATGAGAAAGTAAACATTATTTTGGAAACTTCAGTCAATAGAGATTGTTGAGGAACTTTTTTCCTTATTTAAAAAAGAATGAACCAAATGTTAATACTGGAATTCCAAATTAATAATAATACAAGGAAAAAATAAAAAGGCTAATGCTCTAAAGAGCTGGAACATCCTCAAAATGCTTTCAAGACAAAGCTGGTCACTGTCTGCACATATTTACCTAATTGAAATAGACTGTTTCATGAGCAGAGGACCAAGGTAAAAAAAATGGCAGAAAAAAAGCTATCCAACATTATCCATCTCAGGAAAAATACAAGGTCAGAATAATGACAATTCTAGAAAATTCAAACATGAATCCAGAAAGATCTAGTTGTGTGTCTTATCTCGCCAAGGATCTTTGTGAAACCAGGCCTGCCCGTACTTAGAAAGGAAATTGTGACTTAATCAAAAGCACACTTTTACCAATGAAAAATGTTACCAGAATTAATCAACATAATTTTGTGAGCTGTGCACCATATTCCTTTAAAAATACTGCAAGAAAGGCTTGGAAGTAAAATTCACTGTTTTGTTGAGAACTCTGAAGTCTTAGTACATAAATTATGGGCAAGTCCGAATTCGGTCACTAAATAAACATAACCACCCATCTAGAAAGATGCAGGCAAAATGAAGACAATTTCTGCTGTAGGCTGTATGCAGTGTAGAGTGGAAGGGAATGAAACACCCGTGTCCACTGGTTTTAGCAGAAAGGTACCTGACTTGCCCTTCTAGAAAAATGAGTTGCAGCCCCACCTGTTCAGAAAATAAAATCACTGATATGAAGGGAACTTGGTTCTTTAGAAGTGTATCAATTAAGGCTATCATAAAATTTAGAAGTTTCTAAATTATGAAGCACAATGGCTATTTCAAGAGCTTGACTATCCTGATATATCAGCATGACCTGTAATACAGCTGATAACCCTTACTATTTATTCAGGTTTTGCTAAACACTGATTCTATATATAAAAGTGTGAAGGAGGGATAGTGGTGTTGCTTATCAGTGCTCAGTCTCAGCAAGACTTTGCGATATTAAACCAATTAATTCGTATTAGAATTGTAAAAATGGTTTTGCTGCTGATTTTGACTGCGGACATTATTAATAAAGCCTTTTAAAAAACATTTAGCAGCACAGATTAGAGATGAAAATCCTGGGTTTATAATGGTTTCTGGGTTCCATAATACTGCATTAAATGTTTTGCATATATGCTTTCAGCCACGTTGGTCAAAATATTCCACTGGTACTGAAGTATTCTGGAGTTAATATAAGAAAACAGATAGTAAGCAAAAAAGATTTGATCATTGTTTGAATATAGTTACATTTCTTAATTTGTTAATAGTTTTAGAAATCTTGAACAATTATTATTTTGCTATCCTTTTTAGCAGTGTCTGTGCCATTATGAGTAGGAGCAATGGGTAATTACTCAGCCTCATTTAGATCACAAGCACCAGTACCTGTCTCCCCCTTCAGTTTTCTTGCAGGTAGAAGAGAAAGGGTTTATTCCCCTGCAAAAATAAAGAAAATTTTTAAGCTCTTTAGTGCACTTCTATAATTGACAAAAAGTTTTAAAATTTTCTAGTATTGTCAAGTCTTGTGATTTTTATTAAATAGGGATGGGTTTTTTTAAATTGGGGTGGAGTTTAATCATCATAAGCTTTAGTATTCTCTTTGGATTTTGAGATCTGGGAATTTGGGACTTATATGAAAATCCTGGCTTTTACCAAAGGAATTTTTTGGTGGTTTTGTTGTTGTTGGTTTTGGTTTGGTTTTGTTTTGTTTTGCTTTTCTTTGCTCCCCCCCCGACCCTAGGGGGCTTAAAGTGTGATCCCTCGCAGCTCCATATTGCTCAAAATAAAATTACGAGCACTCTTCACTTTTATTTCATGCTATTTGGTCACAAGAGAGAACAGAAAGCAAAGCCAATTTGATCATTTAAGAACAAATGCCAACTTTGAACATGTTCAGTCACTAAATAACTTTCACTCACTCTGACTCCTCCGTGGCATCTCTCTGGTGGACAACACAGGTGTTTTCTAGAGGAGGTAAAACTAACACCATAGGAAAAGTCTTGAGATACCATTGAGTACCAGAAAGGCCAACTCACGCTTCCTGGAGGATGACTAAAAAGGGCACTGACCAGAGCAGACAGGTCCATGCTGACTCTTAGCAATAGAACTTTAGGTTAGTGTCTTTTCCAAAATGTCAGTTTCACATGTAAGATGATTGTGGTAGTGTTGTATTTCCCCAGAATGAACAAGTGCTACTTCCAGTAACTTTGTTTTCCTACAAAAATATAGGCAGCAGAAAGAGGCACTATGTCATCTCAGTGACATTTTTATAATCATTAACATTTCAACTTGAAATTCTCAGTAGCTGAAGAGAGGCTCGGTTGCTGAAATAAAAGTGCCCACAACACTGATTAGAGGCTGAAAGGATTAGTTTGATGTCTCTGATGTTAAGGCTTGCTGAAATGAAAAGGAAAGAAATGTTCAAAGGCCCAGAAGTAATGTACCTGACTTCCTAAGACCATCAATAACCAAGTAATGGCTGCTTTATAGTTTGAATTTTCTGACCCAATATTTTCAAAAGGCTAATAAAAAGCCACACTTCTGAGGCAAAATTTTAGATTGGAATGACTATAGAAATAAAATAGTAATGATAAAGCAATTTGTCTCAGTCTAAGAGTGGAAGTTAAACCTGTAACTCTGCCAGTCTTGAAGGCCAAGCTGGAAAAAAATAAGTTGCATGTTTTAATGTGCATAGCTAAGCATGCTAAAAAAGCAAGGATTGCATAGGAATGAAAATTTTAAACATTTTTCTTGTTAAATCTCAGCTTCTCATGGAAAACACCCCATTTTCCTCTACGAGAGGCTCTTGCACATTATCAAAGTCTACATTGTTGAAAACAGGCATTTTAAAGATGTTGACTGCAATGCCCTTTGAATGTAATGTAGGCTACATTTTAGGCTTTAGTCATGAAAATAATTGTTCAACTATTTAATTTTTATGTATGCATCAGCCTTCATGGAGCTAGAAGTAGAATTCAGAAAATTTAAACTCTGTTTAAAAAGAGGAGAGTTTGGGCCTATAAGAATGTGATAACCCGCTCACTTGAGCTATAGAATCTTTGCTAAAATTAACTTAATTTCTGTACCTGCTTCAAGTTTCTGTAGTATTGACAATAATTCTTAGGGAAGGGAAACAAATTATATTGGTTATATTGCAGGGTAAACAATTTGTATTTTCCCACTTTATATTTTGGGCAATGCATGGATACAAGTGTAAAGGTCATCTGGTAGAAAAGGGTTTTTTTCTCTCTCAGATATAATAAACACTCTTGTTCTTTTTCTGTCTGAAGCTTGAAAAATCTTCCATCTAGAAAACAGAATGTAGGAAAAGAGTTGGTTAAATTATGCACAGCTTTTGGAAAACAAGCTTCTGCAGCTTGTATGTCGGATAATGCCATCTGCACCTCTGGAGATTGCACCTGCCTTTCACGTTATAAAATATCATGGTGGGATTCCTGTGGATCTCCCTGGACACAGAGAAGATGTACCAAAATTTGAATTATCAGAAATCATGTTGTCAGCCATAATAATGTGGGTTTTGAAGATCTGGTGTCTTTGAGTTATTATCCCACTTCTACACTCAGAAGCCAGGTCACATACTGCCAACTGTACCTTATTTTTTCCTTCTTTGTTTGGGGTTGCATCAAAAAGATTTATTTTCCCTTCATAAATGTAGTCCATGGAATACTCAAGTGCACTTCTTCACACAAAGACACACAAGGACAAATAATGGGAAGTAATGGGAAGAGAAATCATTTAACCTTTCCTTTCACAAAGCAGATTATTTTCCCTCTTGTTGAATAATTTTTTATATGTATAAACCACATTAATCTAGTTGTTTATTATGGTGGAACTGAGTGATATCTGCCTTTGCAAGGCCAGAATTTGTGGTGCAGCCAAGTTTCTTCTGGTAGTCCATTTTCCACCCTGTCTTTCTAGATGGCTTCTCTCAATATTGCCAAGAGTTAGATTCTTAATTTTCTTAGCTTGTCTGGCTTTAAAATTTCCATGATGTTTGTTGGATGTTTTGTCCAATGTTTTTCCTAGCTTGTAATCTCAGTGTATAAAGAAACTTCATTTAGATTTATACACTTCATTGAGACTGAGGCTTTGCATGCCAGGTTTTTTGTGACACTATAGGAGAAATAAACCCTCCCAGTCATAATGAGAGATTACAGGACACAAGTGTTCTCTCTTAAAGTTGTGCAATGTGGGATTTAGTCATAGTTAGTAAGTATTAGTATATTCCACTGTCTTTTATGTGCCTTTTGTCAGCTCTATTAAGTAGACAAGGTCCCTTGTTAACTGGTAGCCAAGGTCATCCTATATTGAATGACAAAATAAACTTGAATTCAAATAGGCTGGAAACATTGGACAATTTCCTTTAAGAATGATGAGATCTGTTACAATACATTAAATTTCTGGTTTGATTTTATTTCAGTGAAGTTATATCTAATCAGAGGCACAGCACATAAAATGAAAACTGTCTAACATGCTAATTGCAATATATTTAGAAATATTTAGAAATCATTTATCCCAAACACTTATTGTTCTGAGTAAAACCTCCCTTCCATTTTTTTTGTTTGTTTTGCTTTCCCCCCCCACCAAAAACTCACGTTTTCAATGCCTCTTCTTCGCCCCATGCAGAAAATTTGAAAATAGCTGTTGGCATGAAAAAAACTGGTCTCTGACATTAGTATGCAGAGGGAGCATGCTGAGAAGTTGTATTTGAGCTATAGGACCAGTGGTAGTTTTCAGTCAATCCCATAAGGGGATTGCTTGTCAGCTGAGTTCACCTGACTCTTGACTCCAGTAGCCATTGGCAGCTCTAATGTTTCTTCTCCCCCTGCTCCCCTGCCCCCCGCAAAAAGATGAAAAACATGGTGGAGCAGTAAGAAGATATTTAAAACTGAAAGTTCAAACGCAATACATTCACCCATCCAAAAAAATGCTATTTTCAGTGAGGTCACTGCTCGCATTGTTTGTTTCACTGTGAAACTGTACTAGAGAAAGGATTCAGTTAATTTTTACATGAGTTGACATCTTTACCAAGTGTGAGCTTGTCTAGCTGTGGCATTGGAAAGACTTTTTCTTTGCTTTGTTTCCTAAGAGGTTGGAAAAAGCTTTATGCTTGGTCAAAAGAAACTCCAACATACTCTCAAAAAAAGCAAAAACCCAAACACAAAAACAAACAAACAAAAAGAAAAAACAGTTCTACCCCCTTCTAGCTTTTTGACAATAAAATCCAAAATTTATTCTCCTCCTTTCTCTGTATGATCACATAGTATCTGGATGCTTCTGCTGCCCTTATGAGTTATGTTAGTACTATTATTTGTATGCTATTTTAGATGGAAAGCTTAAATGACCCCAGTGTTGTACTGATGATCTCAAGAAGGAGTTGGGCTTTCCCAGTAATGTGGAGGTGAGGTCTCTTCCCTTGACAGAGCTTTGCTTTGGGGCCGCCAAACCAGAAGCATAAAAGCAATGGGGTTGAAACTTTTCACATTAAATTCATGAGTATGAAATCCCTCTGTTGCACCTTTCCTTTCATTTTTTGTTTACTGAGTTTAGCTTTGGAACGATTTATGGGTGAAGGATGCCTGATACAGAAAACACGCATCCTCTTATTCTGCAGCTGTGGCTGCAAATTAATATTTATAGTGTCTGTAGATTGATAAAAGAGATATGGAAACCAGGTTTCCTCTCCATTATTTCCATCCTCTCAGTAGGCCACTTCGTTATCATAGGCTGGTAGAACTAAAGTCTTTTCTTCCAGGAAATATGGTAGGGCTAACTCCTCAGGAGAAGCCTTAGGGAAAACAAACTTTTTTTCAATAGTAACCCAACATTAGGGAGTAGAACTTCATCACACATCTACCCTTGCTGATTTGCAAGAATTTGTGGTTCTCAGCATGCATGTTGAAAAACGCATTGACTCCTGTGTTTCCAGCTTCTGCTCATAATCCATGTGCTGTATGATATCTCAATTTTGCTTTCATTTTAGGAGGTTACAGGGATAGGGACAGCAAAGTGTTGTAGCACTGTATCTGTCAAGATAACTAAAGGACTAAACAAGCAAGCCAGAAAATTATTTGAAGCACTGGGACATTGCTCAATTGTTTATTCTTTCCCTGGCCCAGTTTGAGCTGCTTGGACTTGCTGGCTTCACAGTCTGAGAAAAACTTTTCAGATGGGCACTAGATACAGCTAGCCTCTGACCTCTGAGAGTAGCCACCAACGAGCAAGCTACTGGCTTCCCTCAGCCCTCTGCATGAGCATCATATGTAATCCTTACATTATGCACTAATGAGTCTGCCTGGTCCTTCATAGTAAGAGCAATAACCATATCAGTGCAATGTAATTCAGCATCAGAGGAACCTTGTCTTGTTGGCTTTTGTAGATTTCTTATAGGCAGAACCATGTTTTCCTCTGACTTTGGAAGAAAACAACTCTGCAGATCAGATTGAAATTGAAATAATTGAAAAATTGAAAAATTAGTTATATTTTGAATTTTTTGAAGCCTTTGCAAAGATGCATCTTTAAACAAAGCACTACAGGCAACTGTTGTGCTGCATGGACAGTACCTCAGAGGTAGGAGTAATTACTTTTTCTTTTAAACTACTCCACTTTAATGAAAAATGAGCCTTCCACACTGTTCTCTTTTAAAAAATTCAATATAGTGAGTTTTAAGGCCTTTTTTTCTGTCTTAGCAGGGGTACAGTGATGAGTTTCTACATGGTACCAATTATTGCATAGAGGTGAAAAAACCGTAATTACTGAAAAGAAACATTATATTGCTTTTCAATAAATACAGGAGTTTCACAACTATAAGGCACACCGGATTATAAGGTGCACTTCCAGATTGTCAGCAATTTTCCAACTTTGTCCATATATAAGGTGCGCCAGACAATAAAGCGCACATTTTTTTTGCAGCAAGGATCCACGTGCAACAAAGTAACAAATTAGTAACAGAATCGCTCGATTGCAGGGTTTACTGGCAGGTGCTCAATTTGCAAACAGTTTTCATGGATCAGCGTAGCCTTTAAATGCAGCCCCAGGCGCCCTCCCCATGCCGCAGGCCCCGGCACTTCCGCCTGCCCCCAGCACCAGCTGGTGCAGCTGGCGCAGCTCACCGTGGCTCGCGGCTTGTTGCGGCTCGGCTCGCGGCTCGCACTTCTGGGTTGGCAAATTTCCGAACTCTGTCCATATATAAGGGGCACCGGATTATAAGGCGCACGCCCAGGTTTCCATTAAAATTTTAGGCTTTAAGGTGTGCCTTATAGTCGTGAAATTACTGTACTGATTTTCATGGCTGAGAAAATAAAATTAAGATGGTCCACGTGAATCTGAGCCAGAGTATATAATTCCCACACTCACTCATGAGCAAAGCAATGCAATGATGAAGCCTCATTCTTCACTAAAATTTTACTTAACACCACTCAAGGTTGAAAAGAAATTTTCAGTTTATTTGTAAATAAGCTTATTAGGGTATACATTGAGTATATCTGTTGCTTTTGCCTTTCATTAGTTTACCATCTGGCCAACCTAAAAAAAAGAGGTCTTATCAAGCCCCTAGACATTTAGTGAAAGCTACATGGCTTTCAGATAGTTCTTTTTTTCTTTTTTCTTAGTGTCCTCTCAGTTTATCCTTTACTATACCTCTGTAATAAAAAAATAATTAAAAAAAAATTAAATCTATAAATCAAAAGATTTTGTGAACTTTCCATCCCTGGCAGTGTTCAAGGCTTCATGAGGCTCTGAGTAATATTGACTTGTGGAAGGTTCCCTGCCCATGGCAAGAGGATTGGAACAAGATGATATGAAGGGTTCCTTCCAAGCCAAACCATTCTATGATACTGTGATTCTATGTCTGCAACAAACTGAAATGCTACCTCTTTTTTCTCTGGTACTTCATATGGTGGGTTCATATGTCTTCCTTATCTTTTTTCCTTTGATTTTTTTTTCTTTTTTTAAATTATTTTTGCTGTGGGAACTAGGTAAGATTCTTTCAGTTTTTGCTGTCAAAAATCCCATTTTTAACTTGTTCTTAAATTCAGTAATGGGTCTACTTCTTTTTCTTCCAGATAGAAAACCGAAGCTGTTGTTTGTAAACTACAGCTTCACATCTGCTGCCTTCCAATAATCCTGATAATCTCTAGATCTATGAAGTGCATTTATCTTTTTAGAAAACCTGTTTTTAGGGGCCAGAACACAAAAGCCTAAGTGTTGGCCATCATCCTTCCAGCTGTATGCCAGAACATCCTGCTTGACTAGGCCCAAGACAGAAAAAGTGAAAATATTCAGTGAGGCATTTTCAAGTTACTCACTACAAGTTTGGAAACATATTATGCCTCATGTGAAAACATGGGATTGATTCATTTTGTTCTATCCAAAGAAGCTGCTACATTTAACTGTGGGATAACAGATACAACCATTTACTCTCTTCTAGTTTGAATGTGTGAATATCCTGTGCACCTTAAAGAGTGAAAAAATACCTGGTGAATTACTTCTTTAGTAGGAATATAGCTGTGAATTGACAATCTGTGAGCAGAACAAATCAAAACCTTTCTCATAAATTATCTGTTGACAATTAATCCTTATGCCTACACATGATGGCTGCCTCTGATATTCTTATGTGAAAGTGTTATTTGGAATAGAGTGATCCAAGTAGTATTTTGAGTACAGGAAAGTAAAAGATCTTGACTTTTTGCAGATTTCTATCCCATGACTTTTTGGTTTTGGTGTGTCTCTTTATGAGATCTGAGTGAAGCTTTCTCATGGTTGGTACATTGGGGAAAGGAGAGGAAGAAGGTGGAACTTTATCCTCCTTATGTTTTCTAGCACCAATGACATCTTTAATTCCTGCATCACCATTCTGTTAACTTGGGATGTTAATAGGTTCTTTCTTCTCTCTGCTTCATCATCTGCTTGATGATCTGCTTGATTACTGATGCAAGTATTGTATATACAGGTATTTTTCAGGTGTTAACCGGGTCTTTCCATAAAACAGGTTTTGAAACTGGTCAGTGAACAGAAAAACTAATGGTGAGAAAGAGGAGAAAAATACAAATAGGGACAATGCAACTGCATAAGGGCCCCCAAGGGCCTTTCCTGCCATGGCAGCCAGAGTGACAGCACAAAGATGTAGGAGCCTGGCTTCAAGAATGCAATTGAGACAAAGCTGAAGGACAGTGAATGAGGAAAGATGGGTGCCAAAAATGAGATTTGCAGCAGTGTTTAGTAGACTAAATAGTAGACAGGGAATGGCTAAACCAGCAAAGAGGGAGTGCCAAAGGGGCTGTATCCAGTAAACCACCTTTCTCCTTGATTTTCATGCCACTACAGCCAGGAGTATGAATGTAAAAAGTGTGTAAAAACCACACTCTATGAGAGAGCAAGCCACTCACTGCCTGCTTTTTGCAGCAGAGCTCTTCAATTAGAGCAGTCTCTGGCAATATGTATGTAGGCTTGATTCCTAAGTTTCCTGGAAGGAATTAAACATCCTACTTCACAGCAAAGGGTCAAACTAAAGCATTTTGCTGAAGTGGAAGAGTTCTTGGCTAATGTTGGAACCAGATACCTCCATCATTCAGCTGAAAAGCTGTCTCTTGCACTCTAAGCAAAGAATCTATCAGCTTGCTTGCTGTAAGCTGTTGCCTGTCTTCAGGAGCACAACTTCAAGCACCTTCAGAAAGCTTAGCTTTCTGATAAGCCATAAAGAAATAAACTATATGTAGGAGACATGGGAAAAGCTTTCAATCTATTTGCACATAAGCCCTTAATGCCTGCACTTTGGAAAACTTTGTGTTTCATGCAAATTTTCTGCAAAGCAATTTATCTAGTGAGTGAGACTGAAGGAAGGAAAAAGTGACTATTCTTAGCTATTCTTAGCTTCTTGAAGAAAAGAAAGTATATAAAGCAATTTTTCATCTATAAAACTGAAAAGTTGCCAAAAGAAATACAAATAGTTTTTAGGAAGCTAAAGATAATAGAAAGTGCACTAAAATTATTAAATTATATTAAATAACATATCTTTTAAGGACACAATTACTGATAAAAAACTAAGTGAAGTGTTTTAAGTGTCCTGCCTCTATGTTTAACAGTCCCCATTGCTTATGCTATTTCTCCATAGAGCTTTAGGCAATTTAATTATTCCTACTGACTACTTTAACTCTAATTGGATACAGTGAGTTTTTGGGGCAACATGATTCCACCTCAGGGAGCATCTGTGACTAAGAAGAACTTGCAACCAACTGAACCCACTGAGCCTTAAAGTTAAGGCCTATGTAGGCAGTTATAAATCTGTAATTATGTCACTCAAGAAGACTAAATATTAAGAGACATTGTCCAGAACCACCGAATCAAGAACAGTCAGGAGTAAAACTGATGTATTCTAGATCTAAGTGCTGTTTGCTAATTGTATTGCAACTTGACATTCAGTATGCTTCATATCAGGTTTAATTAACCTGGTTGATATTTATAGTTAACATAAAGGTTTTTTTTATGTAATTCAGTGAAGGACTGTACAGGTACTGAATACTGCACAGCAAATGTTTAGCAGGTGCCACCTGTAACAGTACATGCGATACTGTAGAGATCAAGTACATACAGTATACATATTTAGTGTGTTACCCACCGTTAGTCAAGGAAATTATATCTCATTATTGGCATGGCTGCAGAAATACATGAAAGATTCTTCCTCTATGCATGGAAATAACATCCATATTAAAAACATTAATATAGCATTTGCTTTAGCATCTTATCTTTGAAAATTATGTCTTCTGAAGGAAAACAGTGTTTGAAAGACCACATTTTCATAACACTTCCATGAAGCCTGAATTATTTATTTCGTGAAAACTATAGAACTGTTGTGGTTTGTCTATGATGTGGAATCATAAGAAGACTATCTAAGGAATATAATTTTGCTAGCCCAGTCTAATCTTTGAATTATTAGTGTCTATTATAATGGGTCTTGCTCAGAACAGTGGTCTACTGAAACCATCAACTCATTTTTGTGAGGTTTTGTATCCCAGACAAGTGGTCATAACTTAGTGATATTTTTATCTTGGCTGAGTTTGCACTGTCATTGAAAAAAAGTTATTAGTCACACCGCTATAAATTATTGGGAAAGATATGATGTTTCAAACTCTACTATATGATAAATTGAGCCTGAAAAATCCCTGGATTCTATTTTATGAAAAGGCTTACAGGGATTCACAAAGACAAGGGAATAAATGAAAGACTTAATGGTGAAGATGAGGATGGATTGACAGGGCAACTGCACTGCTTATTATGTGATCTTCAAAGTCCCAGCAGTATTTCAGAATTTTGCTATTCACTTAAGTGAGTTAAGATATCTTTAACACATTGTAGAACAGTTTATATTGTTTCCATGTGGCTGTTATTAACTTGCATTTCAGATTTACTGCTGTCATCATTAGACTTCAACTTGAAAAGAATGAAGTCTAAAAGCTTCTGGTACTGCATCCAGGCCTGTTTTCAAACCTGGTGGTACAAAGACATATGAAGCCAGAAGTGCATCTTCTCTCCAAGGCTGTTTCATGCCATAGCAAATTGACATTGTGTGTTGAATTATTAGTGATGTTGTCTGTTGTATTTTTAGAGCATTATAAATTCTTAATGGGGGCTTCATTATTTGAATAAATCCGTACCTAGGTAATTGTGTGATTTCTGCAAATATGATCATGAACCACTCTGATTCATGGTCTTCCTGAAGAAGGGGAAACTAGGCTTGCAGTGTCAGGAATAGGAGGAAAGCAAATGGATATTGTCAGGTTATCAGTTTCTCCTAAATATTTTTTATCATCTGAATGAACACTCAGAAAGCTAAATGATGAATTGGAAAAAA
>VRYO01002772.1:16455106-16473850 GCA_009812075.1 Sialia sialis
ACAGTGATAATATTTTTGCTGGTGGTATTACCTAAACACCTGCTGATGGCTCTAGATCCCAGTGGCAGTGCCATCACAGCAGAGGGCTGTCTCCTGTTTCAGAGAACTCTACTTCATATTAGTTATTTCTTAAAACTGTGTATTGTAATACACAAAGTGTAAGGGTGCAAGAAAGCAGTGACATTTTGCAATGATAGAGCCATAAGATACCTAGTCATGTAGAAGGCATGAAAATGCTTCTCTGGAAATAAAGGGAGAAATAGTCTTGGACCATCAGGAAAAGGAAACAGTGTTTGATGCAATAGAGAAAGGGCTGGGACACTTCATTAGACTAGGTTGCTTAGAGCCCCATCCAACCTCACCTTGAGCACTTCCAGGGATGGGCCATCCACAACTTTTCTCAGCGCCTCACCACCCTCACACTAAAATATTTCTTCCTGATATCTAATCTAACTTACTCTCTTTTTCAGTTTGAATCCATTCCCCCTTGTCCTGTCACTGCATTCCCTTGTAAACAGCCTCTCTCCACCTTTCTTGTAGTTCCCTTCAGGTACTGGAAGGCTACAGCTAGATCACCCCAAAGCCTTCTCTTTTCCAGGCTGAACAATGCCAACTCTCTGAGTCTTTCCTCATATTAGAGGAGCTCCATCCCTCTGATCATCCTGGTGTCCCTCCTCCGGACTCTCTCCAGCAGGTCCCTGTCCTCCCTGTGCTGGGTCCCCAGAGCTGGATGCAGCACTGCAGGTGGGGTCTCACAGAGCAGAGGGGCAGAATCCCCCCCAACCCTGCTGCCCACCAGTGGATGCAGCCCAGGACACCTTTGGCTTTCTGTGTGTGTACACTGACAGCTCATGTGCAGCCTCTCCCCCATCAGCATCCCCCAAGTCCTTCTCAGCTGGGCTGCTCTGCATCTGCTCATCCCCAGCCTGTGCTGCTACTGGGGTTTGCCCTGACCTTGTAGCTGGCCTTGTTTAAACTGTATGAGATTCCCATGAGCCCAGTTTTCAAGCTTGTTTGGGTAGATTCCTAGGTGGGACTATGTACAAGATTCATCCTAAAAGTTATTTTAACTGGTCTTTTTTCCACTGTGCTGCACTGGCAGTATTGTCAGGAACCATATGTCAAACCAGCCTGGAGGGAATTTTTCTGAGTTCTCATCCTTTTAAGACTGGGATTTAAGCAGGAGCTAAGATACAGATTTAACTATTGCAATCATTTTGAGCACTGCTGTAAGCTAAAGTGTTGAAATAGACAGATAGGTAGATGGAGAGATAAAAAAGGTTTCTGAATAGCTTCTAGACTTCTGTTTTTTTCCCATGACAGACTCCTGCAAGTGATTGTATGGATTTACGTTGCATACAAATTACTCAGGAATTTAGTACATACTTCAATTATTTGCTATCACTTGCATAATCGATGCTTTACATGCACAAGCTTGTATGCAGAACAGCATTTTAAACCACTTAGTAACAATAAAAAATTATATTAAAAGCAAGAGGAGGAAGAAAAGGTAGAAATACTGATTAATAGACATAAAGGCAAATCTTTAGTACGGACTTTTATTAGCTGTGACCCTATGCAATGAAGATAATTTTCCTGAGCATAGAAATTATTTTTTTTCTTACCTTTGCAAATAAAACCTTGAGATATATTTCAGATTTTAAGGAAATTGATCCTGATAGAAAGATTACATAAAAATGTGTGTGGGGGGAGAAAATGTATAGATTTTACTTTGGAGTCATCTAAACGACAAAATGATCATTACAGGGTGTAGTCTGTTTTCTAATGATTTTTTTTTTTAATTATAGATTGATAATTTTAGCACAGAAATAATTGCAGATATCTCTGAATGTAAATAACATTTTTCCTTGGAAATTTAAACAATGAAACCTCAGTTGCATAGCTGCATTTCTTTTACATGCTGAAGGAATTTATACAGTAATATAATTGTGGTGAGCTTTTAAAAATCACTGAAATGAATTAATTTCATGACTCTTCTTGATTTTCATTCTTTCTGGCTCCTCTAAAGATAGACTGTACCACACATTGCTTCACAGGCAAGAGCATCTGACTAAACTGCCCTGGCTAGCTGGAGGCAGTCTGGCTAAGCAGCACAAGAGTCTATCCAGTTGATTAATACCAGTGAAAAGCACAGAGATCTGTGCTGCAATGAGTTGTTTGCTAACAGGAATTAGGACTGCAGTCCTGAATTCAGGATTGCTTTGGTATCTGTGCCCACTCTCTGACCTGAAAGACAATGGCTTGGCATAACTTACCATGCTCTCCCCATGGCTTTGCAGTAGTTTAGTAACACATTTGCTGTGACAATCTCTGCTGCTTTCTCATCTGAAAAAACAGTTTGATTAAGTTCGGCTAGTTTTGTTTGTGAGTGTGCAGAAGTCCATGTGTTCTCCTGGAGAGGCTGCAAGGAAGATATGTAAAACAATGTGCACTGTTATTTTGACTGTAACAAATAATAATAAAAAAGAGCATTGAAAACAGAAGATGCAAATTGTCAGAATGTTAACAATGTCAGTCATCTGCTGGGATTGCAAAACACTGACACAAATTTCACACAAAATTATGATCCCGGTTCTGTGATCCATATGTAACTAATAAGTTTAGCTGATAAACTATTGCTTTGGAGCAATTCATTTCTTCCTTTTTACACACAGTTGCATACATATGGATAACATGCACAAAAATTATAAACTAGTGTGCATATTATTTACATTTTAAAAAATGCAATAGAAGATTCACAGAAATGCTTAGTGAAAGTGATTATCAAGAACATGTTAAAACCAAATTTCTTCTTTAATGAGATCCTTGGAAATATAATGAAAATTATCTTTCTATAATAGTTTGAAATTACTGAGCAACCTTGGGAGTTCAAGTAGAAAATCAATTTACAGGTCTTGTGAATGGATGCATAAATTCTACTGGCCACAGCAAATAGCTCTGCATACTGAAATGTGTCTTAACTTTAAATTCAATGAATTGCATTAACTTAAAAAATTATTTTATTTATATATATATATATATATATATATATGACTCCACGATTTAAATATTGACCTTATATTTTTAGTAGTAATATGAGCACCTCTTGGAGAGCATTATAAAGATAAATGCACTATACATGATACCAGATGGTATATGCATCTCTCTACAGTGTTGAATGTGAGAAATCAGGCAGCCAGAAAATGATCATTTTAAGAAATGAATGAAAGTCTAATGCTTTTTTGAAATTTCCACTCAGTTCATTAAAGTCCTTTATTTGGTCAAGGAAAGAAGATATATCCCTGGGACAAGACTGACCCAAGGTTTTATCTTCTGGTGCAGCAGTTCTTAAGAGGATAGGCAGAAGCTATAATTCCCTTTCCAAGGGACACTTAGAAAACAATTCCTATATATTACTGGGCTGACAAGGACTGAGCTATGTGTAATCCCATTCACTCACAGCTATGCTCACATGACTTTCTCTTGAACAAGGGAAAATGTTTCAAACAGTAACTTTTAAAGAGACTTTTAAAATTTTTTTTCAGGGTTTAATGTCTATTTCTAGTACTGGTACAGCTTTGTTTTTTTTTACTTCCGCTATTCTTTATTTTTATCAATATATCTGAGAGACCTGTTTGTATTTGTGTGACCAAATTACAACTATTGTTTATATAAATGCCCACTGTGCAGTTATCAAAGCCAATAGCTGCACTGATTTAATGGGGAAAATAATGAAATTTAGTGTGAAATCTTAGGCATGTGGATAAGTTCATTTCTTGAACTTAGTGACAACTTAGTGACAGTGGCCCAAGATACAACTGGATGACGTGGTGAGTCCTGTAGTGTACTTTGCAATACCAGTGGTATTACCTCCAGCCTCTTCTCATACTTAAATAGATACATTATATAAGTTAAAGAGCATTTATTCAACACCTAGACAGATTAAAGGTTAAGAATTCTGTCTGTTTGTGCAAGAAATCTATTCTTATATGCATTTTATCACATTTCTTAATTTTTTGTAGAAGAAAAAGTCAAGACTAAGGCTTCAGCTGATTTACATTTAGGGAAGCTGATTTGATTTCTCAGAGTTGCATGGGCTTAGAAGGAGTCAGGACCCCCCTTAATTAGCACGCAATTTTGTTTAATCTCTATGAAATGTGATTCAAATGAAGTTGGAAGTGTAAAGCTTCCAGGAGTCCTATGTGATGCAAATGGAAAAATTTCAGTGCCACTTGTCCTCTTACCATCTGTAAATGACAATTAAGGTGATTTCCTTGCTAAAATAAAGTTGAATTGAAAAGTGGGATGCAGGGATATCCACATGGCAAGAGGAAAAGCAGAACACTACAGACAAAAAAAGTCAGGAACAAGACTGACTAACTGTTCCCTCATTTCACATGGAAGGTAAATAGAAAGATATATTGCACACAGATGCTGGAAAACTGTGTCTCATGCAGCAGAATTAGACACACATGAATACTTAAATCAACAGAACTTTTATGTGTGACTAAACCAAACTCATAATGGATATACTATATCAGCTGTGTTGCAGCTGTCTCTGGCTATCAAAGCTTCCTTTTTCTTACCTAAGGGAATGGTAACTCACTCATAAAATGCAGGATTCAGGAAAAAGGAGCATTCTTTAAAATTTTGGGAATAAAAAACCCCGAACAGCCCCATTCTGGTCACAACGTAGAATACGATGTCAGGGAATACACAGATCATTTGTTTGCAGAAGGCCATCTATTTTCATCCTCTTACATTATGTGGGAGGAAACAGAAGGACTTAAATCTTGTTAAGTACCTTAAGTCTAGCTGATGCTTCTTTCTAAGAGTTGTTTTGATTGAAGCAATTAAGGCAGACATAAGATGGGAGAAGGGAGGATGATGAAAAGTGTAGCTATTCCAAGATAATGCCATTTCTGATGTTATGCACAATACATTTGTGCTTAGGAACAATAATGAACTGTGGGAGGGGTCTGGGTACGAAGAACTGTGGCTTTGCACGAGCAAGCAATGCATTTGTATCTGAGAAATGAAGGAAGAAGAGCAGAGATGCTTCAAATAATCTCTCTCTCATTGTGCAGACATAGAGATTGTGCTTCTTTCCCTTTCACATAGCTGCTTCACCACTAGGCATGGACATACAATGAATCTTAGGGGCTCTCTGCTTTCTTCCAGCTTGCATCCTGCTGCCAGGGTTGTGCAGGACAGTTTTACCACATTTCTGCCTCCTCAGGTTGCACTGCATCCTGACTTGTAGCCTGCTGCCATCAGAGAGAGGATGCCTAGAATAGGTAGGGCTACCAATTATGTGAAAGAGACTTCTGTGCCACAGTGTTTTAAAAGTTCTTTCTGCCAATGAGTAATATTCATTCTCTTCTATGCAGAGAAGAGAATGGAATGTAAAAGCTCCCAGGCTTAGATGCCAGTGAAAATTTCTCAGAACAATTGTCGAGCCCATGAACAATCATATTGAGTCTGTTTGACCTGATAACACAATTTAGTTATGTCCAGTTTGTCTCACTAAGCTCAGGGAGGTGTAAGGGAAAAATAGAAGCTTCTGAATAAGAAAATCAAGGCCAGAAAATCAAATCTGGCTATAACCAATGTTTTCTACAATCTTTCTCATTTTGCCTGTCTAAATCAGTGTAAATGATGCACAATACTAGTAGGGCTCAGGTGTTACCTGCATCCAGTACTTACAACACAACGTGTGAGTCCTTTGGAACAGCCAAAACAAGGCAGACAGAAACCAAGTTAGGCTTCTTAAAAGAACAGAAGGGAAGAATGCTCAACAGACTTAAGATTACTTTGAAGGTAGGAGTTGCCTTTGAATGTGCAAGAGTATATTTTAGTAAATTTGTAAAAATCTGTGACCTTCATCATTCTTTTCAGTGAAGTTTTTTCCTTCCTACTTATACAGCAGTTTCCTACAGTTTTGGCACAGACTGGAGCTATACACATGTAATATCGCTCTGTCTTCTTCAGATCTGTTCCCTGATACTCAAATGTGCTTTTACTTTGCATTGATACTTTGCTGTAGTAACTAGAATTGCTTACCTGATCCAGACAATCATTTGCGTGGAAAACATCCTCTTGTTTCAGTAAATTTTATTGTTGAATTGGTCTAAGGAGAAGGACTCTTTATAGGTATGTTTGGTAGTAGAAGATCTTGTGCTATGAGATGATAATGAAATACATGGTGCTAATAACATGTTATGCAGATGGATTTTTACAAAACAGTGATGTTCCAACAGTGAGCAAGCCAGTAAGAAAGGAAAAATGTGAGCCCTTTACAGATAAGAAAATTAAAATCCAACCTTTTGCACAGCTTTTAAAAAAGTAATTTTAGCAGTTTGTGTGAAATTAGCATACTAATTGTAAAGCAGAATTTTGGGATGATTAGTATAAATTAACAGAGACGTAATTCGACATCTCAATATATGTTTGCCTTTTTTTTTTTTTTTTTGTAATTTCCTATACAATTATATCAAAGAAAAGATGGAGAAAAATGGTTTTGGCATCCAATCCCAAATTCACAAATTTTTGCCTGGTTTCTATATCACAATCTATAACTTTAAAAATATGATATTTCATATTTCATATATGAAATGTGAAGTTGTGTCTGAGAGTGATGAGAATATTTGAATTACTGTCTTTTAAGGCTGCAAGCATTGTTGTTCAGTGCAGAAAAGCTTGTTTAAATATTATGTTTGAAAATCACACTTGTATGTAACAAGAACTTTCTTTTTCCATATTAGAATGGTCCTTCAAAGAGTATGGAACACTTTTCTCAGCAGCTTTTTATGGGAGTGGCCATAATCACTTCTCACTTTCCCATTATTTGTTGAACAAGTATCACTTTGTATTTCCCTCAGATACCCTACCTGATTGATTAACATACCTGCTTTGAATTAGAGCAATTGTTCCACTCCACAGCTGTGAAGCCTCATGCTGCCTTTTTTTATCTTTTTTTTCTGAATGTGAGAACATCTCAGGTGCCCAAAATCAAACATCTTCACCTTTTTAAGATTATACAAGTTAGTTTAATGAAAGATATTATCTCTGCAGACCTTAATTTACTTCAGACAACAAATAACACTCTAAATTCTCTTTCTGACACTTTTGTTAGACTGCTCCAGAAAAACACAGCTAATACTATTGACTAGGATTTCCTTATGTCTGTATAATCTCCAAGTTGACTTGGACATTAGGAAAGAGTTAATGACAACTGCCTTTTTCTGGTAATGAAGTTTTTCTTAGCAACCTAGATGTTTTTGCAGGTCTCAGGTAGGACCTTGAATATCTTACACTGCAGTTTTGTTTTTCTATGGAGACAGTGATTGCTATCATTTTGTTAACAGAAGACCATGACAGAGTGGTCATGTACCAAAATGAACGAAGCACAAGTCAGGCTACCTTCTGATTCCTTGATCATTGACGCCAGGTTGTGAAATATTTTTCTTTACTAATACAGTCAGGTCAAGTTTTGCTGAAAGTACCAAATTCCAGTAGGTTCCTGTTAAAGAGCCTCATTCAAAAAGTTGTAACCATTTCAGCTTAGTCATTCATCACAGCACCATATTAGAAATGTTTGAAATGAGCTGAGGAACAGCTGCTGCAGAGAAGCATGCTATATTAGAAGCGCCGTACCAAGTGAAAACGCAAGTGTTGACCAAATACAGATAGGGCTGAAAACAGCATCTACTCATCTGTGAAACTGGTGACAGAGAGGCTGAACCTCACAGATTTCAAGGCCCCTGTGAATCACAATTGTTATCCAGACTTGACCACTTACATAAGCACACTGAAGAATCTGGAGAGTTAAAGAAAAATATTCTGGAGAAGAATAACAGTTAGCTTCCAATAGTCCAAAGAATAATTTCAGTTTCTTGGAAAAATAAGTGCTTTCTTGAGTACCTCTGTGACAGACTTGGTCACAATTCCTTAGAAATTCCTGCAGCCCTTGCTTTATTGAGAAAATTAGCTTCCAGCTCTGTAAATGCCTGCAAAACCATTTTTTGTTTCCTTTGCACCACTTCCAGCTTTATGTGCTTCATTGTGGTGATCAGGGTAAATGTAGTTTGCCTTCCCTGTGGAAGGGATTTTTCCCTGTGGAAAAATCCTACATTACAAATGGTGTTCCTCAATTTGTCTCCTTTTCTGCCACTCTCTGTGTTTTTCCCTAGCATCTGATATGGCAATGAGTGATCTTACAAATCTCCTTGAAGATAGAAGGAATGTTGAAGCTGTTGATTGAGGACAAGAGATTTCTTAGATTAATTGGATTAAAACTTTACATTTTAAAGTAGTACAGGAGTAGAGAGGGTTCCTTTGTAGGAAGGTGGTGTCCTCCTTGCAAGTTACAAAATCAGGCTCCTTGTTTTCTGATCTCTGGTTCAACTTTTGAATGGAGAATGGAAGGGTTAGTCTTTGCCTTCAGCTCTTCTACAAGAGTGTTGATGAGGAGCTACAGCTTGATCTGTGGCAGTAAATTCCTTGCTCCTGCTACCTGTGTGTCTAGCAGGCTCTTAGAGGGATGAAGGGGAAGGGATGTGGGAATTCAGGAAGGGTTTTAAGGATATATTTTTTTCTTGTAGGCACTGAAAGAAGTAGAGAAAGAAAATAATTTCTCTCATTTCTTGTTAGTACACACAAAACTGACATTGGAAGTCATTTTGGTGCCTGGCTTTCCCCAATGATTGTATATGAAATTCTGGTACTTCCCTTGGCTTTTGTGTCCAGTGCACCTTGGGAATCTGGATCCACAGATACTTGTGCAGTATGTAACAGTGCAAGATAATCTACATGGGCATTTAGAAAATCCAAAGTGTTGAATAAATCTTCTCCCAAGAAGGCCATACAGAGGGATGCTTGGTCTTTTAAAGTGCAGGAACTCTAAAAAATAGTGAATTTACTCCTGTGAAAACATGTAGTCATTACTAGTCTGTAAAGCAAGAGATTAATTGTAACCAACTAAAATTCCTCTCTTTTTTATTGTCTAAGAAACTGATGATGATTCAATATGCTTTACTGCATCTCTTTTCAATTTTCTCTGCAAACGGTGTGCTCAGTCCAAATTAGAAGACTGTTTCCAATGCACAACTAAAAATTTTAGCGATTGCATTAGTCTATCTCTAATTAGCCACACTTTTACCACATTGTCAAAAACACTAAGCAAAGAGGCATGATATTATTCTAATCCCTTAGAGTATTTTCTTACGTTGACATGATTTTTTGGTGTGCTTTTTCTAGTCACCAAACAAATGATATATAAAGGACTTATTTTGCATGACATCTGTATTGCAATCTGTATTGACTGAAACATCCATGATGGGTTGCTAGGTAGCTCAGCCTTGTCTGCACAGTATCACAGTGATCCTGTGGTGTCCATGAATAGCAGTAGCTGTTATTAAAAAGTACCAGGTCATTTGCACTCAATTTTTGTTATATTAGCCAGCAGTCATTTTTTTCCCTCACATCATCTCTGGACATTTATTTCACTGTATTAATTTTTCACTTTAATGCACCTGATTCAAAATATAACAGGACCAGAGATCTGAAACCAGCTCATTTTGGTTATTTAGGCCTCACCATTCAATTTCATAGAATGAAAAGAAATTATATTTGTTCTCTGATTGGATAAGCATATCAGCAGTTATCAAATAAACAGTTACAGAAGCAAATTTGGATGCATGAAATTGAAATTTGTTTTGCCATGAGCATATACAGAAATTGACGTAGGGTGCGTGAAGAAAAGTGTAGCTGGAGATTTAAAAAAATCACCTAAAAAATCCCTCAAAACAAGAAGATCTGTAATCGAAATTGTCACAAGACTGAGATGCTTGTGTTGGTGCTCTCAGTTTGCCTAATAGATTTTAGAGTGCAGAGATCCTAGTGTATCCCTATTCAGAGGCTGTGGAGTGTTTGGAGCTAACAGGGAGGCTTCTTGATCAATATTTAATATTTCAGTAGTTAGAGAGTGAAAGCCTCATAAGACATTGAGCAATGTATCCAGAGCTGACACCAAATCATGACTCTGAATGTGCCTAATGTCACACTGTATCAGAATTATTATTACCGTGACATACACTGTATATGGTTTTTAAGGACAGGCCTATATATCATATTTCACATACAGAAAGAAATACTGAAGTAGAGAAGTCCTAGCCAAGTGTGCCAGCCTTTGCTAACTTTAGCTGTGGCCTTCTGCCCTGCCCTGATCTAACAGGCAGGCATGACCAAACACAGTGCTGCAAAAAGGAGGGGGAGAGAGAGTGGAAGGAAACGTGGATTGCTTGGATTACTGTACATCCAGGTCACACAACTTCTTTTTAAAAACTGACATATTGAAGGTATTTATCCAAGGCATCTCAAGAGAAGGGTAAGTGGATTGATTTATTTGATATTTGGTTTATAAATATCACTAAGTTCCTGACACTTTCTCTATCTGGCCACCTTTTTATTGTCATTGTTCCATAAATGAAGTGCAAATCTGATCTATTAAGGGTAACTCAAGAGAGGATTATTTAGCAGGAGAATCTTAAAAACTTATCAGTCAAGTGACTTTTCAACATGATTATGCAACACAGAACACAACATGGATTGTTTGTGTATTCTGTTGTGACAAATGTAGGTGTCCCCTTCTCTCCAGCCTGAACAGACCAGGGGACCTCAGCCACTCCTCATATGGCCTCCCCTCATGGCCTTTTGCCATCTTACTGGCCCTCCTCTAGTAGTTTTATATATTTTCTTACACTAGTAGTTTTATATCTTTCTTACTTACTTTCTTTCTTCTAACCCAGAACTGCCCCCAGCACTGGAGGTGAGGCTGCCCCAGCTCG
The DNA here is from genome assembly GCA_009812075.1 of Sialia sialis. NCBI lineage: Eukaryota > Metazoa > Chordata > Aves > Passeriformes > Turdidae > Sialia > Sialia sialis. Next base: position 16,465,954 of record VRYO01002772.1, read on the forward strand.
GAGCAGAGCAGGACAATCCCCTCCCTTGCCCAGCTGGCCGTGCTGTGCCTGATGTCCCCCAGGACAGGACTGGCCCTCCTGGCTGCCAGGGCACTGCTGGCTCATGTCCAACTTGCCATTGACCAGGACCCCCAGAAACCTTTGTGCAGCACTGCTCTCCAGCATCTCATTCCCCTGTCCATACACACAACCATGGTTGCCCTATTCCAGGTGCAGAATATGGCTCTTGTCTTTATGAAGCTTCATATGCTTAGTGATTTACCAGCTCCCTAATTTGTCAAGATGTCTCTACAGGGCCTCTCAGCCTTCAAGGGAGTAAACAGCTGCTCCCAATTTAGTATCTGTCTTGGGTTACAATACAGGATGTGATGAAAGGTATCTATTCTATCATCATCTGTTGAGAGTCAGGGCAGTAACCCTTATCTCCGTGGGAGATATTCTGCTAATGGGCCATCCATTAAAACCAGATAGGGCATTGCTCTTTATCTTTTCACAACCCATCCTTCCTGTAGGGAGTTCTCTTCTGCTAATAGCCCATTGAGTCCCACTGATAAAATTACTTCATCCCATTGGAAGTTGCTCCAGCCAGGGGGAAGAGCCCATTTCTTACCAAAATAAAACCAAAAGTTTTGAGACACTGAAGTAGCCCGTTTCTCCACTAAACTCCAGAGAAAAACCAGACTTCTCCACATCACCACCAGACCTCCAAAGATAAACTGCACCTTCTACAAGACCACTGCTTCAACTGATCTACATCTGTCACTGCAAGAAAACTGCAGCCAATCAGACTGTTACCAATACCCTGACTGACGGGGTGTTGTACTCTGACTTTCTCAGTGTTTCGAGTTTCTTTCTTTGTAGTACTGTATTTCTATTTTAATTTTCCTAGTAAAGAACTGTTATTCCTAATTCCCATATCTTTGCCTGAGAGCCACTTAATTTCAATATTATAATAATTTAGAGGGAGGAAGTTTACATTCTCCATTTCAAAGAGAAGCTTCTGCCTTTCTTAGCAAACATCTATCCTCCAAAACAGGACAGTATCTAAATGCTTCAGCTTCCTTTCTGAGATTAGAAATTCTTCAGAGTGACCCTACTCCAACATTCATTCCTCCTTATTTTCCATGAACCTTCTGAACATCACAGTGGCTGTTCAGATTAGGGGACACAGGTAAATCTAGCAATATGAAACCAATTATGATATTTTTGTATTGGTCTGTCAATGTTTTCCATATTCTACCACCATAATTCCAAAAAATATACTAATTGTGTGCGTAACTGTAGCAATGGGATCAGTTTTGACAGTGAGTGACATCTAAATTGAGAGAGAGGGAGGTGCCTAGTTCCCCTCTACATGCTCCTGGGGATTTCTAATTAATGTTTTCAGGTTTGGAGTGATATGGGTAATTTCATTCAAGAAACTATGTTTCTTTTCACATAGAAATGGAGCAGAGCCTGTCTGAGGTTGCCCTTAGCTAATGTGCCAGGTAATGATCTAGAACCTGCATGTAGCAAGAGAAGCCTGGATTGCAGAAGGGCAGGGACTGGAAAAAAAAGGCTGGCATTCATTCTGTGGGATCATGGATGGAAACCCAGCTTTATCTTCAGCACCACAGGAAAAGGAGAGTCTTTACAGACAGGTAATTTTAGTTGTGTGGAGTCCTTCCATGTAATTATCCAATAGAGAAAATGTGAAAATCTATGCCAGCAGTTAGCCTGCTGAGAGTCAGCAGGGGAGAGCGTGTTTTACAGGCAAACACAGAAGCAGGCAGCCAGGAAGGGCTCAGTGGAGAGGGAGAGCTAGATGACTTCACAAAAATTGTGTCCCAGCCTGGAAATAAGAAGAGTGCTCATCTAGGGTCAGGAAAGTAAGTCAGAAAAATTAGAAGAGTGGGTCTGATTCTCTGTTGCTGTTTCCCTGCTGTGGTGTTCAGGAAAAGAGGAAGAAGTAGGAACAGAATCCATGTGGCCCAGAGCCTGGGCTTCAGATTAGATTTTACAAAGACAGATTCTGCACTTGTGCTTTCTGCAGATCTAATACTTGGCTTTTGGATTCATGATGTCATAGTGTCTCTATTTCTTCTCTATTGCCTGACTTGTTTGATTAGCTGGTATCAAAATACAGCAACAACAGCAACAACAGCAGCCAATAGAAATGCATTCAAAAATGTTTCTTCTACATTTTGTAGGAAAATTCCCAAAGGCCAGTAGTATGACACAGGCTCAGGTCTGACTGCCATTGTGTGACACTTGAAAACTTTTACAGGGCTTGGAGCTAAGCTGAAGAAGCCTTCTGTCTTTTCACTTGCTCTCCTGTTCTGGCAGTTGGGACTCATCCCACTTTACTTTAGGGTCCAGATGCAGTTGCATGACCAGCAGCATCTAGGTCAGTTTGAAGCTGTTGTACACTGTCATGAAATTCTAAATAATGTTTGAGCCAAGAGTTCCAATAGATCTGCTCCTCTCTGAAATGGCTCTGTGAGGCACCAAGAGATGAGCCATGGTACCTAACATGACATGAGACATCTATACTTAGATAACTGAAGTTGTTCACTGGAGATCTGTATCTGAAGTAATCATCCTGTTCTGCCTTATAGAGAAGGTCTAATCAAACAAAGTTTATTGACTAGCTCGGCAGACAATGAATTGCATTTATACTCCACTGACTGCATTAACTCAATTTCTATTGACAGTAAAAGATCTGTGATTTCTGTTCAGATGTGTATGCCTGCACCATGGACAGCCAGTGTGAATCAGGCAAATCACTGCATTTGCTAGAGGATGGGAGCCAGGCATGTAACTGCTGTTCATGAAAAATGAAGATGTGCAGCACCAAAAAAGTTATGGTAAACTGATGGAAAACAATGGGGTATGCCAACATTTCTGAACAGTAGGATTTTATTTTTTCACCTCATTTAATTTGCTTGTTTGCTCTGGCAGCCTACATTGTAAGATGAAACTGTTCAACAGTTGTCTCTTTAGGGATTTCAGTTCAAAGTATGTATAGGATGAAATACAAACAAAGAGAAGAAAGAAATCACTTTTTATGAGATCACATTTAACTTTTGTTAAAAGCAGCAAAGCACAGAAAATTAGTCTAGAATTCTTGTATTATGGTATGTCAGCAATCACATGGAAAAAATAGGAAATCTAGTATCACCATTAGGCAAACTACTAATTTTTATATTCAAACTTTTCCCCCCCTTTGAAATACACTTATAGTTACACATCTCACCTGTGAAACTTTTTGAGTGTAAGCTCTCTTTAAAATCCATACCCTTGATCTCAAAGGTGAAGTTTGACAAACTTTGGTCACTGATTACAGCGTATCTATGGCTCAGAGTAATTTAAAGGAAGGAATGCTGAAAATTCTTTGGGCCTCATTCTGTATTCAGTTTTCTTTCACAAGATGCTGAGCTTCGATTTTGGTGGTCATTGAGGTGAAATGTCGTCGTCATCTGTACAGAGGGCTAGTACATATTTATGATTGTTGATCTGAATCTCCAATACAGTCTGAAAGTGTTAGGGAAAAAATATACAAGAAAACAGTACTGGAGACTTTTCTTTGGTAGAAAATCAAGGGTTAATCATCACACATATTTTTAGTCTCTTATTTGCTAAATAGTGTTGTGTAGGACAGTTGTACTTCTCTTTCATAACCAAGCACATTAAGAAGCACAAATTATGCCTGCAAGGGCTTTCCACTACAATTCTGCCCTCTTTTCTTATTCACATGTACCTGAAGTGATAATTGAAATCTGAAGTTCTAATATGCAGAGCTGTGAAATGTGTATCAGCCCACTGAGTCCTCCACTCACCAGTACAGAACAGAAGGCAACTTCCTGGCTATTTGAAAGCATTATGCTACTAACAAGATTCCCAGTCTTACAGCATAGACTGTCATCTGTTCTCACCAAATACAGGATTAAAGTGTGTATTTCAGGCTAGGGAGTAGGATGTTTAAGCTTGAGGCATGAGAAGTATCTACTGGTATTTAATTCCCATACCTTTTGCCTGGTTAATCAGATAAGTGGTTTGTTTCTCTAGACACACATCCTATTAAGGAGAGAGAGAACTTCCATTGAGAAAGGGCAGGATCACAGGTTAAAATTAGTTTAATGTGATTTCTCACGTATACTGGTGGTATCTGCAGTTATTTCAGGTTCATGCCAGTGCCACTTAATTTTATTCACCCATCAGACTAACACAAAGGCCTCTACCCAGCAAGATGCTGGGTGAGATGTGCAAAGATCAAATGACCAGAAAACCACCTAGAATATAGCTTTGAATTCAGATGTTCAACAGTAAAGCCTCCAGAAAGGGATGTTGTGGAAGAGGATTTTTTTTATTTTCTATTTTTTATTCCCTTAAATAATTTTTGCATCTTCCTCCCTTTTTGTTTTGCTGTGCTGGTAGGATTACTCCCTTTCATCCTTTTCTCAGCATCACAGAGATGTTTCCCTCAAGTCTGCAGATGTGCAGGAGGCCAGTGCTGGGTGAGTGCCCCAATAACTCGAGCCTTGCTAGTGCCCTGACACATAGTACTGCTTCTGCAGTAATGGAGAGAGCCTGCTGGGTACAGGGACAGGGACACTGGGAACAGAGCTGCCTGGATTGGTGGGAAGGGCTGGGGCATGGGGCTTCTGCATGACTTACACCAGTTTTGGTGGGAGGAGAGCAGTACTGGGATGTGTCTGAAAAGGAAAGCTTGGCATATCTGCAGAGAGAGACAGAAAATACTGAAGCAGAGGAAGAGCAGAGTCCAAAATCCATAATGAAAAGTGAAGACTGTTCAGTCCTAATTGGGAACTGATTGTTATTGGGAAGAATGGTTGTTAGAGAATGTTTCTTTTTAAAAACGTTTTTCAACCTGCATTTGTTTTCATTTAGTTTTGAACCAGATTGTACTTGCAGAACAGAGTATGTGTTTAAACTCTGCTGAAAGCCTGCAGCCAGCAAAGGAGATAAAGGCCTTCTGTTCCTCACGTTACACAGTAACAGGGAAGGAATTAATAATGCTGCACTGAAAAAAATCCCCTCTATTTGGACAGCTTTATGCAACAACAGGAGCCTGCCCGTGAGCTCAGTGTATTATCTATTTACTATGTATACTATGTGCAAATTATACAAACATGCTTGAGCCTCTGGAATTGCAAAATTCACAAGCTAATTAATGAGAGTTTGACAACAAAGCAGAGTCTACTTCACATCCAGTGTCAAAGAGGAAAGATCATTCAGGAACAAGCCGGTGCTAGAAGACAGATGATTTTGACTCCTAACTTTGTTCACTCAGTTTGGCTTCAATTCTTCTGAGAATAGTTTTTCAGATTGACCAAACTGTCAAAGTTAATAATTAAAATTTGACATTTGAGTGTTGGGGGGTGGAGGGAGAAGCGTGAGTACCTTTTGGAGAGGTGAATGCTTAGCTCAATCCAGAATTACTTTTTGGACTTTATCTTTCTGTGATATAAATAATTACACAAAATGTACAACACAAAAAATGGATGTCTTACAGTTAGTGCAGAGGCAACATCCTCTATAAAAAAGAAAGTGTTAGCTTGTCTTTGGAGTTTCTTCTGTAAGGTTTAGAATTTTTTTTTTCCATTTCTTGGAGTTCAAATTAAGATGTAAGATATTGTAAATGTTTTAGTTGTCCCTGGGACTGGGTACGTTTCTCTCTTTATATGCTAAGTGGAACAGCAGGAGCATTTTCCGTAAGGAGTTCTCAGCCAGTAGCTACACTAGAAAACAAATAATTGGTTAGTACTGTATGTATGTGGTGATCATAGATTGGCAGTCTGGAAAGCAAAACTCTGCATAAAGCTAAAGCCAGGAAATCAATCCCTCAAACTCCATGAAGCATATTTATTAAGTTGTGGAAATTCTGATGCAAACTTAAATATTCTTTGAGAACAATATTTTGGGGTATCCTGTCTTTTATAAAACTTTCTTGCTGGCCTTCCCAGAGATCTCACAATAGCATTATCCTTAGCTTTAGTTTTAGGCTGATTTGTTCAGTCACTATGATCCAAATTAACCACAGAAATGTGAAGCATGAGCATTGCTGCTTGTTGTGAGAACTGTAACAATAGTCAACATTTGCCCATATCAGAGATTTTAAAGTTGCTGTTGTTTTCTATTTAATGAAACATCTCAAAAGCTTCCCAATGCTGCAATTACCCCGTGAAAGCTTGTAACGAAGTTAAACCCATATATTACGTGGATAACCCAGGTTTTTGATGGATGTTCACAATTTTTAAAGCATTTAACTTACTTATATTTGGGTTTTCTCTCCCTGTCTCCCAGAGGTGTACTTAGGCAGACCTAGGGTACCAGGTATGTCTGTAAATGATGAAGGATATGAAAAGACTGGATGAATGTTTTGAGAGATGACACATTTTGAAAGTTGGGTTGAGGTTTTTTGTAAATTATATGACCTACATAGAGTTAGTGCTAGAGAAAGGCTGAAAGAAATCTTTACTGGCACAACCTTTATATAACTCTCAAGTGTTATTCGTTTCTATATATCTTTAATGAAAAATAGAATATGAACTGGATTTTATTGCCGTTTTGAAAATGCAGCATATGGAATTTTTTCAGCCTTATATTTTCTGAAATGCATGATCAAACTCTCTTTTAGATTTCCTTTCTAAAGGTCCTTTCAAAAAAGGCTCAGTGGTGGAAAACATCTTTCAAAAAATCTTTTTGTAAAGGGAAAATTTTAAAGGGGTTGGAGTCTTAGTGCATGTTAACATATCCTGTTGTTAATACCATAGCATTTTCATGTAAAATAATGGTGAGGAAAATATTCTCAATTTCTTAGCATTCTTCTTCCTGTAAGAACAGATTGCTATTGTCCTGTCTGCAAAGAACTTGCACCAGCTGTATCACAAATTTAGCACAGGAAAAGAAAAAAGGTCATTTACATTGCAGATCCAACAGCAGAGTGTATCCCTCAAGTCTTTGGCTAGAGATGATCAATACAAAAAAGAGATAGTTTCAGATTATGTAACATTAGACGATGGGGTCACACATTAGGAACTATTCTAAAAATAAAAATGTTTGTCAGGAAGAAAGAAAGGAATGAGATGTACTTTCCTGGCCCTAAGTTTTGCAAACTAAGTTTTTCTTAGTCCAACCTGACAACATTTTCAAAAATATCACATTTTGATGCTTTAGCTTAAAGCTTGATGTTTCATAAATCTGATTTTCTAGAGGATCTCCTTTAAGACAATGAATATTTTGCAAATTTCTCTACAAGAATGTAAAATATTGTTGAACTTATATGTGGATGTATAATTTCCTTGAGGTCTAATATATTTGTAAAAGACCCTCAGCTGGAAGTAATAGCATCTGCTAAAGACAATTCAAGTTTTCTTGCACACACACACACACACACACACACAAAAAAGATAATATGATCAGGGAATCTTGCTCATCTCCATTTTCAAGGCTCTTTTTCCCTAAGGAATTTGAGAAAGTGGAAAAGGAGTAAGATAGGGAGACAAAAAATGATAAAACATGATTCAGTAAACAGTTTTAGCTATTTTCCTTTAGGGAAAAAAAAAAAATCCTTGCTAGAAGAGCATAGATGATTTGAAATATTTTGTAGCCACAGAACCTCAGGGTAGAGGTTTGATTATCCCTATCTGCATTTCTTGACAGCCTCACCAGCTCTGAGGCTCTAAGGCTGTGAGGAACTGTCTTCCCTCACAGTGCTTCATGGAAAGTGTGGTCTTATTTGGAGGTCCAGATTGTAGAAGAAGCGGGACTGTGACTCATTTCCTGTAATGGACTTCAGCAGCCATAAGAAACGCTTATAAGTTAATGTGTATAATTTGGTTTTCTAACCAGCAAAATATTTTTTTTTACTTTTGGCTAAAAGAAAAGTTGCATG
>VRYO01002772.1:16474850-16491521 GCA_009812075.1 Sialia sialis
GAGGCAAAGCCTCTTTGATCAAATGGCAAGAAAAAGGACAGAAAACATAGTCTTTTGAAGGTCAAGTCAACCTTTGAAAATTAATCTGGAGAACACAGTTCTAAAAAAAATTTCAGTATCACAGTTGTGAGGCCTTGTCTGAAAAAATTTCGTACACTGACAACTAATGTTCACTTAAGGAAAAAAAAAAACCCAGTAAACAAAAATCCCCAACAAAACCACACAACATTTATTTTGATACATAATGATAAAGAAAGTTGACTCTGCCTCAGGGTATATTTGAGGACTTAAAAGGTAGGACTGAAATTTCATTAGATCACCATTATATTCTTTTGAACACTTTAAAGAAAAACATTTCCACTGTGCTGCCATGAACTTGGATATTCCTCCTTTATTTTTCCCTGTGCCTCTCCTTGTAGCTCTGGGTATTCATCTGCTCTTTATGCTGCTCATAGTATTTGAGCTAATCTTCTGATCTTAAATGTTGTCACTGCAGAAAGTCAAGAATTTGAGAATGTTAAGAATTAGAGAGACTACATCTGTCTGACACTAAATGGCAGCTGCTGTCTGGGCATGGTCAGAAAAAGTAGATTTTTTTCAGTGATGCAAAGGAAGGAAAGCTGAACCCATGCAGGAATTCCATGTTTATAACTAATGTGTTTGAGCTCTTCTAAGGTAAGTAAGGTCTTGATGTTGTCTTTGACTTTCTATTTGCAAGGAGTCAGGACTGCTCATCCTTGGTGCTGCTGGCAGAGGCCCTGTTCCCATCCACACCTGTGCTGCGGAGTTTGCAGAGAAAGCTAGGCAGAGTGAGGAGCACATGTTAAGAAATACTAAAAATACTCTCCCTGAACATAGGAATTTTCTCCAAGAGAAGGAGGCAAGTGTTCAAGACAAGGAGCCTGGGGAAAAAACTGATGTCCCTGGGCCATCAGAGATGGTAGCAGCTCAGTCCCTCCAGCCCAGTGGGCTGCTTCCAGACGAGATGTGAGCAAATGGAGCCCCAGATTCTTTCTGCTGCCCAGCTCCTGGTGTAAGATTTTTCTGCAAAAGGTTTGATTCTCAGTTTCATGAGAGATGACAGAGATGTCAGGAGGGATTCTTTGTCTCCTTTAAGTTTATTGTGAGGTGCTGTAAGTGGATCAGACACTTCAGAGTCTCTTTTACAATGGCACAAATCACAAGTGTCTGCCCTTCCAATCCTCTCTTCCCTTCTTGTTTCTTCTGGATGAGTTGGCTTTTTCTTTCAATGCAAAAAGAATGAAATCTGTCTACCTGTTTCAGTACTCTGGTTTTATCCCATTTTGACTTGGATTTTCATTCCAGTTGTGCTGTTCTCAGGAAAAAAAATACAAGCAACTTCTTTCTTTTACCAATTTTATGGATATAAACTTATAAAAAATCACTGATTTGAACTTTTTTTATTCAATATGTGGGACAAATACCTAGAAAAGAAGAAATTTTTATTTTTCCTTTGAACTTGATTGCCTTTGTCCACAAAAAGGTGTTTTAAGAGATAATGATGCCAAGTTGGTTTTACATCCCTCAGATATATAACTTAGCCATTTACCTTTTGGAAGCCTTTATAAGGCTGGGACTTCAGCACAGAGACAGAGGTGAATGAAAAAGTAAAGCTTTAGAAATGGAAAAACATGCACAATCTTACTAACGGGGATAATGCTCAAATGAGGAGTGTGTGCATATACTATATTTTAAAAAAGCTTTTAAAATAGCACACAATACCATACTTTGGCCTCTGGGGAGTCAAAGTAAAAGTAAAAATAGCCAAAATTCCCCGAGTGAAATTATTTGATGCCCCTTCCTCAGGAAGTGATCCTTTCTATAGATTATTTTAAGGTTAGTTATTAAACTCTAGGCACACACTTGACTGGTATTTTTGGTCATGGGAAAGCAGGCTGTAAGGAGTTACAGGTGTGAGCAAAGGTTCCTTAAACTGGCCTCTGCCTGTGTTTCAAGTTTACCAAGTCAACCAGCAGTCAATACATCTAATGTCCTCTTCTAACTCTGTTGGAAGTGAGAATGAGCCTTTGACAGGTTTAAAACAGCCCAACATTTCATGAGGGGAGGAAGGCAAAGTGCTGCTCCAGGGCACTATTCCGGGGTCAAGACAGGAGATCAAAATAGCCACCTCTACAGTGAAATACATTAGGTCCATACTAGTAGCCTAAATTCTAGCAATTAGTCTCTAAAATAATTTGTAGTTTCAGTGATTACAAGGCAAGGACAGATGCCTAGAAATAGACTACCTTGGTTAGATTCTCCCTCCACATGCCTCAAAAGGCATACAAAAGCACAGATGAGTGTGCTCACAGCAGCGTTGCTTCTTGGCGTTCTATAGCTTCTGTGAGATCCTAGTCCCTTTGGAAGGTGCTGAGTGGCAGTAATAGCAATATTGATGTTAGTATACAGTAATTTCACAACTATAAGGCACACTGGATTATAAGACGCACGTCTGGGTTGTTGGCAAGTTTCTGAACTTTGTCCATACATAAGGTGCACCGGACTATAAGGTGCACTTTTTTTTTTTTTTGCAAAGAGGATCTGCGTGCAGCAAAGTAATGAATTAGTAATGGAATCACACGATCACAGGGTTTACATGGCAGGTGCTCAATTTGCAAACATTTTTCACGGGTCAGTGTGGCCTTTAAACGCAGCCCCAGGTACTCTCCCATGCCATGGGCCCCGGCACTCCCGCCTGTCCCCGGCACCGGCTGCTGCAGCTGCCGTCGTGGCTGCCCTTGTGGCTGCCACCGCAGCTGCCGCAGCTGATTGTGGCTCGTACATTTGGGTTCGCAAATTTCCAACTTTGCCCATATATAAGGCGCTGCAGATTATAAGGCGCACTTCTGAGTTTCGATCAAAATTTTAGTCAAAAGGGTGCACCTTACGGCCATGAAATTACTATAATTTGTTTTTAGCTTAGTGGGGAAGCTCCTTAATAGGAATATTGTTTTGTATCTCAATAAATGTAGGCTCACTAAGTTAGGAGAGGTCTTGGGCCTTGACATGCAAAGAAATCTTAATCTCCAAATATGGGAAGTAGCAAGCTAGAAGATGTGATGAGGTGGATGCTGATGGGATCTCAGCTCAATGTTCAGCCATTCTGCATCAGAGTCTGGCAATCTATTGTTCACTTATTAAGTGCTACTCTTGATGTCTCTTCCTCTCATGCCTTGGAGAGGTGTGTGCCCAGACACTTCAGGTTTTGAAATGAGATTTGTGAGCAGTGTAGTCACTCCTGCACTACAAAGTATGCAAATGAATTCAGAAATGGCATGCTGGATTACATAAGCTCTACCATGCAAACAACATCAGTAGCATGCTATTAAACCATGAAACAATGATCATTGGGTCTGCTCAATCAAATTCTGATTATTTCAGGAAATTGTTCCTTTTTCAGATGTGATATTGTGCCCACGACATTTAGGGTTTCTTTTTAGTAGATGACATGGTGGGAGCATCTCAGAAAATTCCCCATTAAAAAAGTGAAGATATTAGGGAAGTAAATGGCATGATCAAGTGGCTTTCCTATTGTTTTCTTGCTCATGGCTTTTCTGGCTCAGCTGCCAATGTAAAAGTTATTGATATTGTTTGTGCATTACCATTCCTATACAGAAAATTTGGATTAATTTTTTGAGATTTTGTAGCAGTTAATCTAACAGTTTATACTTTGGCAGAATTCCCATTAAGATGCATGTGTATGGTAAGTGATTAAAGGATTGGGCATGCATATTGAGAAAGTTGATGACTTGCTACTTGTTGTAATGACTCTTGCTGTTCTTTTATCCTCAGCCACATGGCATTAGATGTTGCCTTTACAAAACAGTCTTGTCTTTGTCAAGCAGGAGATAATCTGGAACCTCTTTTTTAACAATCTGTTCTTTGCTGAAGCCTTGTGAGGTGTCCTGGTGTCCTTGCTCTGACTCTCCCTACAACACTCTGAAATCCTCAGGCGTCTTTAGATTTCAAAGAGAAGCACATGGGGCCACATGGTGAACATTTGTCTGCTAGATACAGCTCTTTTTTTTTAAGCTGTTCTTTCTGCTTATGCCTCTGATGTTTTTGTTTGCTTTTCTGCCATGCAAGAAGAAAGATACCTACAGGGTTATGAACTGCAAGAATATTTAGTCCATTCATATACTTACTATGCCTCAGAATTACAGGACATTTCTTCTGGGAATAATTATATCCTCTATACATTGGAGAAGTTGTTTTCAGATTATGGTAATCAGAACTAGATCAATTCAATTAATGTTCAAAGAAAATTACTAATATTACTTGTCTATTATCATTTTTAAGGCAAAAAAGAACTTCCCACTGCTATAATACATTGCTGTGTTAATGTGGATGAACAAAACTGTTTTTTCCTATTGCCTATTTTCCCATCTAATGCCAGCACTTTTAAAAACTGATAGCAGCAGCTGCCAGAAGCAGCGATTTGTAGTATACAATATTGAGTTTTATCAAGCCTGAATAATCAGAAGCTATGCTGTGTAACAAGGCTATTTTTCTCTTGAAAAAGCACATCAACGATGATACAAAGCCCATACCAGCATTATGGCAGAAAGGAGGCTTGTGAGATAGACAGTGATTATGGGAAATGGTTTAGCACTAGTCCAATCGAGAAATGTAAACTTTATGACTTGGTCCTTGGGCTGCATAGCTGCATTTGAACCTCTGGAATAGCCTGGGTGTTAGCAGTACAGAAAATCTGACTCATGACTGTCTCAAATCCCAAAGTAAGGTTTGTAACGAAACCTGTATTTGTTTAAGGATGTGTATCTTGACAGCATTAACAGGACATTACCGCAAATTACTTACTTTCAAGTTCATTTCTACGACTTAACAATAAAAAATTTTAGGGCATAGATCACACAGAATGTTTTTCAGGAAAAGAAAATTAAATTTCTTTTTTAAAATTAATACCCATTAAATATTCACAGAGATATATTTTAGAAGAGGATATAAAGACCTTTGTTAGGAAACTTTAATTAGTTTTGAAAGCTTGTAACAGTTAGTGCTATATCTTACACATCTGTAAGCAGCACAGAGCATACTGGCAGTGTGGGAGACTGTGCTGTGGAGAGCAGCAGCCTGGAGAGTCAGCTGAATAGTGGTCAGTCATTTGTGGCTGAGGGAGTTAACATGCATAGAGAAAGTGTGACTGAGGAGGAGTACAGGTCTGCTACTGCTCCTTTGTAGGGGAGAAATGAGGAATGGGAGCCCAGAGTCCATTTTGTGGCTAAGAACTGCAAGGAGATGCGCTGAGTCAAGGGCTCCCTGAATGACCTGCAGGGTGATTCCAGTGAGGCTCTTTTCACAGTCAGTCATAATATGCTTTCACCCATTTCAGGCAACCTGGGAGGAATTTTTAGAGCCGCTTGATAACAGAATTTGAGTGTTTCTGTTGGAGTGAAGTCAGATCCGTTCAGAGTGAGATTATTCAATCCATTTTTAGCAATAAGGATAAGAGAATATTGGAAGTCAAAGGTAAATGCAAGAGTACCTTTGGAAAATCTTAAGGTATCTGTTACCCCAGGATTGTGTGAAAAAAGCCTTTTCTGGCCTTGCAACATGTGAGTATATTCTTTTCCCCACTTCCACTCACCATTTCAATTAACATATGTGTTGTTGATCATTGTGGAGAAATATTATTCGGATCCTTTTTCTTCAGACCCAGTATTACTGATTTGAAATGGAGTCATCATTAAATTTAGACACTGCTGTTTTCTGCCTTTCCGATAGTCCCATCTTTCTGAGGCTTCCATGTTGTTTTCATCAATTTCGTGCCTACATGAGGGTACTTGGGAATAAAATCTCAGTATGGTGTATTCCCTGCTGAAAGAGAATGTTTGCACATTGGATAACTTATGAATAATATTTATTTGTAGATATATCTGGAAAATGCTTTACTTCAGTTTAATATCATGATGTTATCTAAATATAGACATATTTTAAGCACATATTCATGTGTTCTGAAGGATTCTCCTTTCAAAGAAGAATAGCCATTATTTAAAAGTATAAAGCAGCCCATCTCTGATCCTCCCTGACATCTTCAGTCTATGCCAGGTTCCACAGTGACAATATTAGGGTCAAACTGAAAGAGTGCCCCATGGGTCTGTTTAGGACCTGCCACTTGAGACCATGCCAAGCTGTACCTTTGTAAAGCTGGTGAGAAGTGGCTGAGCACTGAGCTACAGCAGAGCTTTGATTTATAGAAATCCAAAGATAAATCAGAAAGCAAAAAGTTAATTCCTGTGCTTTTCTTGTACATATCTGACTGAACAGTGTTGTTCACAAGCAGTTTGGTCCAAAATATCTTTGGCTGGTCATTCCAAACTTTTAAGGGAAATGTTTGGGGTTTTTTTTTTAACTTGGTTTGTTTTTTATATGCTAGTAAATTTTAAATATCTTGAAATAATTGTATTTGCAAACAGAAATATTACAATTTGTTCTTCATAAAATAGAATATAAAGAAATAGTAAATTTTAGAAAAAATTCAAAAATTCAAAAATTTCAAAACTTCAGCAATAATCATCTCATCAATACTGAAATAAAATTGATTTAAAGCTCTCCTCTTTATTTTCCAGAGAATCAGTACTTCCTGTTTAGTTTATCTTATGAAGTACCATGCCATCCATCTACCTCAGCATCTTATTGTGACCTGCTTAATCACTTAAAGATGAACAGGTTCCAGTGGCATTACACAAACAAATTATTAGGAGCTTGTGATGTTCACAAACACAGGATTTCCTGACAAGGTTTTGGGTGAAAAGCTAATACAGCCCCTTTCATCTTGGAGCAGAATGCCTTCCTCATTAATCTGTCTTCTCTTCATTTTAATAATACTTAGCAGTCACATAATGCCTTGCATCCCCCATGCACTGTACCTAAATTGAGGATCCTTTTTAGTAGTTAGACATGTATACCTGCTAAGGGAGTGCTATAGAAATGATAAGTGCAGGTGTCTGTAAGTAAAAAAATACTTTTAAAAAATGGAGAAGGCAAAAACGAAGGGGAAGAAATAGAAAAACTAGACTCTCAAAACAGTGGTCACAACATTGTTTTCATCTTTTGCAGTGCTTAGATATCAGGTTGATAAATACCTTGGTACCTCTGAGGAAAAGTAGATCATCAGTATATGGTAATTTTGCCTGAATATTGAATCTGAAAGAGCAAGAGGAAAATAGATTTAATGTATTTTATGTAGTCATTTCTCTCATGTTTGTCTGGGTCTTGGTGACTTTTGCTAAGTCTGTATTATTAAGTAATGTGGGCAAGAAAAATCTGTAAAAGTAACAGTTGATGTTTAGGGCCTGACATCTGTGATACGCACATTTCAGCAGGTTTATATTTGGACTAAACCAGTTCCATGACCTGAGTGTCCTTTGCAGCTGGAGTGCATTAAGTACACTCCCAGGAGCACATCTTCCAGTTTAGTTCCATCCGGAAGGAATCCAGGCCATGCGCTCTGAGACCATTTGGTGGTGCAAATCAAAGTACAACAAAGAGACAATAGGCAATTTGTTTCAAAATCTCACTCTTCCTTTAAATTGAAACACCAAAATAGGCACCCCTCTGGGACTTGGGTGGAAGGTACTGTTTCTAACTCATCAGAAGATCCTGTGCTAGCACACACTGAGGAGCTCATATATCATTTTGCAGCACTGAATGGCTTGTTTTTAGCAGCAAGGATTATTCTTATTTTATAATGGTTCACAAGTAGCAGCTAGAAATAGAGGAGGGAGAGCTGAAATGAAAGACACTTATTTTAAAAAGTAGGCACTGTTCCTAGAGCTCACATTATTTAGTTCTTTGCTGAATCTGAGCCCATGAAAGTCCAGACTTTTAAAGGCTGGGGAATATACAAAAAAGCTTCTCTGTGGTAGTCGTCACCTATGCATCCCTGCTGTGAATTTGGCCATATGTTGAGCTATGGATACCAATGGGGAGCTGCTTGGCACATGTGCTGCCTGCAGTGGTATTAAGCTTTCCCCAGAGTAAGGCAGAGGCATACCTGCATTAGATGGCTGTGAAACAGTCTGCCCCTGGCATGAGATTGCCTAATTTAAATGAGAGAGGTCAGATTTGTAACTAATGCCTGACTAACACCTATTCCAGAGTGCTAACAATTGCAGTTCTACCTTTGGGTACAAGCCAGATTCGAATGATGTGTTAAAGGCCCTCCCTAGCAAGAGTGACCCGTAGACTCTGTAAACATTTTTAAACAAGAGTTATCAGTCAGTGACTGGCACGTCATGGGGATTGTCCAAAAACAGCCAGAAATGTGCGTGTGACCAACAGCCAGCTAGAAGAGCACAGTAATTCCACACATATAAGGCGCACTGGAGTATAAGGCGCACTTCCAGGTTGCCGACAATTTCCTGTACTTGTCAATCTATAAGGCGCACTAGCGTATAAGACACACATTTTTTTGCAGTGAGGATCCACTGCTGGCTCCCTCCGCATGGCTGCTGGCCCCGTGCCTCCTGGCTCCCCCCATGTGGCCGCCAGCCCCGCGCTTGCTGGTTCCCCCTGCGTGGCTCTCCCTGTGCCTGCTGCCTCTCTCCGGGGCTCCTGCGGCTCATACTTCCAGGTTGGCAATTTTCCGAACTTTGTCCATATATAAGGCGTACTGGTGTAAAAGGTGCACTTCCAGGTTCTGATCACAATTTCAGTCATGAGGGTGCACCTTATACGCGTGAAACTACTGTGCATAATTACTGACAATAAATATAGAGAATCACCAAAATCAGAGAAGAAAGTTTTCTTGAGTACTATGAGACTGGCAATCTCAAAAACCTTCTTGTAAGAAGAAACATCTTTCCTATTGTTTTGTTAAAAGCTAGAAAACATCCTGAGGCAGGAGGTTCTTATTCTTTCCAATATTTTTTTATTTATTTACAGTTTATAAGCCTGTAACTTTGCATGGCCTCATCCATGCAAATGTTCAGTCCCTTGTTCAGTCATGCTGAGGTCCTGGCTGTGTTACCGCTTCATGAGCAGGTATTCTAGAGCTGAGCAGGAAAAATACACTTTCATTTACTGGTTTTACATCTTCTGCCTTTCCCCAGATGTCTCACTGTATGGAGACATACAGGGAGTATGGAGAAAGTACAGAGCAGAGTTCAATTTACCACCTGAATGCTTCTCATTAGTTTGCATGTCTCTATTTTGTCTCTATTTCTCTCTTCTTATTTATCTTCTCTTTATCTTTCATTAAAATAAAGAGTCACATTTGTTTTTTCTTGGTTTTATGGAGTTTTTTTGGTTCCTGAAAGCCATTTTCTCTGGAACCATCTTTTTTCTGTTTTTGTTGCAGGAAAACCAGAACTCAGCACACAACTTCAGATGAGGGACTTGCCTCCACATAATCTATCATCCTTACAAACCATCTTCATAGAACCCCACAAAAGTTCCAAATCTTTGCATAAGTGTCCTGGCTCAAGCAATCCTCTCAGAAACCTTCCTCTCAGACTGCTCTTGTCAGTGTTTTTACTGACCTTAATATCTTCTTGCCTGCATGCAGCCCAAGCCCTGAGTTTGTCTTGATCACACTCACTTCATCTTCTCCGTTGTTTCTTGCTGGCTTTGTTGACCTCCTTGGCATCTCTGAACATTTGCCCATGTGTTTTATTAGAGGGCATGAACTGCCAGAGATTTTAGCTCAGTCTCTCTCTACCACATGTGTATTCTTCTACCTTCATCAACAGCTAGTCGTAGAATCACTCCAACATTTTTAGTTCCAGTTTGCATATCCAACATTTATTCTTCTTCCCTCGGACCAATTTTGTCTCCTGTAACTCCTAAAAGCAGTTTCTTTTCTGCCCAAATCTCTGTTTCTCTTCATACTTGAATATCCTCCCACTTTCTACATTCTTCCCCATCCCACTTTTGCTTTTCTGTATTCTCAAAACCTACTGCTCATTCTGAAGAACTCTGGTGCCTTAGAGACATTCACAGAAAGGACAAAATACCTCCCAAACTCAGTGCCAGTTTCTTTCTGGTACTGCATGTGCTCATCTGATCTCTGGTCATTGCACTGATGTCCATGTGCCTTATACTGGTGAGATGAATGAACAACTGTGCTAGGTGGGGAAGTAATGTATGGCTCAGACAACTTCAGGAGCTGAAACAGATTCAAGAATGTATCTTTTAGTGTGTGTGAAAAACAATTTTGAAAAAGTTCTTTTTTGGTTAAATTTTCACTGGGATGCTCTTGCCCCATAGAACAGCTTTACTGTGGCTCAAAGAAAACACCACTGTGATCTTTTGGTATGGATCACATATTATCATGTATTATTTCTCGCAGCTTTAGCCTTAATGCAGGTTGAACTGTTTATCAAAAAGAGAAAAAAGTCAGGATCTATTATTAATAATGAAAAAAGAACTTACAGTGAAAGATGTCAACCAGGCTGGAGGGAGGAAAATGTAAAGCAGAGCTATAATATTAAAACTGTAATTTAGAATTTGAACTGGAAAAAAATTGCAAACCCAAGTAAAATACTTCTGCATTCTCAGAGAAACATTTATTGAATGCAATTACTCAAATTCAATGAAATTATTCAGCTAGTCTCCATGAAGCACTTAAACATCACTTGAATTAAACTGAGAGGTTTAAAGACTGCCTTTTGATACTTGTTTGTTAAAATCAATAAGTTCCTGAGGCAAGTTTAGATTCTGAAGGAGCTGACTCTTCCAGTGGAAAAATATTCTTTTAAAACCAGTACAAAATTACAACCATCTCATTTAGTCTTAATTTTTTCTCATGATAAAATCTGGCAATAAACCCAGCCTCTTGTTCCAAACTTTGCAGTGTCCAAGTTGATAATAAACCTTTGTGCAAGGATAGGCTGTTTAAAAAGCTTCAGTTTTTACACAGAGATCAATGTAGATCGTTCCCATGTGGTTATATCATTAATATATTTGAGGAACAGACAACTTATGTATACAGAAATGGGTTATGAGAAGCAACGATCTGTCTTCAGTGCAGTCCTGTTCCTCAGAGACAGTGTACTTCTGCTGTAACATAAAAGGCTGATGTTTTTTAGGTGAAAAAAAGAGTAATAAAATTCTGTGTTTTAAGAAGCAGCTTGTCTTCTCAGGATTGCTTGGTGCATTCCATATGCAATGCTCCAGTGATAATTTACATTCAGGACTCACATTGCTCTGCACAGAGTGCTTCAGTAAATATCCATTGGGTGTTTTCAAGTAGGAGGTTGGAAAGGAGGCTGCTCACATTGAATTTTGATATCAATTTCACCTTATTTCAGCTATCTATGCTTTAGAGGTTTGTATGTGAGATAATTCTCCCAGGACACCTTTATAATGAATGCTTGTACTATTTTAGTAGTCTGTCATAGACGTGCCTCTTTCTTTCTTTAGTACTTTGAATATACAATGACTGCAAGCTCAAATAAAGACATTCATATGTAGTCAGAAGAATGTTTCCTTGCTACTCCTCCGCTTTAGATGCTCTAGTGTCCCATAATTTCACATACAAACTTGAAAATTTTATTGGAGCTGTCTAGCCTCCAAACCAGATGTACCTTTTGTAATTTTTGATAACCTGCCCAGTTACAAACCTGTTGGGAAAAAATAAAATTTACACATGCCGAGACTTGCTATAGCTTCATAATTAAGTCTTCAGAAAAGTCCTATCTGTGTGCAGTTCTATACTGATTGTTATTTGGGACTTCCAGCTTTTTCTTCACTTTTTGTTGTCGTTCCAGTCCCTCTTGAGTCCTCATGCCAAGAGTCTCTTGAAATTCTCTAAACCAATCCCTGGCCATAAACAAACAAAAATCCCAGAAACCAAAAAACATCAGAAAAAACCCCAATCAAACCAAACCAAAACAAAGGAGAAATTCTATTACTGAAATTAGAAGAGAATGAGGTGTGATTACTAAGAGCATACCAGTGCAAGCAGCCTGTAGTTTGGCTGAGGGATGAAGAAAGGAAATTCTGGTCAGGCAAAGCAGAGCCTGTTCCCATTCCTGTTGAGAAATGAAGATCAATTGCCTAGAAACAGGAACATGACATCATTAACATATATCAGTGAACATATTGTCCTTAAACTTGTGATCACTGGCTAGTTTTCCTATTTAATGAATTCTCTCGTGTGTATATATACTATTATTATTATCTGGATTATTGCAGCCTAATACACTATTTCTTTCAAGTACAGAATTAATATATAATGTCCCTGTTATAATAATAATAAAAAGTTAGGCAAAGATGATGGTGTGGTCTCACAGAGATGTATGGAGGTGTATATCTTTGCCCTTGGATCTTCCATAATTTCTTGTAAATATACTTTTTTTTTAATGATCTTAAGAAGTTGCTTTGTTGAAGATGGAGATCTGCAAATATGGAGAGAACCACAAAAGGTGCTACGTCTGACAGGCTTATACCTTGCACCAAGATTGTTGTGAAAGGTGCTGCTGCATCTGTCAAAATGCTTAGTGCCTGAAGGCTGGGCTGCAGTCCTGGCCCCTTCTCTGTGCTCCTTGGAGAACTGAGGCCTGTGTGGACCTCTGAAAACAGAGTGGGCTGCATGTCTGCACCCCTTCCTGCTAACATGGAACAAGAGGTTATATGGAACTGGTTTCGTTACATTTGCCATGTTTTTTAGCTGGAATAAGGTTTAGGATTTGTTTCTTTTTGGTTTTTTTTTTTTTTTTTTTTTTTTTTGTTTGTTTTTTCTTTTTCTTTTTCCTGTTAACTCTTTGTACATGTGGGAAGAAACAACCAAACCACTCAAGATGCAAACAGGACTGGAACAATGAAGAAGCCTCTGAAGTGACCAGAGCCTGACAAAGCCAGCAGACTGATGAAAGGCTCAAGGACTCTGCTTTGCATTCTGCTCTCATCCCGAGTATCCCAAGGAGACCAGCTGTGAAGGATCCTGGGAAGATGCACCCTGTTTGGGAATGAAGAGCAGCTCTTTCCATTTACAGCCGCTTTGGTTTGTTTCCCTACATAAGCACAAAAATAACCATTTTGGAGCTTTGGCGAAGGGAGGGGGAGCAAAAAAAAACCTCCCAGAATTATCTCTGGGAAAGAAATCCAGGTGCCCATCTTTGCATTATATCCAAATGAGATGCAGCTGTTTAAATGTAAATGTTAAACAAGAGAGAAGAATGCCTTAATTATCCCTCCAAAGGAGACAGGAAAGCTGTAAGAATGCACCTGACACTAAGCAGTATGAGATAAACTCATTCCAGCTGTCACTGAACTGACTGTTTGAAGGCAGTGCAATGCTATTTTGTGCAAACAATGTAAAATGCTTAGGGAACTGCAATTAGCATCAACATGCATAGTGTAAGTGAATGCAGCCTGCTGGTGTTTACTTGGCTTTGAATTGCTAGGGTTTGGAGTAAAAAAATAAAATTAGTTATGCATTACACACTGGAGATTTTATTCCAGGGTTTTATGCTTTACTGAGAAAAAGGCATAGGAGAGTGAAAAGAAGGGAAGCCATCAATCTGACTTTAAAAGAAGATATGATACTCAAAGGTCATTCTGAGTTTTCTCCTTCCGACTTGAGCAATAAAACGTTCAGATTGAATCTATGAGATAAATTTTCATGCAAGCTGTCCATCACATAAATAAAGCCAAAATGTCCCATGCAGCATGTCAATATTACATATCTTGCCAGGTGGAAAAAGTAAAGATCTGATTTTTTTTTTCTCTTTCAAAACCATCATAAGTAGCAAAATCAAGGTTTTTTAGTATAAGCAAAATATCTAGTTTACTTTATGTCTGTATATGTAAAGTAATACAGCATGTTTAAGTTACTGATTGTATGCCAATGCATACAAGATACTGAGATGTATAGAAATACAGCTCCATCAAATATATCCTTGTATAGGACATAATCTCCTCTCAATAACCTTAACTATAAGCCAATTTTTTGTGTTTTCTATACTCATGGGGGATCACCTCAATACTCAAGGTTTTCTTATCTAATCTCTCACCCGACTTGCTTTATTAAAACAATGGGATGAAGCTGTGCATAAAATACCTCCATTAATCTTCTGTAAATAACTACCACTTATGGAAAAGTAAAACCCCAGAGAGACTGAGTCTACAAATTACAGATTTACATAGTGACTAAAACAAAAATCCAAATCTAAAGACATTTGAAAGAAGTAACAAGAAAAAATATAAGTAGCCTTTTAGAAGTGTGCTTGAAATCACTCATATTGCTTATTTTGATGCAAAGCAAAAGTTTTGATGCATTTGGCAAGACTGAAGCCAGACTTTCTGAAGTTGCAGAAGAGGAGCCATCTAAGGAAATGAAATGCGCAGGAATCCATTGGGTATGATAAAATGTATCTGTGGGTGGTGTAGGGACTGGCACATGAAGTGTCTAAGCTACTATTCATCATATTTGGGAAACTATGGCAATGGAATTCCCACAAACTGGAAATAGGGAAGCATAATCCCCATTTTTAAAGAAGGAAAAGATCATGGAGGACATGCTTCTGGAGACTATTCAAAGGCACATGGAAAATAACAAAATTTTTGCTGGCAACCAACATGGCTTTACTAAGGGAATATTGTGCCCAAAAAAAATTGTGTTCTGTGATGGGGCTACAGCACTGGTGGATGGGGAAGATCTGGAGAGGATATTTCTACAAGGGTATGTAGTAATAGGAAATTTGTGAATGGCTTTAAACTGAAAAAGGGTAGATTTTAATTGGATTTTACTGAAAAGTTCTCAGCTGTGAGGGTGGTGAAGCACTGGCACAGGTTGCCCAAAAAAAAATTGTAGATGTCCCTTTCCTGCAAGTGTGCAAGAACAGATTGACAGGACTTTCAGCAGCCTGGTCTAGTGGGTGGCATCCCTGCTTATGGCAGGAGAATTGGTATGAGATGATCTCTAAGGTCCCTTCCAACCCAGAATATTCTATGGTTCTATGATATTATACACCTTATGAGACATCAGCATTGGCAGAATTAACCAATTGTTTCATACTTAGGATACAGGGGTGGGATGGAGGGTGGATCAGCGCTAACAATCAGAGGTGCCTCTGGGAGGAGTTGATGTGGTAGGCACACTGATCAGAAATAATGGCCCTGGCCTGTCATACCAGCTGTTTTATCCTAACTGCTCACAAGACATACTGTTATAATTTCGAGCAAGCCTTACTGTTATGGCATTTTTTTCCTTTGAAACTTAATCTCTCTCATATATGCTATGATAACAAACCTGGAATACAAAAAATTATACCAGTTATTGTTCATTATCAGATATGTGCATGGGATGGAAGGATGAGACCAGGAACTTTTATTGTGGCACCCACAATTTGGTGGCACATCTGCAGGAAACATCCATCTGTAAACACAGCAGGAGTAGCCACACTGTGATCCCAAATACAGTAACACTCTGGTTACTTCTTGTTTTGCACCTATCAATACTGCAAAACACCTCTTCTGCTGTGGAACAGGGTGGCTCATTTGAGGGGAATGAGCAATAACATTTATGAGACGCAGTTACTCACATATTTGCATTTAAAATTGATCCTCAGCTTGTAAGCTTTACAAGAGCTTGTAAATTCTTGATTTTGCATGGTAAGTAAAAAACGGTTTATATGAACTGCACATAATATTAACAGATCCCCACATGAGGGAGCAACTGATAAGAGATAGGTAATGTCAATAGGCATGTTCTCACAAATGAAATCATACACAGAAAACTGGGGGTTTGAAAATGTATGATGTCTCTTGACTGACATGGAAAAAAATGAGGATGTTGATGGAAGGCGACCTTTAACTCTATCTATCCCAAATCATGTTTTATTAATAGTATGCAAAATAATTGCAAATACTAGAGAGAAAAAAACCACTGTAGCTAATGTAAACTTTCCCTTTAAGGCTGAATGTGTAAGGGAATTTGGAAGCTAGTGTTTTGGATCATAAAGCTGGTGTCCTAACTTCCTGATAATATACAATATTCTGCTGCCTTACACAGCATAGACTTCAGCACAAATATTTCAATGAGGTAAAAATGGGTTTGAACTGGAGCAAAAGGCACCAGTTAACAAGAAACAACTGAAGGTACCAAAATATACTTATGTGAAACAATCAATGAGATCTTTGCAAAATAGTCACAATGAAAAATGTCATGTTGTCTATTTAGGCTCATAGGTCTCCAACAAATCCAACATTTTCCTAATGATGCATCAGAAAACAAGAAGCTTCCTTCTTTCCCAAATAAGCCCTACAAGGGTTTGTTTCTGTTTGAACCTAGTAGCAATAACATTGGTTTGTCTGAAAAGTGTTATTCTTTTCCTTATTGCCACAAATGAGTCACATCGCAATGACTGCAGTGTCTTTCTGTATGTTCTGTCTCCACAGACTAAGAGATCTATGCTTACCTATTTTTAGTCTTTAAATATGGCACTGTAATCCCTCATTAGTTGTTTGTAATACCACCTTCTAAAGGAAAACATTCACATTGCTTTGCAGAAACAAGCTCACGTTTGCCAAGTACTCATGCTGGTCAGCCATGGTACCTTCCAAGCGTCTATTCCCATGCTCAGCTGTCATGTTCACCCTGACTGTTCCTGGCCTGGCTTTCTGATAAGGAGCTCCCAGACAGATGCTCATGGGATTTGCAGTCCTCCTAACCAGGAAATAGTT
>VRYO01002772.1:16498452-16521117 GCA_009812075.1 Sialia sialis
GGTGCGGCTTATATATGGACAAATCCTGTGGTCTTCCTGGCTACCCGGAAGTGCGGCTTATATTCAGGTGCGGCTTATGATCGTGACATTACTGTAATACTTGCAGTACCATAAAGAGCAAGTTAGAGACTGGGCCATAGGTAATTAGTCTCATTATGTTTGATTCACAAAAACACATTGAGCTTGTTTTTCCAACTAAACTCCATACCTTATTCTTGACTGTGTTAACACCACGACCATGTTGCCAGAACTTGTAACGAGACTTACCTTTGCTGCAAGCATCCTCCAGCAGATGTGACTTCTGTTATCTGCTTTAGGCTGTCATACATATTTTCCAAACAAGCACAAGTATATGACTCCCATTAATTTATAGATAACTCATAGGGCTGGGAACTCTTCCAGCAGACCTTATTATAGATGTGTTTTATCAGTGGAGTTTAAATTAAAACAGCTGTAAAAGGACTAGGATTATTCTCTTTCTCACACAAAGATACAAGCAGGTTCTGAACTGAGACCAATAAAGATCCTGACTCAGAGGATGTGTTGCAATTTACATTAATGTGTATTATGGGAAAATGATAGTCCTGCTTCTGCCTGGTGTAGGCTATGCAAGAATTAGTTCTGTGCCTTCTTCCAAGGATGAAAAATGCTACAAAGATATAAAAAATTATTTTTCTCATATCACTACTTCTCAGCACTTTTTGCTAGATTAAATTGCAAGAATTAGTAACTGAGTAACGTGAAGTCTGTTAAAATAGTCCAGGTTGTTGCACTTGCTCTGTAAGTTCTACAGTTAACAAGAAAGTTGTGTTTTTATGCAAAATCTATCTCATAATAATTTAATTCAAAAGGTGATCTGAATCAGGAATGCCAGTTCTCTCCTTCAAAGCAGAAAAATAAATTCAAAAAAAAAGAAAACGGAAAGACACAAGATTTTTGTGAAATGTCTCTTGGACAAAACTTATGAATTCTACCCTTTGCCAACAAAGAAAGCCTAAAAGATTCTGGAAGCTTCCTAGGTTCACAGTCAAGTTCATGATACTGTTTTGTGCCCTGGGGAAAATTGTAGCCATTTGTTTAAGCAATGAAGTTTCCATCTGTTCTATCTTGGTTTAAAGAAGCCACATATTTTCAAGAACCTCAAGGCAATGTCTACTGAAAGCATAAAATGTCCCTGAAGTGACACCACAGAAACAAAATATAGATGGCAGAATTTTAAAGCTCACAATCAGAGGAAAATGCAGTTATAGTTTCATCCAGACACATACACATAATTATATCTGTATATATAAATAAAAAATAAACAGGGACAGAAGGAGCACTGGATTTACGTTAAAAATAAATGACTGATTTCAGGTGACTTAGCTGGTTAGCAGGGATTCACTCTAAACAAAATAAATGCATTTTTATTTTGTGTGACAAGCAGAAACTAAATTAAACATAAACTTACATGTGCTTTATGAAATATTCAAGATATGTATTCCTCTACAACTTTACTCAACATATACATAATGTCTATTCACACAATTTTGGAACAATGCAGAATGTCTCAAGAAAAATTTTTAAGTAGGTTAATTGAAGCTAGTTTAATTTATAGGGTATGCCATATATAGAAATATTAGTAAAAAGAACCTAAGTGCAGCCCACCAGTGCAAGGTTTCAGATAACTAGTAACAAATATCTGGTTAGTCTTCTAGTTTTTGGAATAAGTTGGCTGGGCTCAGAGAGTGCTAGTGGTCACTAGAGGTGTTCACCAGGGCTCAGTATTTGGGCTAGCCCTGTTTAATATCTTATCAATGATCTGGATGGACAAATCAAGTGCATCCTCAGCAAGTCAGCAGACAACACCAAATTGGGTGGAACTGTTGATCTGCTGGAGTGCAGGAAGGCTCTGCAGAGGGACCTGGACAGTCTGGATCCATGGTCCAAGGGCAATTGCATGAGGTTCAACAAAGCCAAGTGCCAGGTCCTGTACTGGGGTCACAACAACCCCAGGCAGCACTACAGACTGGAGGCAGTGTCTGGAAAACTGCCTGGCAGAAAAGG
The DNA here is from genome assembly GCA_009812075.1 of Sialia sialis. NCBI lineage: Eukaryota > Metazoa > Chordata > Aves > Passeriformes > Turdidae > Sialia > Sialia sialis. The sequence goes on from VRYO01002772.1 coordinate 16,500,499, forward strand.
GCCTGGAGGTGCTGGCAAACAGCAACTGAATATGATCCAGAGTGTGTCCAGGTGACCAAGAAGGCCAGTGGCATCCTGGCCTGGATCAGCAGTGCTGTGGCCAGCAGGAGCAGGGCAGTGACCGTCCCCCTGTGCTGGGCACAGCTCCAATCCTGTGTTCAGTTCTGGGCCCCTCACTGCAGAAAGACATTGAGGGGCTGGAGCGTGTCCAGAGAAGGGAAATGGAGCTGGGGAAGGGTCTGGGGCACAAGTGCTGTGAGGAGCAGCTGGGGGAGCTGGGGGTGTTCAGCCTGGAGAAAAGGAGGCTCAGGGGGACCTCATCACTCTACAGCTGCCTGAAAGGAGGGGCAGCCAGGTGGGGTCAGCCTCTTCTCCCAGGTAACAAGTGATAGGATGAGAGGAAATGGCCTTAGGTTGTGCCAGGAAAGGCTTAAATTGGATAGTAGAAAACTTTTTTCACTGGAAGGATTTCAAAGCATTATGACTGGCTCCCCAGGGAAGTGGTGGATTCATCCCTGAAAATGTTCAAATAACATGTAGATAAATCACTGAAGACATGGTGTAATGCTGAACATGGTAGTGCTGCGTTGACGGTTGGACTTGATGATCTTTTCCTGCCTTAACATTTCTAAGATTCTATGATTCTGTGAATGTAGTCTGTCTCTCAAGCTAACTTTGCTTCCATTATATTAAAAATAATATTAATTCTCATACTCATACTGCAGCAATAGAAATATAAAAATGTCTAGTATTTTCCATAGTCCTACTTCTTGGGCGATCTATTAGGAGCATTAGTGAGGTATGAATTTGGGGATTTCTCTCATCCTCCTGAAAGGCTTTTCATCAGTCTTCCTCATTTACCAGAACGCAGTAGGTTCTGTGTAGTCCTCTGTATTCTGAATGCTGAGACAGACTTTCTGCCTGTTGATAGGCATACAATTTTCACTAATCAGGGCATAATTCAATCCATCACATTGTTATTATTTGGATTCCTCAATAGTAAGTTCCTGATTTCCTTCCTGCATAAATATGGTGAGGACTACCAGCATTTAACCATGACTATGATGACTGAGTCATAAATGAGAGCCCTGATGTAAAATATAAGAGTAATAAAAATTGCTAAGACAGAAAATCAGTTTAAGTGGAACATTGCACAGGAGCCAGAGGAAAAGATAAAGAGACTGAATATAAAACCTAAAATTGCACACATTTGGAAGAATAAGATATTCAGCTACCTTGACAACAACCTATTTCCCACAGCTTCTAATGGGAGTATCTATTTAGTGATTTGGGGAGAAAACAGAAGGAGGGAGGAGCAGGATAGAGACACTTGGGAGTATGTTTAAAGTAGATAGCTCAGTGTTTAAGCTAGCCTGAAAAATATGTGTAAGGACGATTGCCATTACTGCATTTAGATAAGTTGCCAGTGTGCAAGTCCGCACCAATCTGTTCCCTTCACTCAATCCTTCAGCACCAGCTGTAGTCCTGGCTGCTCCTCCTGCTTCCTTCTCTGTGCTCCCCATCCTTCTTCCCTCAGTGCCACCAGGAAAGAGTTAAGTTGCTTTGCTAGATGCTTTCTGTTTCCTCTCCCTCCTCTTTTTGCCTAAGGAATAGGCTCATGGGAGCAGGGGTTGAAGCTCTCTCTACCTTTTGCAATGGCCCTCCTGTCTCTTTTGCTCCTGGGCAGGCGGCAGCGGGGCAGCCAGCCAGGCAGATGGAAATTCTCTGGAGGGAGAGCTGGAAATATGCAGTGACCCACTTGCTGTTTCCAAGCTATGTTGCCCAGTTCTCTGTTCTGCCACAATCTGGACCATTTTAAACACCACTAAGTACAGTTAGCATGCACTGTGTACACACACAATAGAGGGGACATCCAGCACAGTTACTAAGCTGGCATGCAGATCTAAGTTTAGTCACTCTGCCAGCAAGACTGAAAAAGTTATGCTTGTTCCCTATACCTTATATCTCTTTATTGCTGATTTTAAGTATCCTATTGATCTATGCATGCAGAAATCAGCTTAAATCCCTAGGCTTACATATTTATATGTTTTGTAGCTGTGCCATGCTATATCACTACCTGGTCCTTCAATAATTCCCATTACATTTGTGCTGTACAGCAAAAGTAGTAGATAAGGCTAAAGAAATAGTACTTGTTTCAGTGCTCTAAAAAAAATTTAAAATATTGCATCAAGACACTGAAGTTTCAGGTCTTTGAGCCCAAATAACATTGAAATATTTATTTTAAAAAAATGGTTATGATGAAATTATATCCACATTTAAACTTACCAGTAACTGTTCTGTTTTTGCAATTGCTCTGTGTTACAAATTTTTTGCCATAAAAGTTATGTGTTAGCCTATTTAGGGCTGTTTTGTATGGGGCCAGGGTATGATTTGTTAAGTGGCAGTAATATTACAAAGAGTATTGATTTAGCAATGTTTTCCATGCAATGCTTGGCAACATTTTTTCAGATGAACAATTTAATTTTACTAGTTTAGAGGTCATATCTCATGTTGTGTTATGGCATCATAAATGAAAGGCTTCAGTGAAATTGCATTATATTTAACCCACAGCAATCAAGAATGACTTTATGTCTGTGTCTTCTCAGACAACTAAATACACTTCGTATGTTTGGGAGCTGCAGAAGTTTGACATCATTTGCATCCTATGCACTGTATAAATCACTGCATCACAGGCTTTCTGGTACTAGCAGCAGTGAGATATTAAAGATTGCAGTATGAGATAACCCACTAATCACATACAATGAATTATTGATAAATAGGCTACTGAAGATTTTTTTATGTAACAGGAGAAATTAGGAATAACTACCTGTGATTCTATTCTGTGAAAAGAGTTGTGGTCAAGAACTCACTGTCATGTGCCCAGTAATGTGTGGTGTCCCTCAGGTTGATACTTGCTGGTGGACAATGTTCAAAACTCCATCTTTGTTGGTGACATGGACAGGGGGATCAAATGCACCCTCAGCAAATTTGCCAATGACACCAAGCTGTGGGGTGCAATTGATGTGCTGGGGGGAGATTTCCCATGCTGAAGGGCGTCCAGAGGGACCTGGACAGGCTGTAGAGGTGGACCTGTGTGAACCTCATGAAGATCAACAAAGTGAAGGGCAACGTCCTGAACCTGGGTTGTAACAAACCCAGACACATCTACAGGTTGGGCAGAGACTGGATTGCGAGTAATCCTGCAGAGCAAGAATTGGGGTTGATGGTTTATGAAAAAATCAACAGGACCCACCAATATGTGCTTTCAGGCCAGAAAGCCAATGGCATCCTGGGCTGCAAAAAAGGCAGCATGGCCAGCCAAAGGAGGTGATCCTGCTCTGTGCTGCTCCTGTGAGACCCCACCTGCGGTGCTGCATCCGGCTCTGTGGCCACCAACATAGGAAGAACATGGAACTGTTGGAGCAAGTCCAGAATAAACTGCAAAGTTGATAAGAAGATTGGAGAACCCCTCCTATGAAGACAGGCTCAGAAAGTTGGGGCTGGTCAGCCTGGGGAAGAGAAGGCTCTGGAGAGACCTTGTAGCAACTTTCAGTATCTGAAAGGCATCTACAGGGAAGCTGGACAGGGACTCTTTATCAGGAACTGTAGTGACAGGACAAGGAGTAATGCGTACTGAAAGAGGGTAAATTTAGTTTAGATACTAGAAAGAAATTGTTTACTGTGAGAGTGGTGATATACTGGAACAGATTGGTCAGGGAGGTTGTGAATGCCCAAGTCCTGGCAATGTTTAAGGACGGGCTGGACAAGGCCTTGAGCAACCTTTTCTGGTCGGAGGTGTCCCTGCTTGCAGCAGGGGAGATTGGGACTCAAGAACCTCCCAGGATCACTGAGCCCTTTTAGAGATAGTCCAGAGTGGACTTGCAATTACATAGTTCAGCAGCATCAGCACTGCTGGGTGTATCCCATTAAAACTGGTATATTTTGAGTTTGTTTGAATGTTCTCTAACCTGATCCTTCTTCACTGAGGAGTAATCCTTGCTACAGGCTTCCCTTCTGGCCTCAGGGGTCTTGAATTATTGATGGCCAGTCTTACCATTGAAGACAGAGGTGAAGTGAGCATTGAGTAACTCAGCGTTTTTTGTGCCCTATGCCATCAGGTCCCCATTCTCAGCAACAGACCCACAGTCTCCCTTGCCTTTGTCTTTTGCTGCTGACGTACCTGCAGAAAACTTTCTAATTACCCTTCATTCTCCTTCCACATTAAACTGGCAAATACAGATTTTGGTTTTCCAGCACTGCAAAGTTTTTAATAAATTTTACCCGTTAAAGAAGTAGTTTTGAAAGCAGGGATTAGAAATTATTCTGCCAGAAGTAGACAGGGAGAGTATGGGGGTTTTGACTCTCTGAGGGTACTGTCTTAATAAACATCACTGCAAAATTTTAATTGTGTGAGAGATGATTATACTGTTAACAAACATATGACAAGAATTGAGTTACATTTTTTCTCAAGCTAATACTGGGACTTTAATACTCTTTTTTGCAGCTTTTACTTCAGTGACTTCAGCAAGAATTCTGAAATATTGTATTTGTCTATATTTCAGCAATCACTATGTTGTTCGGTGCAAATCCATCCTGTATAATAAAAAATGGTGCAGAGGTAACTCACTTAGGTAGTTAAATATATTCAGGCAGCTGAAGAACTCTACAAATAGGTGGCAAAAAGTATCCACAGCTAAATGTACCATGCAAGGTGCTATCTGTGCATGATACTGTGATGTCTAAACACTCATCTGGAATAAGGTTGAGTATCTTTATTAAAGAGCTTATAAGCAAAGTACATCTAAAGAGCTGGTTGCTTCATCCTAGGTATTACTTTGCACCTAGGCAATGAACAAATAGGTTTTTCTTGTCCAGTATCTCAAGTATCTAGACCTTTTCTTTCTAAATACTTAAGCTTCTCATACAACTCTATTTTACCCTCTTGACTTGACCATTGCACATTCTTTTGTCATTCTGAACTTGGTTCACTTTGTTGCTGAAAAGAATTTTCTCCATATGCCGCTGCTGAAAGAAAAAAACCCAAACCCCAAAGTGGTATGTTGCTCTTCACATATACTTCCCACTGTTAAATAAAATCTATTTATCATTAAAACCTTCCACAGCCTGGTGCTGCTCCAATTGTTGTCTTTTGTTAAATCATTGCTCTCATTCTTCTTCCATCTGTGATGCTACTTCTTATTGATGTCTAATTCAATGCACTATTATCAATGGCTTATTTTTCTGGGAAGTCTTGGTTTCTTCAGGAAGATTCTGTCCTAGGATTACTCCCACTCAATACTTCAAGGAATTACTTATTCAGTGATTTGCACTTATGTCTGTATACCAATCTGAAAGGGTGGAAAGCTTTTGAAGTGTGGAGTCAAAATCCAAATAATATGAACTGTAGAATATGTGAAAAACAACACAATGTCATTTGTTAAGGGCAGATAGAAAGTGCTGGCTTTAAGGTAATCAAAAACATCAGCCTAATACAGGGAATAACTGCTTCTGTGAGACTTCAAGAATGTAGGAACACGAGTCATCAGCAACAGGTGTCACTGTGCATTGTACAAATGTTACCAGGGCTGTATTAACAGAACTGTTTTATTTAACATGCCAGCTGGTTTTTCTCTTCAGAAGGTGTTCACTTGCTCACTCAGCTGGTATCTTCATATTTGTACTGCATAAAAGGCCCAGAATAAAGTCTATGAACTGAGTACTGAAACTTTGAGCTGTTGCAATGGCAAAAACAATGGTAAAGAGGTATGCAGAGTACATATCTCAGTGTCTTTTTTGTCCCATACGAAATCCATTCTGACCTAACTTTTAGAAGACCTCTTATTTCAGGGCTAAGCTTTTTAAGGATTCTCAGCTCCAAGATCTGGCTGTTTTCTATGAGTGTGTACCCAGTGCAGATCAGGAGAGGACTGGTTTTACCCAAAATCTTGGTTTACTTGAAAAGGCCTTGTGGGATATGCAATGGGGGGAGCCGTGGCACACCCCAGTGTGGGGCTGGGGCTGCAGTGCACACTGCACAGGAACACCAACAGCTGCATTGTCTTTCCTCAAAATATCTCCTGGGTGGGGCCTCAATGGAATGAAGCACTTGAATGAAATAAAATTATTTAGGGGCAGCTATGTCAGACCCAATGACTAGGAAAGGATATATGGAAATATTCTTGAAGAACAGCTACAACCCAGTAACACATTTCAAAGCATATCACCCAGAAGGAGGAAAACCAGAAAAATAATTCTTTTGCATTAATATGATCTCCAGCAGACACAAGCAAATAAAAGAAACTGATATTTGAAAATCTCACCTGTTGGATATTTCCACATCCATTTCTGTCTATAAATGAACTTACACTGATTTTATAGAAATTCCACTCTTTTTTCATTCATTGGCTATAGTAGAACTAAGCATACTACTGAAAAAATTGTACCTACCCTCCACCTAAGAATTGGCTTGTTTCCCTCTCAGCTCTTCACTCTGTATTCCTCAGTTCAGAATTCACAAGGGAAATGAGTCAACAATTTTTATCCTTCAGCAGGTTCCTTACATGAATCTGAGTTTCTTCACAAGGCTTTTCCAGAGTCCAGAACAGGCACCTTCCTTAACCTACTAAAATATATATAACCTAGTCTTATCTTTAGAGCTTCCACATTTCTCAACAAATGTATTTATTACAGAGGTTAAAATGCATTAAAAATAAAAAAGAATATACTGAATTTATAGCCCCTCTCCTAGAGCCAGAAACGTACTATGCAAACTCAAAGAGTAAATTTAGTGGATATTAGCAAAGAAGGACTATATTTAAATACCAAAAATCTTATTACTTAAAATGTTTAAATATACATAAATAAGAAGTTAGACAAAACATAAAGCACTTTTCTTTTTTCACCATCTCATTATCTGGAACTCTGTGGAAAACTGGCTGCAGTTCTCTAGCTTGAACTCCCAAAGAGATTCAAGTGCAACGCTGTATCATTGAATACACACTCTAATTCTAAATTTTAACTTTTTTGGCTTGTATTAGGGATTGTATTACAGCCAACCCACCAGCCTTTTGGTACAAACAGCCTGTGCATGTAGGAGACATTGTAACACAATGAGGCAGAGAGAATTTTACAGCATGAATGTTTTATGCTCCTGATTAAACTGAGCTGTAGTGCCACTACTGTGGTGCTGTGTTTTCCCCCTGTGTTGATCTTTAGGTATTCTTTCAGGATTTTTAGCTCTAGAGATTTTGAAGTTTTTAGGATTCTCGCTGTCAGCCATGCTGTCACTGCTCAGGTCATAGTCTAATCACAAATACCGAAATATTCCTGTAAATTAATCTATTTCCTTCATCATCATCCAAAGGGTGAAATATTAAGTCCATTCCTGATGTAACCTTGGTGAAAGATGCACTGGTGCTGTAGTGCAGCTGTAGCTACTTGGTGCTTTCTTGCAATGCAGAGAAGTCAGCAAAACCAGTAGAAATATGGCCCAACCCCTGGACAGCATCTGTTTGATCTAAACCCAGGAAGCACTTGGTATCTTCTTCATAGGGCAGCTCATTTAGCAGTGAAGCACATGAAGACACTGGTATAGAGGGGGGCAGGGCATCCACCATTCAGCACAGTGATAAGATGGAATTGGACATTGTGCATACAATGACAGTCTTCCTTCCCTTTCTAACTGCTCCACCCAGACTGACTAAAGAAAGAAGCTTCTTTGCCCCACACATTACTTTGTGGTTTTCCAGGGAGAATTTGCAGAGTCATAGAGTAGTTTTTGTGGGAAAGAACCTTTAAAGATCATCTAGTGCACCCCCCCCGCAAGGAGCAGGGACACCTTCAGCTCAGTCAAGCTGCTCAGAGACCTGACCAACCTCACTTCGAATGTTTCCAGGGGCATCCACCACATCTCTGGGCAACTGTTCCAGTGTTTTACCACTATCATTGTAAAAGACTTCTTCCTTATATCTAATAATGTGGTAACTTATACTGTGATGCCTGAACCTCTGCTGAGAACATATCTGCTGTTGAAGAGCACAGAGGATGCTTTCTTGGTGTCATGCCAGCTAGATAGAATGCTGCTCCACTCTTTTTGAAAGAGGAAAGAGATATTATCAATCCTTACACATTGAAATAAATGGTCAATAAAAAATTGTTGAAATACTGTTTTTACCAACTATTTACGATGTAAAAGGCCTGGTGCTAAATCATACATTAAAATAAAGCTTGCACAGAGTTCCCATTTCCTATGGCAAATTTTGTGACAGATGGAAAAACATTTCATCAGAGATTACATTAATGCAATGTGTATTTTTCCAGTGACACTTTGCTAGTACGCTTGCTTGATGGATGGAAGACATTTATTTACAGATGATGCATAACTACCCAACTATCAACATATCTAACTGCCTGTAACATGTCAAAATACAATTATATTTTTTCATATGTATTTCCATTGCGGTACAAGCAGAATTTTCCACAGGCCCCACAGTAAAAGGCCTATAATAAAAACAACTCCTCATTTCACTTACAAACGCTAATTCTCCTAAAAGCCTCTCAGAAGTCTCTTTCAAAACCTAAAGCTGGGATTCAATTCTGATGCTACTGAAGTGGTTTGGGGAATGATGGGCTTCAATCCATGTGAAGGGAGATTTCCTCTGCCCAGTAAATAATCCACAGGTAGGTCCCAGTTTCTGGTGTTATGGTGGTGCAAAAAAAGGAACAGTGGCATAAGGAGCAAGAAGGCAGTGATTTCAATGCCTCCACCAATCACCTCTTGTAACTGATATCCATATGGTATTAACCATTTAAATCAATGATCCTTGTGACCTCGAAGTTCATAATCAGCCACTCAAACTGCACCTATTAAAAAAAGAAGGGGCTTTGCCAAGAATGCAGTACTGTTTCAACCAGTAATGGTGAGGAATGCCGCAGGATTGCTGCATCACTTCCACCTGGCCAATGCTCACTTCTGAGCAGCTCTGAAGGTGGCTGTAGATAAAAGTTACTGTATTGGCTCAATGCAATATAGATTCACAGACCTAGTCAATGCCATTCTTGCCTTGACCCGGTAATTGGTGCACTGCACTTAAGGGAAAAAAAGATCTTGGCAGGAAATAGGAAAGTATTCTCCTAATCAATTAAGCTGTGTGTTCATCAAAAACACCAGGGAACTTAGCTGTATCCCTGGGGAGGGAATTCAAGTGTTGAAGTTTTGGTGACATTTTTAAATGGCAGGCACAACAACTTGCAAATTTACATAAATAATTGGTGTTTTATTAATAATTTTCTGAGAACACTGATCATGCCCAGATGCAGTCACATGTATGCCACCAATATTTTTTAAACAGTTGGAAAACAAGGAGAAGCACTGCTCTTGGCTGAAATATTTGACCTATTTCTGTCTGAGGTTTGAGTTATCACAGGTGTCAGCATGAACTGTGGTGAATCTGTGGCCAGTGTAGCCCCATCCACTCCCTTTTCCTGGACCTCTGTTGTCTTGCAGAGGACGTGAAAGGAAAACTGATGAGGCACAGCAGCATCTGACTGTGCAGAGAGGGTGGTGTGGGGCAGGTGGGAAGTGAGATTGGTATGAATGCCTGTCTTTGAAACAGGCTTGGTTTACACTCAGATTTGTCACATGTGTCCATGTGCACCCCTGACTGTGTACCCCCTCACCAGCTGTCATGGCACATGACATGGGGTACCAGATGATGACTGATTTTTCCAATTCAGACCACTAATCCCTCCTCCTCTCGATCAACAGAAATATGGATTGAAGTCAAAAAGGATACCTTTTCAAACTTTAATGATGTCTTCCCAAATTCTATGTGAATACAAGATGTCTCTAAGCTGTATCTGAATTAAAAAAAAAGAAAGAAAAAAGCAAATAAATATGGATTAAACCCCATAGAAAATCACTTGAAAAGAGAAGTTGAAATGCATATACCCACAGCATCTCCTTACCTTTCTGAGTGTTCACTAAATGTCCAGGTTTCCATGTTTGTGCTGTTTTAATTAGACATCTGAGCTCTTTATGTTTCTTCTTTTCCTCAAAGAAGCAAAGATTATAACTCCCAGAAGGATTTTTACCCATATAATTTGTCTTTATTAGATTTCTACCTTCTTTCTTCACATCAAGTATTTCTTCTGTTGCCCAAGTTTCAAGACTTCTGATCTTCTTCTCTTAGTCAACTCACAGTCAATTCATATATACTTGCTGGTTTTAATCCTTCTTTGGTTTCATTTTCCTGGGGTTTGGTGAGAGTAAATGTTTAGACAAATGGGTTAGAAGACATTTTTCAAAATATGTATTTCACTGTGCTCAGGCTAGGTGTCTTCTGCTTTTAATATTGAGGGGCTGGGATGACCCACTGCAAACAAGCTTGGCCTTTGAAAGTATTTCCCTTGCCTAGTTATAAAGCCAAACAGTCAGCACCAAAAATGTTTTAGAAGGGGAACACACGAGCAAACAAACATGGCAAGGTACACCAGCCATGTTGTACTTACTCCTGGCTCCTGTTCACCAGCCATCCTTCTTCCAGCTGTCCTTCCCTGCCCTACCAGCTTGACAGAGGCACCATTTACAGGGCGCACTCTCAGTAGTTGGCTTGCTGAACCCATCTATTGATTAGCTGGCTGCTGCCAGGAAGGTCTAATCAAACTTAATTGCAAAAAGGATATCAGAGAGGGCATTCATTTTGAGGTCTGTCTTCTGCCCTCCTGCTGGTTTTATCAAAGTATGTAAGAAATTATTTATTAATTGCTGGGAGGTACAGGCAGGTAGGAGCCCACTAACATTTCTGCAGTAGTGGACTATGGGATGGGTAGATGTGTTACTGCAGTGAATTGAGAGGGACTTTTTATGTTCTCAAATGTGAGACATCTGTTCCTGTCAAATGTGGTTGAAATTGCCTGACAGCTTCTGAAGTTATGGGGACTGTGGGGGAACTAATAGGAAAAGGGACTGTAAAAGCTTCATTTCCTTAGAAACCAGGCAAAAATATTCCAACCCATTATCTCTTTATGAATTATTTCTGTAAAGATTGCCCTTTACATGCTTTAAATATCTGAGCTACACCAGTAGAAACCAGTACACCGGTAGCAATGTACAGGCTTTTCATAAGCATTCTGATATTATGTCTTGATTTACTTGAAAAACACAAGAAGGTAAGAATGTATAGATAAATGCTTCAATTATTTTTTACCTGTCTAAATCTAAATAGTGCATTTCTCTGTGTAGCAAGCCAGCTCTGCCTGCTGTGAAGGCAGAGCACAATTTGCAGCTGCTCTGCTCTCCCTCTAGATCACCACATCTTCACAAGAAAAGCAGGATGGAAAGGGGTCACCTCTGAGGCTCCATCCCCCAGCAGCGTCACTTGTGGCCAGAAACTGTAGTAGTCCTCAACTCTATAACATACAGATTCTTCTCAAGTGGCAATTCCAGAGCATTTATTACTTCACTTCTGAAAGGAATCTTACTGCTGTGAGAAGACCATAGGAATTGGCTTTTAACCAAATCATGTGCAGCCTCCCTCTGCAGCTTGTGGTGTGTCTGTGGATATATGCTGTGCATTTAATTAAACCTCAGGATTCCTTTGTTTTTCCTTTGTTTATCTGACATGACATGAACAAGCTTTGTGGTTTATACCAGTCTGGTGTTTTCATATGTTCTTCTGGATGTTTGTGAGACTTAGCTCAGGTCAATCAGGGAATCTTTCAAATACATCAGGGTTAACACTCATAAATCCACACACTTAATATTGTTATACAATTAGCTTTAGTAGAATTTATTCTTTTTATCCTATGACTTCAGGACTTTATATGAAATACAACCAGGGAAATGCAACCAAACCAGAATGCTATTAACCTAGTTTTAGGTCTGTGTTCTCTTGATTCTTATAAAAATTACTAATTGTTCAATATTAAAATAATGCTTGGAATCTGGATGATTCTGCAAACTAAAACCCGGGAGATAGTTAATACTACTTTTGAAAGAGAAAACAGATGTATAGAAATTCAGTGGTTAAAGTGAGACACTGGGAAAATCTGGGAAAAAACGGCACTGAAAAGTGCTTAGTCTCTGCTGAGAATTTATAATGATCATCCTTATATTTTTTCAGTCCAAAAGTATCACTGGGTTTATTTCATCTTTGAAATGTGTTTCAGAAATGTTCGTAGTGGGTGGAATATCAAGCCCTCAGAGCAGAGGAAGTATGGCCAGTAGCTCAAGCCAGTAATTAATGCTGACTGCTGCCCTTATGGGATGAGGGGCTCACATTCTCATGTGCTATCCTGTGACTTTTCACTACATGCAAATACTACTTCAGTAACAGCAGAGATTTATCCTTTTTTATGGGGCCGCTGAGACTTACATTTTCCAAGAATATTCATGGTAACAAAGTCCAAATTTATTTGTTACAAACGATCACAATGACAGAAATGAAGATATTTCAGTGGTGAGAATAACCAGGGACTTCTGCTCTTCTGTATCTGTAGATTAAGATTAGATCTCTGTTTTAGAATATATGTTGTATCTTGAATTTAAAACCAGAGGGAAAATATTAGCAGGTGAGGTTATTCAGCATGAACTTTTTACCTGGGTAGTCTACAATTACATTTCTGGACTGATGCAAACTTCTTCAATAATTTTTAACAATTACTTTTTGCAAGTGCATATGGAACCATACTGAGTTTGAAGGGACCTACAAGGATCATCAAGTTAACACCTATTTTGGTATCCAGCAAGATACGGATGTGTGCAGTAGGCAGTTTGCCTGAGGTACTGGTGTTTCAAATAACAGTATAAGGTTTTTCTCTTTGTCGTATTTGTGTTTAAGTATACAGCCTGTCACTGCAAAATTAACACAAAATTTTATCTTTTAAATTCAAGTATCCCACACCAATGTGGTTACTGAACTTGTTTAACAATCACGAAAAGAATTTAAGGCATTAAGAATTAATATATAGCGTGAATTATAAATCTTTGTGATTTCTACCTAAAGTTTAAATTAGTCTTAAAGCAGGATGAAGAGTATTTATTTATTCATTTAAAAGAGGTTCTTAAAATTGTGTAATAATTACATTAAGTACACTTTTATTTATTATTTAAAGAAAATAATTAATATTTAAATGCAGAATTATATTTCCTAATTTAAGGCAAAAATTAGAACTATACTAAAACAAACGAAAATAAAAAGTGTGACATAATTCAATGAGTAACCCTTATTCTAAATAGCCCACCATTGCTAAATATTTAACAATTAAAACCATTAAAATTTTGTTATATGAAAATTAATTTTTGGTTAATGATTAAATACTTATTAATATTTTTGGGCATTGATTATTTTGTAACTCAGCTTTGTAATGGCTGTGGTTACAGCTTCTCTTCAGATTGAAAACTAACAGAAATATCTCACTTGCAAGAGAAGTTATTTGGCAGCAGCTGTGATGCATAGAAATACTTTCTTAAATTTCTCATTTTATTGTGATTTTTGGAAAAGTGTTGTTCAAAAATAAAAGTTAGTTTTCTGGCACATATATTTTTATTTGATCCCTTTTCTACAGTTCTTTCTGCTTCTAGTTGTTAGGAGAGCCAAAATCATGTGGATCTGTAGAACTCAAGCTAGAAATTGTAATGATGAGAAAGGAAACATGCTGTTCTTTCTTTCTTTCCCTTATTGGTAGATATTTTGTGAAGTATACGACCATATTTTTTATGTCCTACAACTCCTGAGTAGAACAGCCAAAACACACAGGATAGAAAAATTCTAACTAATATACTTTAAAAAAATAAATCATGCATATGAATGAACTCATAATACTCTGGAAGATTTTTATTTACTTCAAATAAATTTGACAAGATGTGCCAGTGACTGGGTATGAATTACTGCACCTTTATTACACAATTTGTCTTTATTTGTTGTCAAATTCCTTGAAACCCTCCAGTGTAATTGCATGTTTTAGTGCACAGCAGAATGCATAAACATAGGGCATTTGTAAATTCTCCTTTTTTTCATGTTCCTCCTGCTGTGGCACCAAATCTTGGAATCATTCCTACTGAAATTAGGGGAAAATCCCTATGGTTAAAGACTGCAGAGAGTGTGGCATTAGAGGAGTGAAGTTTTGCTCTTGGAAACATGGTGCTGCTGGTGGATCCCAGAAGCATGTCCAGGGATTTTGGCAGATGCAGGTGTCAGTGGAGAGCAGCTGTTTCAGGGCTGAGCTCCAGCAGATCCTTCCTCCTCCAGAGGTGCTGGCTCTTGTGCCAGACCCCAAGCCCAACCACCCTGGCAAGGGTTCTTGGCTCTGTGAGGAGGTCAGCTCGCCTCTGATGGACCAAGGGTGCAAAGCTGCCGGACATGTAGGGTGTGGGATCTCTTTCTCATCACCTTCAGGGCAGTGCATGAGGGTCCTGCCAACATGATTCTTCCTTGATTATATGCATGCATGGTGTCCCCTGGATTATACTGTAAAACTATCTAAGGTATAAGGGAACAACTTCTCATTGCTTGCTGACCAGGAGAATACAGTACACCCAACCACTCTATGTGAGCTAGTATCTTTTTCCAAATGATCACCCAGGAAGAAGAGGATGGGAAATAAAACATATTTTTCTCCCAAAGAGAGAGGAAATATGATTTTAGGATAAAAATAATATTTTCTTTTGCTACACATATATGGTTAGTAAGAACAACAAAGTTAACATAAAGAGTGATAAAATAAATGTAATGCTTTGATCTTTTAACAGACCAACTTTATTATTCAGTAAAATTCAAATATTTAAAAGATAATATTTCCTAATTAGCTCTTTCTTTAGCCCTTGGTTTGAATATCTGGGGGAATATAATCCAGTGAGATTCACGTGGCTGATAGCCCTCTCTGTGTTCCCAAGTGCCTCCAAGTATGCATTTCATTGGGGTGAAGCTTGTGCAGTCTGACTCCACCTGGAAACCTGGAAACCTGACTCCACTTGGAAAGATATAGCAGATGCCAGAGAAAACTCTCTATGGTGTTTTATAACTGGGTATTTTGCCTCAGCAGAGAAAGAATGAATAAGATATACAGCAAAGATTGGCACTCACAAATCCCATGGACGGCAGCAGAACAGTCATGCCTGTGCTAAAAAGGGAGTCTGCCACATCTCTCCACTCACCCTGAGGTGCCCTGACAGACATGGTCTGCAGAGGCACAAGAAGACCCACGGGCTCTGAGGAAGACATTTAAGACATTTTTCATTTTTTTCCCCTAGACAAAGGAACTGCTGCTTTGTGGTGGTTATGAAAACACATGAAAAATGGCAGCATATATTACTAGTGGAGATCTTCTATGCCACCCTTTTCTATAACAAGTAAATGTAATTTTTTGCATAGATCTATCACTGGAGAGAAAGGCAGCGTCCTTAATTACAAAGTGCTTTGGAAAACAATGTTGCATGGGATCCATTAATGAAGGCACAATGTTGAGCTAGATGCTCAGGCTGTCCAGAGCGGTAGATCTTTTCAGAAAGGGACTCCTCTCCAACCCACCCACAACCAGAGGACCCCTTGCTCTTCACTGAATTCAATCTTGAACTCAGCCTGCCAGCTCAGACCAGATGCCCAACTTCTTGGCAGTCAAAGGAAAGCAAGATAGTCCCACAGATAGTAGGTGGAATAAAAATGCCTGTGACA
Source organism: Sialia sialis (assembly GCA_009812075.1). Taxonomy (NCBI): domain Eukaryota; kingdom Metazoa; phylum Chordata; class Aves; order Passeriformes; family Turdidae; genus Sialia; species Sialia sialis. The sequence goes on from VRYO01002772.1 coordinate 16,516,170, forward strand.
GAGTTACTGAAGTTTTACAAGGAGACAGAAGCAAGCAGAGTGGGCTTGTGTAGGCAAGAGTATAGTTTATTCCAGATGGTATTTTGCTTCAGTAAAAGCTACAAATTCTCTTAAAGACACTTCTGTGCCCCTGAATGTAGCGTTTGAACAATTTGCAACTGATGTATTCATAAAATTTATAAAAGACATTGCTCATACAAAAATATCGTGAAGCATTGGTCTTGGCAGGACAGGAGGAGAATTGGTGCATTAACAGTGAGAGGGCTTGGGAACACTCAGGAAGTGGTGCTGAGGGGCTGCAGCTGGGAGTCCCCAAAGGAAGAAATTAAATATGCTCACTGGCCACAAATGCAGCTGCTTCTGGGACCAGCTGACATCCAGGAAAAATCTCCAAAGAACATAAGAGACATTCTGGAAAAAATTCCTGGTATTCTGTATTTCCACAGATTTTTGTGGATATTACTCTGTCAATGACTACAATCATTCTTGTCTCTAAAATGTGTGCATTTGTAGAAAGTGCCTGGGAAGTTTTTGGTTTTTTGTTTGTCCGTTTTTCTCTTTTTAACAAAATTCTGTACTAGAACTATAAACAAGTAGTTTAAGAAGGCAGATAACAGAACATTCATACAGATACTCACACACATTCTAACTCCAAAAGCATTTGGGCAGCTAACAGGTGATGTGTCTTTTAAGTATTCTGTTCCCAGAAAATCTGATATTTTGAAAACCATGCTATCTTGTTCAATTCTAATCCTGTGTTTCAAATGTGGCAAGCGACTGTGGAAAATACCAAATTATACCCTTCTCCCCCTCCTAGTCATTTAAACAATCCGTCATTTATTCAAGCTTTCTAACTTCTTGCATGTAAAGATACCATATGGAAGAGAACTCCAGCACAGACATGGCAATCCTTCTGTGCTTTCTATTCAAATTAAAGAAGGCTGGAAAAGGAGTCCTTCTTGCTAACTGAAAAACCGAGGTAAGCATCTTAAAAAATTATTAGTTACATAATTAAGAATCCACATTTGCAGCCGAAAAGAAAAACAAAAGGTGGTTGTATAGTCACATCTGAGATTTTTTACTAAAGTTAAATAACCTGATCGCAAAAATATTGTAATTCTAACTAGAAATTTTGAATAAAAAATAAACAATAAACTAAAAATTACATGTGTCTTAAATTGAGACCTAAAAATAGTAAAGACTGCTCGATTATGATTCCTACACACCGTGTGCAGGAAAATCAGCTTGCATTGGAGATACACAGCTTTTGACTTCATGGCCTCAGCAGCCTTAGCAATGACAATAAATTGTCAGGCTGTGATATAATATGAGTATTTTTGCTGAAATCAGAAGTGCTCATTGACCTGTGTGTTATGAGTCACTTCACTTTTGCTTAATTTTTTTTCTGCTTATTCTTTGTCTGTCTTTTCTTATACTCCAGACTTTGGATTGACTTGGATTAGACTTTATCTTGATCATGAGTGCTGACATTAGTGCAGTAAAGAATATAAATAGTAAAACAATGTGGTTTTCACACAAAATTGCATGGTTTCAGGCCAACATGATCCACATGTGCTTCAGGCTGTTTATTTATAAAAATGTGGACAAAAATTTAGTTGTCATATTATCACAGTTTGTCTTTTAAAAGAATCAACTATGAAGTTTCTTTCTGTTATTTCTGGCAAACATGGGGCAAGTGTGACTTGGCTCCCTTAGCCACAAAAGCACAATATGAAGAAAACACTCCACGATGCAGAATTCCTAACAAGTTACATGTGTCTTTATCTGACTGCCAGCACTGGGCTATGTCCTTCTTCTGGTTCATCCAAAGAAAGCAAAACAGATCATTAAAGGTCCATGGTGCTGTAGTATGGTTTTGTTTGTCCTAGGAAGTGTTTATCAAGTACTGCTGCAAAGAGACATTGTTCTCTTTAAAGACAAAAATGCAGAGATGACTCTAGTCTATGACTAATAACTGAGTTCTGAGGAGATACTTCAAACTTAATTTATAAAAGCCTTGCAACTCAAAAGGTGACATGAAAGTTGAAAAGGATAAAAGAACTGGCATTTTAAAAGGAAATAAGGAAAAAGTGCCTTTGATAAAAATAACAGAATAGCAGCAATTTCTGAAAAACAGTAATTCTATCCAAGTAAGATATTGTAATGGTTATGGATAATAAAAGGTAGGTTTCAACCACAGTCAGACAAGTGCATATGAAATTGATCAAAATAAACCTCTAATAATCACCTCTGTATGTGACACCTAGAAAATAAATTGAATTAAAATAGAGATTCAAATAAGATTTAAAAAAGAGAAGGCAGAAGAGCATTAATAATGAAATAAAATAACAAAACCTAAATAAACATTTTACATATTGCCCTCCTTTGTAAGTAAGGAAAAAAAAAAAGGAAATAATGCAGTAATAAGATTTGTTTGACTTATCTCACAGGCAAGTTGTAAAGATTCATTAAGCCATACTCCTATGGTATTTGAGGATTGAAAACATTACGTAAGCATAAATTATAGCCCACTAATCAAGTGGCAGAAATCAAGCCTTTATATCCAGGCAGAAAACTAACATGGCACTTCAGAAATGGAAAAAAAAATCCAGTAGAAAATTAAGAAAAATTCTCTCACATCAGCTCTCACATAGACTATAAAATTGAGGAAAAGAATGAGTGTCATAGTCTGCTTACTGCTGAGATTTACTCACCGAACCGAGGTGCCCCAGTCAGGGTCCTAAGCTGGCATCCAGACAGCTGAGCTGGCAGCTTTAACTTATCAGTTACCCACTGAAACCATCCTTCTGAAAAAAACACCTGAGCTGTCTGGCTGTGAGGAAGCAGGAGTGTGTGCTGCTTACAGAGGGAGAGCCTATCTGCCAGGATCCATTTAAAATTTCAGGTGAAGATCTATGTTAGAGGCAGGGGGCTGCTTTCCTTAGTCTTTCCCTTATTTAGCATGTCAGTGAGGTCTGATGCCTGGAATGAAATAACACAGTTACTCTCCTCTTTAATTATTACACTAACAAGCTGTGTAGGTGCTGTGTGTAAAAAAGGTCCCAGTTTTCCTCAGCTTTAGTGGCCTCTTTCAGAAGCACCTATCAGACCTTGAATGTAGGGCTGGCTGACAAATGAATTTTCCCACCTGCAAGTGTCTATGTTGGCTGTTCAGCAGCACAGACACAATTTGGGGATGCCCATGTTCAAGTCCATGGGTGATATTAACTGGGAATCCCTGGTCCCTAACAGGCTTGGAACTGTCTTTTCTGGATATCCAAAGAGATCTGGATCTCCTTCACTTTGAATTTATGTTGATGAGCTACTCTGAATGATCCTGCCTTAATAAACAAAACTAACTAAAATATCTTACTTTCCTGCCAATACAAGATATAAACAATATTAACAATTTTAACCTGAGTGTTTAACTCTTTTCAAAAGGCTTACCTTCTCCTGAATGTATTGTGTAAGTGGGGGAGTTTTGCCTCTGCATAAAAGTCAAGATGAGAAAAAAAGTAATAAATTATATTAAAGCTTTTTGTTCTAGTCATTGTGGTCAGCAGTGAAACAATGCAGAAAGAAAAATATAAGAGCTAGAAAAGTACAGTATCTGCACTTTTATATTAGTTTAAAACACAAAGGGAAGGAAGAAGAATAATCTGAATTGATTTACTGAAATATGCATCACTGCAGGAGGGACTTCCTGGTGTAGAAAAGTAAAACCTGCATGAACTCAGATTTGTCAGTGGGGTGATGTGGAGAATAACTGTGCAAGCTGGCACAGCAACCTCTGCAGATTTCCAGACCAAAACACAGAGGTTTTATTAGGAATACTTACACACCAAGCAAAATAGAGCACAAATGATTGAGCCATCATGGGTTTCCTCATAAATACTTAGTGCTTTTCTAAAATTGATTAGTCTTGGTGTGGACTCACATTGGCAGAGCCTTATTAAAGCTCTGTGTACATTAGTGAAATCTTCACAGACAACAGAACTGCTTCTGTTTGACTGTTTCTGCAGCATGTTCCCATAAAAAGAATGCACGAGAATGTTAATGCGACAGTCCTTCAAGGGAAAGTCTATTTCATCAGTCAAGAGGGAATCTTTGTGGAATACAACTGGAAGAGATGAATGCATTTTAATTTTACAAGTCTTTCATTATGAAAGGAATTTAAATAATTTAATTCAAAAGCATGTTTTCAAGTGATTTTTAAAAAGAGATTTAAGTTTGGGGTTTTTTGCTTTTTATCGTTCAATGTGGTCTAAAAGAAGCTTGAAAATACTTCCCCCTACAGACTTCTTTCTTTTCTTCCCACATGGCAAATTATATTATTTTCCTCCTATTGTTTCAATGTCAAAGTAATTATGATGACTTTAATTTAAACTTAATATCTCAAACCTCTGTGCATAGCACCTTCTGTGTGCCAAAGCATTTTTGCTTTGAGAGCAACCAAAATAAAAGCATTATTTTTGTGCTGGTTGGTTGCTGTGATTTCTACATGAGAATCACAAAAGCAGTGATGTTTTACACTGTTTACATAAATCCAGCACATACTATTTGCATTGCTTTAGGCCCTTAAAGCACATGAGGAAGAGAGGGGCTTGTCTCCCTTTCAGCCTTCTAGAAATGCAATTCTCTGTTGAATGTGACAGCAACAGCGAGATTTCTGGCTGTGTTACACTACCAATACGTGTGCAGTGAGGAATGGATAATGTGATGTTATCATGCTGTTACTTGAACTCAAGGTTCAGTCAGAATACTGATAGCTTTTAATGGTGAATGCTGAAAAAATGGAGATTATTCACACCAATTTGGTCTCTGACAACTTTGTGCATCAACGTCTGAGATTCTGGTTTGATACTGCAACATGTTCAGCAGTAGCACTCATCTTTTCCCTTATCTTCTTTTAACTCTCTTCTTTATTGTCCTATGTTTTCCTTCTCCT
>VRYO01002772.1:16521380-16553403 GCA_009812075.1 Sialia sialis
TTTAGCTATGTGCTTTGAAATGCTCCACAATGTCACTCACAATATGAACCCTTGCCAGCACAGATGGAGAAACAGAGAACTGAAGTGCTGGAATAAGAGGATGCATTATGGTGGGACCTCCTTATGCCTGAATCGCCACCAAAACTTTTATTTCAAACAAATTCCTAACTATAGACTCAGTTTTTGAGGTGATCCTGATCTACAGAGGGATGGAAATGTTTTTGGTGTAAACAGAGGTCAAAGTAAGATTCTTGATTATTATGGGATCAAGTTCCTTAAACCTTCTGCATTTATTGTTATTCAAGTCTCTCGATTTTTCAATTTTTCTAGCAGTCTTAAACTGGGGGTGAGTGTTCAGTCCCATTTTTCTTTCCATTTTAATACTGGTATAAAATCCTAGTTTCATGAGACTGCACCACTTCTGCTAAGATCTAGTCAAGAAAATATTGAAAGATGTGACAGTCCATCAGAGAAGGGAGGTTCTTCACTCATTGACTTCTTGAAATGGACATCATACCAATGACTTTCTCAGTGTACAGAGAATAGAGATTAAATTTTGGGTACTACAGAACTCTGAAAAGTATAGGTATAAAGAATGAGCTGGGGTTTAAAAGATTCATTTCATTCAACAATAATTATTTCCCCATTTAAAACCAGATGTGTCTCAAAATGTTTTCCTCAAAGAACTCACAAGTATGTCTGATCCTAACTTTTCTTAAGAAAGTCATTGTTGTTTTAGAGGTATAAAGGCAGATGAGACAGCTCTTTGAATTTTTTAATGCATTCAGTAGCAGTCACACTGATAGATCCATGAGAACCATGTAAATAATATTGGAGTTTATCAATAATTCTAATACACTTCAGATCTGGGGACCTAGGAGTGTGGCATTACACTTTTGAGTAACATTCAGTAAGAGATGCATTTGTAATTTGAAATTTTCTCCATCACATTTTTCTTCAATTTAATAATTTTATACATTTATGTAGTGTGCCATAGAATGACAGGAAAATGTGATAATCCATCAAGTCTGTTCAAAGTCTCTCAATTACCCAATATTATTGTTATTATTGAAATCTCCAGAATTTCATCTTGCAGTATAAATCTGCAATATTCAATAAAGTCCACAAAATTGCTTCTGGTCTATAAATACTCTGAAATAGATTTGGCAATCTCCTTTCTTAAGTCAAGCTTTGAAAAACATATGTCATTAAAATAAATGTTTGCAAACTATTCATGTCCTGAAAGAGTTATTTTTGTAACATTCATAGCTCTTAGGGCAATGTATTGTACTCAGATCCATGACTATGGGTTTTAGTTTTAGAATGCTTTAACCTTTATCACTCCCATTAGGTTTTTTGTGAAAATATTCTGTACCAGATCAGAAATTATGCTGTGCTAATGACTCAGAGGTACACAGGGGTACACAGAATGATGGCTACTGCTGATCAGGTATGGCACCAAAACTACTCAAGCTACTACTCTACTTTTAGCAGAGGACCTCATGGCTTGCAAAGAGCAAGAAAGAAGTCAGTATGTCATGCAGCTTTGCTGGGTTCCTATAAATGCTTGTTTAGATCCTTAGAAATAGTTTTGTTTTAAGGAACAAGAGGCCAACTGTCCACTTGTCAATGCCACCATCATCTATGCTATTTGATTTTTGTTCCTCAGCCTTTTTCCTTTCCCTTTCTTTATTATTGAGTGGACTTTTTATTTTAAATAAAGAAAAAAAAAAAGAAAAAAATAGAAAAATAATTAGGCAATGTTAAGTGTTGCCCAATCTCCCAAAATACATCTAACATTTTCTTTATCCCCTTACATCTCTATTCTTTTGCTTTCATGGGGTCCCATAGGATATGCTCAATTTTTAAAGTTACTCCTTGTGTGAATATTTGTTGGATTTCTTGATTTGGTCTCCAATCTCCTTTATTAGAGAAGAGGGTAAAAGGCAGTGAAGGTCATTTTGACAGAAAACCCATGAAAGCTTAGCCAATTAAATGAGAATTTTTAAAACTTGAAAAATGGAATTGAATGAAGATGAACAGGTTCTGGCAATCTTTTTTTGTACAACTCCTACATTTGTGATTTTAGGTGGCTGTATGCTCTCTTTGTTTGGCAATTAGAACCACACTAGGAGAAAATACCACTTAATGTTTTAGCTCCTTCCAGCACAGCTCCTAACACCAGCTTTGACATTTGAGGATATCACTGTTCTCTGTGGAGATAAATAAAAAGAATCACGAAGAATGGAATAAAACTTCATTCCCTCTTACATCATATCCCCTTTTTTTCCTGGATTCTTTCAATTTACTTTTCTTCCTTATGCCTATGTCTCTTCTTGCACCTATGCACAGGATTCCTAGAAACAGAAAAGAAACAGAAGCCAAAGAAGAAAAAAAATCGTGATTTCTGCCAATGCTGTTGCAGAAACACTGTCTACAGGAGGGAAAGTAAAAAAAGTAATGCTGGTAAAAGATTGGTAGAAGAATCTTCCTGAACTGAACCAAACCTTTCTTTTATTTTTATTTCAGAGTAAAACTGTTTTACCTGTAAAACTGTCAGTTCTCCAGCCTAGGTTTATGGAATTCAAACTCAAAAGGTCTAGAGGACAAATAGAGGGCATTTTTTCCTTATAGTAATTTCTCCCTCACTGAAAAAATGGCAACTCCTCTCTGTCTGAATAAACTGCAGTACTTGAAGATTTGCAGAACTTCTACTAAAAGCACTTTCCCAAATGTAAGCCAACATCAAGGCATCATGGTTTTGAATTAGTTACAGTAACAAAGAGTTTCTCAACATGACTCTGTTATGCTGTTTTCCAGATGGGATGGAGTTCTGTGAAATCTCTGTTCTTTTTGTGCCGCTAATCTTGCCTCATGACTCAGAAGCTGAAAGCCCTAAATAATGTTGATAATCCTCTGCAGTCTCTTTTCAGTCTTAGCAATGCCTTTTCTTTATGAAACATGCTACATGTTTTTTGCAGGAGAGATTCCATGATTTTTTTTGACACTAAACATTCAGTCCATGCTTACTGATATTGCAAGCCAATCCTCTGATTTCTATCATAGAAAAGGATTTGCACCATCAGACTTGGCATACGTGATAGGAACTGTATATTTAAAAAAGTATAATATTCAGAATCTACAGAATAATAAAAAGTCTAATTTTCAAAGTTCACAGAATATTTTTCATGCAAGCCTAGGTGGTTTCTCTGTGAAGGACATAAGGAATTCACAGCTGTATCACAGACTCCTACGTTTAGGTGTCTACCTGGGACCATGCAAACAGATAACTAGGCTGTCTCTATAGTTAGCAAAGTTGTCTGTTGCTTTATTTAGGCTCATGCAGAGAATAATTAAGCAAGCACTGAGCTTTCTGTGTGTTAGTTAAAAAATAAATTTACAATCACTGTGCATATAGTGTTATCTGCTGTAGTACAAAGCAGCTCTTCTCATTAATATACTGAAAGGGATATTATCTTTTGTGTTTTTTCTATGTGACTGGGATCTATAGATCCCAGTGAAGAAGGCAGAATTTTCCCATGTTCCTATTGAAGTGTGTCAGGAGTAGCTGTTCTCTATATTTTGATAAGAGCCATGAAAAAAACTCACAATAAAAATATGCACACACTCACACACACACTCGCAGGAACACATACACCAAAGTGTCATTCAGCTGGGGATGGATTGGACTTTATTTTGTTTCCCTAATGTAATGAAATTTTCATTTGTATCTTCTCTTTTGTAACTCAAGTTTTGTAGAAGTGCAACTGTGTAAACAACAATTGGTGACAGAAGGATCTTTAATGACACATGGAACATGCTAAAAAGTAGCACACATTTTTAAGGGCATGTGTTGGAGCAGGGAATTTCTTTTGTCTTGATTTTCTCTGCAGTAATATTAAAGGAAAAAATCAGTTCTCTTCCAGAAACTCACTGTAAGAATAATTTTCTTCTTTATCCTTTTTTTATTATTGTTAGAGATTAAGGCAACAGAAACATTAACTTTCTTCACTAGCTGAATAAATGCTCATAAAAACGTCTAAATATCTATTGACCCTATGGTCTCAATTGCAAATAGACTGTTCATAATAGAATTGCACTATAAAACCTCTTTTTGTTATGAAAACTCTTTATGGATGCATAAATTATTTATATTAGCAGTTTCAGTTCAGGGTCATATGGTTCATATCTTCAGTAAGGTTCATATCTTCAGTAATGCTGAAGGTGGACTAAGTGGAAACATTTATTTGGTTCCATAAAATGCATGTTCGAGTGATCTCTGTCAGGTAAAATTATCCATAGCACTCTTAACTTTATTAAAGTTATGGAAGAAGTTCAGCTCTATGAACCTGAACTGGATAGAGTTTTATAAATAGGAGCTGTATAAGATCTGGAAGGGACCTAAGGAAGAAAAAAAAAAAGTTGGGTACCATCTCCATTGGAGGGATGTTCCGGTAAAGAAGCAGATTTAGAGCTTGGAGACTATTCTCTTGTAGTTTTCTGGCTTTACCCTTACAAAGATAAGTTGCTAAGAGGAATGACTGAATTTCTGTCTAGAGGTGCCCCACAGATGCCCTGCTTTGGTGCAGAAATGTCCTTGCAAGGCATTCTGACTTTAAGGGTGTCAGAGCAGCATGAAATTTAGGGAACAACAATAAACTCAGAAGGACTGGTTGTCAAATCCATATTTAGAGTGAATGGCTGGGGCATTAGTGAGCCCTTGAAAGGTGGTGTCCTCTCTTTATTGTCCCTGTAGAGAACCCAGCTGGTGTGTGGACTCCAAAAAGCCATGACTATTTTGTTGCCAGCCACCTTCCAGCTGAACGAGAGATGGGGCTTAGGGGGAATTCTGCTGCTTCCTGAGCCTGGTCCTCATGGATCAGGCTGGTGATCTCCCAGCTGTCCCTGGGGCTTTTGCACTTTTACAAGAATAAACAAGAAATTTAACTTCCCCAAACTACCAGCATGGCATTATTCACAAGCAGATGGGTTCTGTTCTGTAAGGCACCAGATGCCACCATGGAGCAATGAGCGTGTCTTTGGAAAAGAAGAATCACTGACAATGCCCTTTACTTTCTGGGAAGATTCATATTTTTAGAATTTCATAAGCACACCCACATTCACTAGGGGGTGTTTGAGTTACAATTTTATAAGAAACGCCTGTTTCTATTATTTCTTTCAGAAGTAAACAAGTTACTGCTCCCCTGCTTTTAGAAAATGTGGGCAACTAATGCAGAAAATAGAGTTAATTTGCTATATGGGTTATATTGATTCTCCACCATTAACAGACCAGCTTAATTTGGTGAGGGATAAATAGTGTAATTAATTAGTGACTGTTTCTGTCCATAAAACTAAACAATTGGTTTCAAACCACCTGAGACTGCAGTGCTTTTGAAGGATCTATGCAGTATTTATGTGCCAGGATGCTGTTTAAACTCCTGCCTAAATCCAAGTCCTGAAATACAATCATATCTCCATTTTGTTGAAAATGTTTTTAAGGTGCTTAACCTCAATCTCTCTTAGCTGGTGAGAAGTGTCTCATTTCAACACCTCACCTTTGCAGAAAAATGTAAAAATCAGTCAAAAAAAGGCCTAGACACTGAGACCTCTGGTCCCAGGGGGATCATCCCTGTAAATGGGGAGACTACAGGTGGAGGCTCCCCCTTTTACATGTTTTCTATCTAGCCTCACTCATTTGTTCCTATGTAGAAATCTGGCTTAATCACAGACAGAGTGGCCCCATGTCCTGTGTTGAGAATGTGACCATTTCAGGAATTTACCTGTGATTCTGCCCTAGACATGAGAAACAATTCTCTGGCAATGTTTCATAAAAAATGCTGTATTTCTACAGAAGAAAAAGTTCTGGTTTATATGAACCAGACTTTTCCAGAAAAAAACAAAACAGTTTTGTTAAAATATTCTTATCACACTCTTATAGTAATATGGTGCAAATTATAAAGCTAGAGGCCAAATGTCTGCCATAGTAGGGTTTATATCTCAACATACTCACTAGCTCTGTCCAGTGTAGTCCTGGAAATCAGATTTCCTGCAGTTGTCTTTGAGATTACTCCTGCCATGCAGATCTTGCTCATTTCCAGCTCTTTGTTCTAAAATTTATCTTTTCTTAATTCCATCCTATTACAGTAATTTCACACTCATAAGCCGCACCTGGTTATAACCCGCACTTCCGGGTAGCTGGGAAGACCATGGAATTTGTCCATAAATAAGCCACACAGAGTGATAAGCCGCACTTTTTTTTTTTTTTTTGAAGCGAGGATCCATGTGCAACAAAGTAGTGAGTTAGTAACAGAATCTCTTGAACCAGGGGGGTTTGCTGTCAGGTGCTCAATTTGCAAAACAGTTTTCACAGACAAGCGAAGTCTTTAAATGCAGCCCCAGGCACCCTCCTCATGCCGCGGGCCCCAGCACTCCCACCCCCCGGCGCTGGTTGCTGTGGCTCCCCACCTGATCGGCAACAGCGGCAGCTCCCTGTGCCACCCGAAGCCGGCGGCTCGCCCCACTGCCACGCGCTTGAAGCCGGCTGTCCACAACCTCCTTGCTGCGTGCTTGAAGCCTCCCACCCACCACCTCCTCGCCACCCGCTCGCCAGTGGCTCCAGCTTGCCGCCCACCCAGCAGCGGCTCCATGGAAGCTCCCTCCCCGTCCAGCCACAGCTCCGTCGCACCTCCCTCCCCAGCCGGCCGCAGCTCCGCGGCAGCTCCCCGCCCGGCCAGCTTGCACTTCTGGGTTGGCATTTCACCGGAATTTGTCCATAAATAAGCCACACCTGGTGATTAGCCACACTTCCGGGATCAGCTTGATTATTCAGTGAAATAGGTGTGGCTTATCAGTATGAAATTATTGTACTTAATTAGTAATCATTACACCAGGTTCATAGCTAACGGTTAGAATGTCAATGAAATATCACAGAGATGAGATTGACAGTATCAGGGCACATTACTCCTTTCTGAATATCTTCCTCTACCCTTTTTGAAAATTAATTTATGGCTGATTGGGGATGTCAGGCTCTGCAGCAAAGCCACACAGCTACATCATGTCCTGACTCCTAGCTGACTTGATTCATTAAAGCATTTAAAAACTTGGCATCAAACTGTACTGGAGCTGTGAATCGCTCTGTTGTAGCAAAACAATCTTTCTGTCAATTCTGTCAGTTTTAAAATGAGGCTACTCTGATCAGACCTTTCACATATGGAGGTGCACAGCTGATTCTGCTACTTTCAAGTGCATCCAGAAATATGTCCACTGGGCCTTTGTGGGACTGAAGGGAAAATGTTATCTCATGAAACAATTTTACCTTCTGAGGTGAGATATTTCAGCTGGTAGTAGCAGCTCTGTAGAAAGAAGAGAGCTAAAACATACCACAAAGATTTTTCTCCATATTTGAATTTATTTAAACTGCAGCTTAAATGCTATGCCCTTTGGGAGTTAAAAAAAAAAAAGAAAGAATGAAAACTGAGAAAATAATAACTTTGCCTTGCCTGTGAACCTTTAAAAGGAAATTGCTGTGATCTAATGAGAAGAGCTCAACCAGTACTTTAGCTATGGCAAATGTTCCTCCACTTTTAACTCTGCACAGACAACAGCTGATGCTGGATTTGCTCCCTGGTGCATTAATTGCAGGGTTGTGGCTTAAGCACAGCAGGTTTATTTTACACTGTTGTGGTCACAAGATAGGCTGAGGTAATTTTCCAAGGCAATAGACATATGCATGAGTGTGTATATGTACACTGGCATGATATCTGTAGTAGGGATGTTAAGGCTGTCTCTTGTACACCTCAATTTACTAAAATTTCCAATTTAGCTAATATATTTCAGATACTCAGAGCAGAATTTTTTTCCAGCACTTGGGACCAGGGCCTTGCCAGGCAGCTAAACGCTGAATGGATATGAAAAGGATATTAAAAAAAAAAAAAAAAAAAAAAAAAAGGAAGGGGCTGAGGGGGAAGGAAAAAAAATGCCCCTAACATTTCTTGAATAAGATGATCTGCTGCTGTTCATGCTGTGTCCTTATGAAGTGTCTGCTGGTGGTTCCATAGCAAGAGACAGGATTCAAAAGTTCAAGAAGTGTTTGGACAGTACCCTGAAGCACATGTTGTGACTCTTGGGAACAGCCTTGTTGAGGGCCAAGAATTGGACTTTGATGATCCTTGTGGGATCCTTACAGCCCAGCATATTCTGTGATTCTGGGATGAGGGGAGTTTTGCTTACACGTAGTTTAAGTGATATCCCCTGAAGGAGGAGGCTCTCATTGTCTGGCTCGTACAGGATGAATAGCTTGTTGTGCTCCAGTTTGACAGATCCCTCACTCACAACTGCTTCTCTGTGCCAGTGTGAGAAACGTTTTGAAATCTAATATGGAGGTGACAAGTAGACATTGATGAACTCACATGGCACTACTTCAGAGAAGCACGACAGCTTACAGACTAGTTGCTTTCCATAGGAAAGTCTTTCTTCATAAAGCTAGAAACAGCCTTACCGTTCTCTGACATAAGTTTCTCTTCCCCACAGGCCTTCCAGAGACACCTATTTTGTCATCTGATATTATCAGCTCTTCTGTTTCTTTGGGAGGTTTATGACTGAGAGAAGAAATTCAGACCTTGGAAGGGAACATACATTTGAGTCTGGAGTTTCCAGACTCCTTGGCATCCCAGATTATACAGAATAGTATATTTATTCTTCTTCTTCCAGCTCTCATTTTTGGTGTTTCAGGGTAGATTTAAGAGACTGAGGAGTTTCTTTTTCATGTGTATGACAGATGGGTAGCAGCAAACAGGTTGTAATGGAAGAAAGACATGACAAATGAGGCAGCTAACTTTGTTCTCCACAACTCTCCTTAGCATCTAAAAAGCATAGTAATTCAAGGACTGAATGCAGCGTAGTTCCTAATATATCAGTAGAGAAAGTACATAATAAAGCTATGGATCTTGCTGGAAAGGGGGAATTCCACTTCACACCAAGTTCTGAAGAATAAAAAAGAAATAAAGCTTAGAGTCAAGATCTCTGTCCTTTTGTTTAATCTTCATTTGCCTATTTATTTGTTATCTCACTAATCACTTATGCAGTAATAGGACCATTTCGAACAAATTTAACAGGAGATGTAAGGTATCTAAACTGTGGCATTGCATTAGGTTGATGTGGTGATGGAAAGAGTCCTTACAGGTTACCCAGCCTGATACATCACTTTTAATTTACTTTGAAGGACCACAGGCCAAATAGCTTTGCACCTGCTGTGTGAAGCACTTTTATGCATTTAAACCCTTGAAAATATCTTTTGCCTCCTATTTCATCCCAGACAAAAAGGATGCAATATCATAGCAACTGTGGTTGCACCAATTTGCAGTTCGTGGATCAGCTTGTTTGCTGTGCATTAAAATTAAATTTTTCAGTTTGGAATGCACACACACATGTAGAACAAAACTGCATGTTCCAGGAGAATGAGCACAAGGAAAGATGGATGAGATCAGATGTCTAGTTAGGATTATGAAGGCTGGGCCTCTTTTTCCAGCAGTGACAAGTGGCAGATGCCTGAGGAAGAACACAGGAAAGGCGCAGGATACAGTAATGCTGATACAGATGCAATGGGAATTCATCTGAACTCTCTTCCTTCCTCCAGGGGCCAACTATTCACAGGTGATATTGGGGAGATTTCATTTATGAAATTTATTTATGCATTTAGCATGAATAATGCATTTAGCTGTTCTTGGTGTATTCCTGTCTTTGTTTTTTTTTTTTTGTTTCTTTTTTGTTGTTTTTTTTTTTTGTTTTTGTTTGTTTGTTTTTTGGTTTGTTTTTTTGTTTGTTTTGTTTTGTTTTGTTTTGTTTTGTTTTGTTTTGTTTTGTTTTGTTTTTTGCATAGAAGTTTAGATCCAGCTCCTACAGAGGCCCATAAGGTAATTGTGCACCATATAATAAATATATTTTCTCACTTCATTTGAATCTGTCACCTGCTAGATTCAACTAATGCCTCTGATTTCTTGTAGTGAAGGTGGTATAATCGACCTGTCCTTAGCTTTCCAGTCCATGCATTGTTTTCTAGACTGTTCTTGAATGTCCCTCTTCCTGTGGAGTCCTGGTGCTTGAATTGAAGCAGTTTAATATCTTTTGCAATTCTCTGTACTGTTATTTACTGGTTTGGGATTAAATTTGCATATTCGATGAAAAAAAAAAGGCATACCATGGGTAAAAAAGAATCCTTTTGTCTTCTGTGTTCCATCTGTTATTCAGGCCTGAGCCAATGTGGAATTTCATCACCTTTATCCTCTCCCCTGACTTAATATAGGCTACTCACACACGTATATAAACCAGTCTTTCTCACATTAAAGAACCTTTTCCAATAGAAGGACTATTTAACCAAAACATAATTTGGGAAAAAAAAGACCCAATCACTTCCAGTTCCAAGAACTTTTGAAGATCTTTTCTTTATTTAAGGGAGGACACACTTTTTTATTTTTTGTGATTTTTTGCGACAGTTCCTATGGCAGAATATTGGCTAACCCAGTATTCAGTGTCCTTAAAATTACTTGGAGATGATTCCAAGTTGGGAAAAAATCTCTATATACACATCTGTAGCCAAATGCATTGGCTCATGTATATATATCACAGCTATCTGATCTAGGTGAACCAAATAACTGAAACAGAAAGCAACACTACAGCCAGTGTATAAAATTCCACTATATATTTTTTTAAACTGAACTGAACAGCTACATATATTTTTTTAAAAATCATTAAAAATTGCTAACAGAAATGTCAATGCTGAGCTTTAATTTCACTGATAGTCTGGGCATGAAGAGATGAAGATTAAAAAATTCTATGGGCAGTGGGTTGCATTTCTAGTTTATTTTGATGGGCAAACAAGATAGAAGAAACTGCTGTCTTAAATTTAGACAAGTACCCAATTGCACATTAACATTTTAGATGTAGAAAGGCTTACTGAAGGGTAAACCTTTTTTACAGGGCACATCCTTCCTATTTGTCTCTAAATAACAATTTTATGCAGTTCAGCATTGTGCTGTTTCAAAGAATTGCTGTTTAAATCATACAAAAATGTTTTGCTTTCAGAATGAGGCACATTTATTTCTGCAGTGCTTGTAGAGAACAGCAGATTTTTGAATTAATTATTTACAAAGCATTTATGAGGCAGAATTTGTAAGCCTTAAATGGTTAGAAAATACTGTTTACATCCTTCTGATGTATTCCTGAGAAATATAGTACAGGCAGACTCATGCAAATTGTTTTATTTCTCATAATGCCTTTCAGTTCTTGTGAATTTGATCTAACTTTAGGATGAGGAGATCATGGAGACACTGCAAATAGGGGTGTTTTGCCTTTCACACCTTACTTGTACTTATTTAATGACTGGCAGAATATATCTGGAAGAATGTTGTTGACAGAAAATAGTGTAATCCTTAGGAAAGAAATGCTGATTTTAAGTTCAGGATGGATTGTGTCCTCAAAAATTGCATCTGAGGTTTTTTCTCTTGAACCACCATTACAATCCAGAATGCACAAAGTGCGTGCAACTAATTATTATTCCCTGTAGTGAGGAGAGAGTCTACAAAATATATATCACTATCTGAGTTCCACCTGCACACTCTGCAAATCTCAAAGTAATTTTTCAGAAGCACCAAGGCAGCAGTGAGAGCATACTCTGATGCAACATAAGGAGTGGTGTCTGCTCATTACCTCTGGACACAGTCATGTGTGTGCTAGAACAAACAAAAACAAACAAACAAACAAACAGACAAACAAGCTAACTAACTAACAAACACATAATTGTGTTCATATCCAAGTTTCCATTGAAAAATTGATCAATGTTTCATGGAAGCTTTGAAGAAAAGAATTTAAACTGGAAACAACCTTTTCACCCTCTAAACTCCTGGACAAAGGCAGACCTGTTTCAAAATCCTCATCTAGTGTACCCTGCCATAAGAAGGAAATCTTGTCTTGTATAAACCTGAAACTATATCAGTTTTATGACTAATTACAATCTACACACACAATTCTAGAAAAAATTATTGTAATCTAAAATTCATTATTAAGTGATGAAAGCTGTTTTTACATAACATTTAATACAACTCTTTCCTGAAAGTAAAAACAACCCCTTCCCATTCCACTTTTTGCATCTGCATTGCCAGTAAACAGTTCTGAAATGGTTCTGAATGGCTCTTCTGGTACAAGCAGGAGTTACAGAACTACATTAATTTCATGCATATAAGCCGCACCCTTTTGACGGAATTTTCGAGCCGACCCTGGAAGTGCGGCTTATAACCAGGTGCGGCTTATGAGTGTGAAATTACTGTAATTTATTTTTAGTAGGTCCACCTCAGGAATCACTGAGAAAACTGAGCCTTAGGAACACACCTATGGAGATGTTTGTATTTCTCAAATATCAATTGGCTAAATTGATGTTACACTGAACATTAGTCCTCCTCTATATATTCAACCTTTCTCCTATTACTTTTTTCTTCCATTTTTTTTCCTAGTGGGCCAAATATATTTTGATTAAGAGGTATTTAAACAAGGATATCCTAGGAGGACAGAAGTTCACAAATCGGGTGAACCATGAAGTTCATTCAAAGCCTTTGTGTCCTTCTTAGTTCAATGCAGTTCTCTTGAATCATCATAAGCATAATAAAAAGAAAAATTGCCTGCCAACACCCTATCTGCAGGTCTGTGTATCTGCTTTCTACGTTTTCCCTCTACTTTTGAAAAGAATTGTTTTTGACTGCCTACTCATCAAGATGATTAGCAGCACAAAGGAAGCAGTAGCAAACCACCAGCTCTTAACTTTTATTAAGAAAATAAATTACCCTAGGAGGTAGTTTAGCATAAACTGATAGAAAACATCAATCACAGTTTCTTTGGGGAGGACAAAGTGCAGATGAGTGAAGCAGTAGAGTGTTTTGTGATGAGGAGAAATGGAGGTTGATAAGATTTGTTTGCTGCTTCTGGAATGAGAAGAATCCTGAGTGCAGCTACAGCCAAGATCTGTGAATTATGTGAGCTTCCTACTCTACTGTTTCCAGAAAAAAAAAAAATGAAAGGAGAAGATAAAAGCCAAGGTCCCAAACAATGCTGAAAATAATGTTCACACCATAAGGCACCATGAATTTTATTTCCAGTCTAGGAGTCCAGCACACAGACATGCCATCAGCTATGTGATTGGTCAGGCTAACAGGAAAGAACTGAATAATTCAAATAGTTTCTGCTCTGAGATGCATCTTTGCACATGCAGTCCATCTGCATGAGTTAAAAAACCTCTTCTTATTTAATTTGCTGTCCTGTACATGTCATGAGCTTGGTAGCTCTCAGTTCTGACTTACTCCTTGTGAAGTAGATTACTGGATTTTCATTATCTGTCAAATTGCAGTGAGGGCAGCAGCTGTATGGGCCAAGAAGACTAGCAGAGCTTGTCTGTTCCCACAGATCAGGGCTGAGTCATGGTGATGGAACAGTATCTATAAGTTGTATTTGCTGCTCCATTATAGATAAACTGAATTTAATTTTCCAAGTATCAGTCTGGCACCACCTTTTACTACTAAAGTCACACAGGACTTTGGAATAAATGTTATTGCCTCATAATGTAAAACTCATTCAGTAGAAAATATCATGTGAGACATTCCACAAAATTAAATAGATGTATTAAAGGGTTCACTGATCTTTGTGGAAAATTCCTGACAGGATCCTGTGTTGCTTAAGGTTTAATTTTATCAGATATAAGACTGTTTCATTGTTTATCTTGCTAGAAAAGCTGTTTTAGAAACAGGAAGGCTTACACATCAAAGCTGTGATTCTACCTTTTTTAGTAAGATCCTAAGCATCCTCTTAGTTTCCTATTGCTTTACACAGTGAACTCTGCTTGCCTAGTTGTTTTAACATTGGGGATTGGGAAGTTGATTCAAGAAATGATTCAGAAAATGACAGGCTGGCTTGGCATATGTTTTGTTTCATCAGCATTCGGAGAGAGAAAGAGGAAGGAGAAATCTCAGTAACACAAAGCAGGAAAATAGGTAAAAAGAGAGCATTAGGAAAGGAAAGCCTTTGTAAGTGCACTGTGAATGTAGATAGACACAGTTCACCTTCCTTTCTTTTCAAGTAGAGAAAAATAAGAAATAATTGACTTACTTTGTATGAGGGAAAAAAGACAGTTTCAATATTAAGAAATCCTTGCAAGCCTAAGAATGGTTAGACAATGGAGGCAGCTGCTGAAGGATGCTGAAGAATCAATATTATTGGAAAAGTTCAAAGTAACATTTAAGACTCATCTATACTTGATGGGTAATGTAAATTCACACTGTCTCTGCCCATGTGGGAATCGACTGCTAATCATGTCATTAGTTTTCAAATACCAAGGATGGAAACAGTAAAATACAGATGAGCAATGACCTTTTTCTTCAAGAAAACTCAGATTTCCCAATCTGTGGTCAGTGCCAAGAAGCCTGACCTCATGCACAGAGCTCCTGTCAAAACTCAGAGAGCTTAGGGCAGAACGATTGAAAAGAGGCTGGAATTGAAGGGTCAGTCTAGAGGGAACAATACATATCAAAGGATCACATGGGATACTAAGAAGAATGAGAAAAAGGAGAATAAGACTGCATGATACAAGACAGTGTTGCTTTACCAGTGTTCATATTCATCTCTGGAAAATTTCTCTTGTTCTTGAACCTTTGTTTTGTTCAGGTTATTTATTTTTTTTATTACAAAAGGAGTGAGAAGTTCAGGACTTATTTCAACCTTCAAATTCCTATACCAAAAATGCTGAAATGTTTTTGGGGCACAACTGTACCACAAATAAATTAATCATTAAACAATGTTCTCTGAACAAGGTGAAGTTCACAGCATTAAGGAGATGCTACACAATTGTCAGATGAAGAAGGACTTGAGAAATACAAGTCTTTCCTAACTGAGATCAGCTGAACTAGAATTCCAGCACAGATTGCTCTTCTTACATTGCACTTTTAAAGAAATGTGCTAGGAATGCTGTCAGATGGTTTGCATCATCCTGCTTACAGACTGGATAATTCACAACAGTCATTACTTACATGATCTTCTGACAGAGGCATAGAAAATGCAGAAGAAGAGAAAAAGAGCAAGAAGATCAAGAAGAAGAAGAAGAAGAAGAAGAAGAAGGAGGAGAACAAGAACAAGAACAAGAACAAGAACAAGGCAGGACCTTGATCTGAGTCAGGCTTGGGAAAAAAACCAGTTCCAAACCCTTTACAGAGCCTCGTATCTCTTCCTTTGCTGTTTTTGATTTGTTTAAGTTCTCTGGCTTTTGATCCAGGTACAAGGTCTTGGCATTCCATATTGCTTGTTGTAAAGCTAACAGCCCACATCATCAATTTTGATCGTAATTATTACTGCCACATTTCCTATTTTTCTCAAGGAACATAACTACTCAATCACTGACTTCTAACTAATCACCCTTATTTCTGTAAAGTTCTATTTAAAGATATTCCTAAACATTTCAGCATCATGACAGCCACAGTATGAGAAAAATTAAAATAAATACTAGGAGTAGGCAATTTACTATTAAACTAAGCAAACAAACTCAGAATATTTTTTTCCATATGCATATTCAAAACACTATTCCAACTTGGAAAATGAAGTTTGCTTGTCCTTAACAGCCAAGAAATAGAGGAAGCTGTGCCCTGCCTTGCATCACCCAGAGTACTGTCATCACTGAACTGAGGCACTGAATGCTCCAGGGATTCAGTCATTGTCGCTGCCAACAGCAAAAAGGATTGCTTTTCCATACACTGTATGGGCCAAATCCATTAATTCCTGCGGTCCTTTAAAGTGCTAAGGACTGGCAGGAGCCAGAAGGAGGACTTTGGAAGGGTACTTACCAGTGCTATGAGGCAGAGAAAATATTATTTCATAGCTCTGGCTGGACAGCCTGACAAATTTACTTTGGTGCAGGTGGCTGGATTTAGGGCCAGGAAGTGAAGGGTTTTTCTCATGTTAGTTCAGAAAATATTACCTATGTATTGCCTTCCTCTTCTAAATTGAATGTTGACTTCTTGTGAACATCTGAGGACACTGCCTGGCTTTTCTGGTGGCATCTCACACTGCCCTGCTATTTCTACAGGGCACATAACATGTTTGCCTTCCTAACAAAACATGCTTTGCTTGTTGGACTCAGGAGAGGATAACTGACATAAGAATAGTGTCCCATGAAAGCTGAAATGATAGGTTTGGGTGGTTTCATAGTTCTTTTTGGCTTCTGTGAAAATGTGTCAAAGTAATTTTTCATGCAAAATTACTTACAATAAAAATAAGCCATGCCGATTTACTTTGAAGTTCTGATCTTGCTTTCCCTAATTCCGCTCTCCCATGGCAGTGAGCAGAATGACTCTGCTGAGATCTGGTTTTGGTAAGTGATGAGTAAAATTCTTGCAGTGCAGTGCACTGCTGTACACCCACCCTCTCCTAACTCCACAGAAGTGCCACCTCTCCGGTTTTGTCACTCCTGATCTATGCAGGTAACTTCACAACCCTGGCACCACACACACTACAGAATTATTCCCTAGTGGGAAATTGTATGGGATGGTGATAATTATCTCATCAATTTCATAAACATTAACTGGATTCCTGCTGCTATGATTTAGAAGTTTTTCTATGTTCCTACTGCCCATCCTGTTGTCATGTCTTCAGTGCAGTGCTTTAAATATGAAATAGCCTGCTAAAATACATACTGTGATACAGTTTTGAAAAGAATGGCACTGCTATGACTTTCAGTTTTGTGTATCAGAATATAGTACCTCCAAACTGTAAAATACTTTAAGACAGCAAGTACAAAATAATTTAAATAAGAACAAATTATAGGTCAGAAAATATCAGAAATTTGCTGACAAATGAAGAAAATTATCAACTCTAAAATGTATATTTGTCACTGATCACAGATCCACATGTAGGCTTGTGAAAGAAAAACAAATAATATGCTAATATGCACATTGAAAGGAATTTAACTTATCCCAGCTCAGGCTATTTAGCATAATGTATTTTTATTTCATGTTTAATCTGTGAAATCACTTGATTTCATCTTATGACTGCTGTCACAAAAACAGCTTTTCTCGATGAATAAAATTTGGAACAAAGCCAAATTCTGATCTAGACCCCTGTTTTTCTAGGAATAAGCAAAGAAGTATAAGCTCTCAGTACTTCATAGCACTAAATGAAAAATCCCCGTTTATCACTGGCAATCATTTTGAAAAGTGACCACCTGAATGAAATAAATAGCCTGTGTGATTGCAGATGCAGCATCATTATGCAAGGACAGGAGAATGAGAGGAGAAGATGCCTTCAATCTTATGTAAGCAATCACGAAACTGAACATGTCAGAGATGCCAAAGGAGGAGATGGGACTGCCTCATCTGAAACCTCCAAGATCCAGTTAGGGCCCTTAGATGATTTAATATCTTCCCCTGGAGAGAGAGAGCTCATTCTGTCTAGATGCTTTTATTCTCCTTCCATTTCAGACTAACATAGCTTAACAAATAAAGCAAAAGAGATAGTGGGAAGAGGAAGCACTGTAGAGGATGCCGGCCACTAAATTGGTGTGTGGGAATAGTTTATTTGACCATATAAAAGCTCTGGCATTAGACATCTGAAGAATTTGTGTAGAAGAAAAGAAACCAAAGAGAAAGAAGCAGGAACAGACATGAAAAGAGGACAGTATGACTTCAGCAAAAATTTTGGCAGAGTTAAATGGAAGGAGAAATACTTTTGAAGTTCATGTGTGGTAGAGCTTAGTGAAAGAGAATAAGCACAGCGTATTTCATTAGAGGAAATCTGAATTGGGAATTTTTATCTCTCTGTGCATAACTGACTTTTCAGGTTTCTCTCCCCCCATGAATATCCATTTATATTCTCCCACCTGCATTGTCCTCACAATGAATTTCACCATGCCATGACCTTCACAGAACTGTAGATGCTTATTTCTCATTAGAAAACTGTGTGTGCTATCATCTGCAGAATTGCTTGCCATGTTATTTGTGTACTTTCTCAATATGTTCAATGAGATATTAAGTAAGTCCAAAGAGAAAGGTGACCCACATAGCACTTGACATGTACCATCTGCCTTTGGGATAGATATTTATCATTATTCATTATGCCTTGTTTCCACCAAGAAACTGTTTTTCAGCCTACATGTCAATATTAGTGTCAGCGGCAATATGATTCTATAAAAAATGTCATGAGATAGTGAACACAGTAAAACCTCATATATTATACTACCTGACTTCTGTTTGTCAACAAATGGTGTCATTCACTGAGGAAACAATACGTTCTTCATGAAAGATATATTATTTTATTTCTTGTTTTCTTTTGTCAGCGAAATGAAGGCCCAAGCAAGATCTTCAGAGATAAAACAGCAATGCCTTCCACCAAGGCAGTAACTTGATGTCTAGGGAAGCTTGGCTGCTGGGTAGACCTCTGTGTTTAATTCTCCTCAGGCTGAGGGGGAACCTCTATCTTCCGAGGTAACTACGTAAATCTTACTCAAATTTTGGAGTCTGCAGTTTCAGACTGAAATCAAATCTAAATGATCACAGAAAAGTTGCATTGCATGTGAATTACATTCCTCAGTCTTAGAATCTTAGCATCCAGAAATATGTTATAGTGCTTTTTTCTCAATATTTAGTTTTCTTCAAGTGCATTCTTTATAATTACTGACCATTTTTGTTGCAGGCATTTTAAAGAATTCTGGCAATATAATATGTATTCCTATTTCTCTGGGTAGGACAAATGGAAAAGTTCATTATTACTATGAGCAGAAATAATTTTTTCTTTCTATTCAATCTTTATTTTCAGAGTAATCAGTGTTATAGCAGGAAGACAGTAATTTTCTACTGCATTTGGACAGAAAGACTCCCCTGTTGCCCTTGAGAGAACATATACCTTTTATATAACTCTTTTTATTCACTCTAAACCACAAATCTATACAAGTCAGCTTGCCCATAGGTGACATTTCTCCTCAAGTTATTTGAGCTTTTTACTTAAGTCTATTTAATTATTTATCTGTATAATCAAATCTGCACAATCTCCCCAGAAGAAATAAATGACATCATTAAGATATGCAAAGGATGCTTTGTTTCTGAGAAAGAACAAAGCCTTTGCAAGCTCCTCCTGAGAAAACATAACATTGGAGAAAGATCAAAGGAGAAAACTCAATCCAATATTATTAGATGGATTAAGATTTATGTGTAATCTTGCAGTGGCATTGCTCAAGTTTCAGCACCAGACAGGTTTTGTGAGCATTCCCAAGAGAAGAAGAAAGCAACCAGCATGACTTGTTCACAGTATGTTCGGAGGCCAGAAATGAGCAGATCTGCTTTTTGAAACTTCTTGTGTACTTCTCAGCACCCCTATCCTCCCAGTGTGAGAACAAAGCCTGATGCTCATTTGGGGAGGCAGAGTTTCAGTCCTTAAGATGGGCTGCCTTAAGATCTTTTCTAGGGATTTTTCTGATATGCTTTTGTTCCCACAGGGATTTGAAGGAATAGTTTTTGTGAAAAAGTTGATTTGGTAGAGTTATCTGAGCATATTCCCTTCTAAAAGTTCTGAATTCTTTGTGGTCTTTAATGGGCTCAGTCACATTTCTTCATGTTTTGGATGTGGGAGGGAGATTGTTGTCTCCTTGATATAATTCCCTCTCATCACTACTCTTTTGTCAGCCCTTTTAGGGGAAGAGCATGTGCCGCACTCCAAGCAATTCCTACCTGAGTGCTGCCTGCATTGAAACTTGTGCATTTCTAGCTTCTTGCTGTAGCTCAACCAGTGCATGTGAAAAATTTCTGCTTCAGAAAACTGTTTTTCCTACTATTTTACTACAAAATTAATATCTACTGAGTTTATAGAGCAGGAATTGCTATATCACAACCCTGTCGTAATCTGTTCATATTTGCTCTGGTGAGTGTTTACAAGAATGATAAAAACATTGTAAATTGTGACAAGGGACACATTTATTTACTTCAAGCATATGTAAAATGGTTATTTTTACTGTTGTGTCCCAGTTTGACACATAAAGTTTTACATTAGACATTGAATGATAAATGTGTCCCTGGTTGTTTTAGTCTATATGTGGGAGGTTAATATCTGCAAAGCAAAGTGACAATAGAGGAGCAAAGCAGGGCCCCAGGGACATAAAGATATATCGATTCAAAATGTAGAGCTTCTTACTAAAAAATATGTTTGTGGAACATAAAAGACTACATAACAAAAATAAAAGTAAGAGACGAGCTTTTGGATGGACGTCTGTGACACAGATTATTTTCTTTGTTTCTGAGAGATTGTAGCAAAAGCATGTAATGTCTGCCATAAGGCATTATCACATTTAATCACATTTCACAAGCTATTGTTTCTGCACAAAGCAGTGCTTTTCTGGGACCTCAGGGTATTTGGATATTTCTCAGAAAACTCTGAGATACTGTACTCACTGAGAAGTGTATGCCATGTCTGGATTTGAACAATTTGATATTCTTCACACAAAAGAACCACTGGATGTTGTGAGGAAGTGCTAAAGCATAGTAATGTAGCTATGTGTTTAAAATTTCCACTTAGGATCATCACAGTTCATCTTCACAATTTTGAGCTAATTGGATAATATAAACTAGGAAAAGCTGGTGAGTTCTATGTCTAATAAAACATGCTCTGCTATCCTGGAGAATCCTACTGTCCTACAAACTGAAATACATTTCAACCTGGATATCCACAAAATGTGACAGAGATTTATAGGGAAAGAGTTAAGCAGTAGAGAGATTAGAAAAAAACCCATAAATTTAGTTTGCAAAGTCATTCTAATGAAGTAATTAGCCTGTCAGTCTTTCCTGTTTTCATCTTGAAATACCATTCTCAGATGAGTGCTTTAAAACATTACTTCTGTTAGAATAACACAATTTAATGCCTAAGATATTCAGATAATGGCAAGTGGATTTGACCTTAAAGAACTTGTTACTTCAATCTTCTTCTTATTGCACAAGTAATCGGCCTGCTTAATTTCAGCTTAGCAAATCACTACACAAATATATAGTAGGTTTTCTACCTAAACAGAAATGTGTTTAGAATTTTTTGAAAATGAGGCAGCATTTTTTTGATTAGCTTAATGGAAAAATACACAGAGTCATGTATGCCAGCTGAATTCCAACTCTGAACCTACAGAGCAGTGTTTCATCTAATCAATATGTAAAACTTCATATTGGTGTCACATTAAAGCTATATAAGCAACAAACTAAAAATTCATACTGTTGCCAAAAGACAAAAGAAAAACTCATCTCTTTTGTTCTGTACATGTCTTGCATTTTCTTGGATTCTCCCGCTTATTGCTATTATTTTCTGTAGAGAGGTGTTAAATCTCTTCTGATTTTTTACCTATAAATTGGAGGATATAGGCATTTTGTGCTGCTTACTCATGCTAACTACACCATCAAGCTTGAATATGGAGGTCCAAGTCTCTCTGCGCTTCCCTGAAACAGAAGTTAATCCCATCTGTAAGGATTCAAAAATTGTGAGTAAGCTGATTAAAAATTCACAAGACTGGCCTAAAACAATAATGTAAACCCACTGCATTTTAGGTTGCCTTTCATGTATAATTTTCAACTCTGTCTGGAATACTCACGTAATTTTTTCGAGCTGTTGGAATCATGGAGGTGAGAAAGGAGAGGGAAGTTTCAGGGAAGTTTCAGGGAAGTTTCAGGGAAGTTTCAGGGAAGTTTCAGGGAAGTTTCAGGGAAGTTTCAGGGAAGGGAAGGGAAGGGAAGGGAAGGGAAGGGAAGGGAAGGGAAGGGAAGGGAAGGGAAGGGAAGGGAAGGGAAGGGAAGGGAAGGGAAGGGAAGGGAAGGGATTTAGCTGACCGTGGTGATTCAGTCCATATGTAGGTTATAAGACTTGATGGGGTGAAGAGGCTTCTCTGAAGATTTTCAGACAGACACAGAACAAGAAGATCCAAATTGCCAATTCTTGGAGACAGAATGAAATTTTCATCTTCAGTCATGGTGCAGCATAAAAGAAAGAAACATCAGAAAATATTACAAGAAAAAATAAAAAGGATATATTCAGGAATCAGGGAGATGATGTCATGTATGCGGCTGAAAAAAATGGCACAAGCAAGTGTAGGAATAACCTGCAGGCAGTTCCTTACAAGATGCTCACAGCCACCAGAAGGTGATGCTATTCCTCTTGTTCTTCAAGAGAGAAGAAGGATGTGACAAAAGTCCCAGTGACAAGGCAGAAACTTGGAATGAAAAAATGGATAAAGAGATGCTAGCTGTCTAGCAGCATACTCGGTCTTGGGTCCTATGTTCCTAACTGCTATTGGTAAATATCTTCAGAAGGACAGATGATATACTAAGTGTTAAAACTCTGAGGAAAAAAAAACCAAAACCAACAAAATGAAACAAAAATAAACACAAACAAAAACCATGGCAAAACATCAAGAATTAGGGACCTTTTTCAGGTAACATTTGCATTGCAGCTAACATCCCGTGAGCACTTCGCTGTCCACAGAAAGATAAACCAATACCTCTAACAGTTTATTAAGGACAGCATTTCCAGCTGAAAGGAAATAATTGAAAGGAATTGTGCTCTACAAGCACCTCTTGTCTGCATTGACAAGAGATTATTAACTCAGTTGTAAATATCTGTATATACCTCTGAACTTGCTTTCCACTTAGAAGAGACAGGTTCTTAATTAAGAATTTTTAAGACAGACTTGATTCAGTAGTGTTATGATTTTATGAGAATCACACAGTCCTGTTTTCTGTTTAGTGAAAATTTTCAAGATTAGCAAGATAGATGTGTCATTGTCTCCGGAGAATTCTCCATCTTCCTCATCTCTAATGGAAGAACTAAGAAATTGATAGGATGCTCAAATATGGTTTTCTTTGAGAAGTTATCCATGAATCATTTATTTTGTCAAGATGATCTCCTGTGAAATTTTTTCACATATATACAATATTTTTATGAGACCAGGAATACAAAATTAATATATTATTTTTAGTATTGGTACCTAGGAAAGGTTTTGTTATTTAAATTTTACTTACATCATTAAGTTTTCTCTGAAATAAACAGATGGCCTTAACATAATCTTCATTTGTTGTTAGCCTGCAAAATGAGAAGTAAAAAGCAGTTGCTTTTTGCACCAGATTCAACAAGTTAAATTGCCAGAAAAAAACCTGTTCTTCAGAACATACAGCATAAGTGATGACTGGTACTGCTTAGTTCAGATTTCTTCTAGTTGAACTGCTCCAAATCTTATTATTTTAGATATGATTCAAACAGTATTCTCAAAAGGAACACAGCATCTGTTTCTTCCCACTGGAAAGCATGGTGTCTAAAGTGCTCAGGTTTCTACCAAAGCTAGGTTAGATTACTGTGTTTTGAATTGATGTGCAGGATGTAAGGGTGGCAGGAACTGACCCCTGGCTGCTGGACCTGCAGAGGGTAGACCTGAGGACTTTTAATCCTCATAGCTGCACCTGCTTGGTGACCTCCAAACCGACCAGTCCTTTTTCTGCTCTGTGTATCTTTCAGTAACTGTTGGGGAGCCTGATCCTTATTTTGAAAATGGATGCATCTGACTCAGAGAAAAACCTTTTCAATTAGTTAGCAGGTATGCAAGGCTTCTCTGTATCGCTCTGTTTTTCTGTTTATATTTTTACTTCCAGGGAGGTCTGGCTGCTTCTTAGCCTTTGGGATTACCTTTATTTCAGTTATTGCTGTCTTTATCTTATTGAGGGTTTTCCGGTCTGATTCTTTGTTGAATATGTGAATGTGATGAATTTTATACATACAGTCATTAAATAAAATCCATGTGCTGGAATTCTTAGCACAGCAGTGCATTTTCAAAGAACGAGAAATGGTACAAAGTGTATTTTCCCTTTCCTACACTTTTTCCTGAACTCTTCTCACTGGCAGGCATGCAAATTCTTCAAATCCTCAAACAAAACTTTAGCATATTCCACTATCCATTCCTGTTCTCCATCATAGTGAGTGTGCTCCAAGTGGGCTATAATGTAGTTTTGACTGCTTCACCTGATATTGATGCATTAACACATTTGTCAATTTTATTTTTGACATGCAGGGGGGTCTTCTGCTCTATTCCCACCTTCTAATAAATTCAGATTTGCACCAAATCTGTCCCTCTCATGACCCTTCTGAAAACAGCCTTCTGGAACCTAATTGCAATGGACAATTTGTTTATCAGTACCTGAAATGGACATAGAAGACAAGGTTTTTTTTTTAGTTTTACTACTTTGAATGCATTGTACAGGCTTTAGGAACTAGGGATGCTAATCCACAGTAATCATCTGAACATTTTCATGTACTGTTTTTGTTGATGGACTGAAAGAAATTTAAAATTGACTGAAATGCCTTGACAGCAAGGAGGTGCTTCATGTGGTGTGAAAGACAAACAAAGCAGCACCTTGAAATTTGCAGGTGTCAAAGACATATTTCAAGAAATGAATCAGTCTGTACTCAAAATGGTAAAAGCAAAAGTGTTGGTAATAATTTTTTTGGTCCTTATTTGAGGATTTTTGCATTGTTTTTGCATTGCTATTTTAGAAGTTGTCTGAGTCCCATTTAAAATATTAAATTATTAATATAAAATTGGGACATTTTTACACACCATCATCATTATCACACTCTTAATGTCCTTTCTTTAGAATCTCTATAGCCTAAGAGCAACAAGAAGGCTACATTCTCTGAAGACCAGAGAAGTTAATCTCCTAAAAAAGAGAAAAAACATCTGTGTTTAATGAATCATTGTAAGCAGAAGACAAATGAATTTGACCTGTTTTCTTAGGAGCTGTCTGGAAATTTATTTTTTTTACGTAAGTTATAGGAAAGTACTACACAGAGCAGATCCCACCTTCTCCTTTCTCAGACAAAATTCTGTAATCAAATGGCCAGACAATCAAGGCTATTACTTGGTATTGAATTCCAGAGGGAGGAACAGGAACTTTAATGAATGCAGTGGTTCACATTCTAGGGTGTGCTGTGACTTCTTTCACCAGTATATCAATTGTCATCTCAGTTTTTCTCCCCACTGAAAGTTAAAGCTGGTCCTCTTTCCACTCCTTCCCTCTGCCTGAGGTTGGCTTCCATTGTTCTGACTGACTTGGTTATGCATCTGTGCTCCAAAATCATTTCTTGAAATGACCTGGAATAAGGAAAAAGAAAATGTCATCATCTCCCTTTTCTCAAAGGAGGATCAAAAAGTGTGCTTTCCTTGACTGTCTGATGTGATTTTTTTCCTTCTTTTCCCATTCCTATAACCAAAAAAAGACATTCTAAATGCTAAAAGATATTGGCTTTTAAGAGAGATTCTAGAAGTAAAATGACCAAGACATATACCACAAGTAATGAGTAACACTGGATGGGAATTCATTTGGACATTTACACATAAATACATTAAGGGCAATCACATAATTTTCAAGAGAATTTGAGGCATAAGTTATAAGGAAAATATTTGTCTCGATAAAGAAATTGCTTATCCAATTCTAGTAGTAGCACATTTAAAAGATTAATTTCCTCTTCTGAAAGCTCCACTGCAATGGTAGATCTGTCCTTTTTCTCCCTTGTGAAATATGGAAATGTGCCTGCAACAATTTGTGAAAATAAACAGCCTTCTTTGCCAAGGAAACCATAAGATGAAACTGTCCTGATTTTATATCTATACAGATTACAATCCATACCCTCCAGAAATCTATTGTTTGTTATCTTAAACACATGTGAAACAATGTATTGTTCAAATGCATTGTTTAAACTGGACTTTTATTTGTTATGGCACTTTAAGGCTTTTTGAAGGACTTGTCCGTAAATTGCTTCTGGCAAACCTTAAAAGATGGAAGGAAAAAATGTGTTATTTTTTTGAATGTTGACTGTGTGTCAAAAATATACTCTTCCCCAAGAGAGAGGCTTGGTTTATATTAGGTGATATAATACGAGCACACAAATTTCCTGTAGAACAGCAAAAGGCTGTTCAACAAGGTGTCAAAATATAGGCTGCATGGTAGATATTCAATTTATAGAGGATAATCTCTAGAAAGGGTAGTGGAAAAATATATATTAAAGAGGGATTTGAAACAGCCAAGGCATAAGGGGAAAAGCAGAGATACGGAGATGAGTAGAAGAAAAAGTCTCCACTGAGAGAACATTTTTCAGTTACCTGAAAGTTTCTTATTATTGAGCTGTTCTTTAACAAGCAAAACAATTTTAGATTCTTTCAACACTCTGGTAGTAGTTTGTGAGAAATTTCTGTACTCCATGATTTACACATCTGTTACACTACTGAGCAAAGGGACACATATTAAAAATTCATCAATTTGCATTGATCTGAATTTATTTGCATAAAATAAAGGAAGAGGTTGCAGGTATACTGCAAGTATACTCAGACTTTGAGTTTTGCAATATTTTTAGAATGTCTGACTCCTTTGCATACACGCTGTCTCTTTAATAATTTGATCTTTACTCTTATCTTTATATAGTCAAGGAACTGTGGGGAAAAGGAAATGCAGTTAGGAAAAAAACAATCTGTGGTGAAACAGTGGTTTATCAGATGTGTGAGAAAATTAAAGATTTTCTACATGTGAGAGATTTTAATATTCTTATTTACTTATGTTCCATATAATATCAATTGTCACCTCCTTGACTGTCTCAACAATATTATTCCTCTAAAATGCATAGAATTTTATTTCAGTCTTTCTATCAAAATTACAGATTTTTTTCTGCCCAGACACAGCACACAGATGCTCTCTCTCACTGAGAAAAATCTCCCCAAAGTTTTCTGAGCATACCTGTTTATTTACCAATGCATTTTTACTGTCCTTCTTAGAGTTCATGGTTTCATGAGGACTCTGTGCGCAGGGATCTGGTGTGCTCAGCCAAGGGTCAGGATTGCATTTTTAGGTACAGAAGTAAAAAGGAAGCCAGCTGCCCATCAATGGTGAATTTTGGTATTGTTTCCAGGAGGAGGTAGAATGTTTGCCAGTCCAGGGTATCTCAGCTGGTCCATACTGATGCAAGACAAGGGAAATGCATTTTCTCTTAGGAAAACCTGTAGGCAGAGAAGATCTGAAATGCACACTTTTTATAGTGTATGTTGTTTTAATACTCTTTCTTCTGTGGTATCATTTCTGTGATAAATTAATTCCTTACTAAAATATGCACACAAGGTATCACAGGCCAGAATTTTAAGAACCTTGTTTGTTTCACAAATTTAGCTTGTAAGAAGCATGAAAACAAAATAAATTTACAGTTTCAGGTACTACTTTTCACTGTGCTGAGTAATTACAAATTTTTACATTAAAAATAAACAACAAAGAAGGACTGCATTTGCATTATAATCTGATTAGATTTTAGGATTATAAAAGAAAAGACAAGAAGAAAGAGCAGTGCTCTTTTCTGTGCAGTGTTTTTGTATGAGGAGTGTCTAAATCTCCTTGAGCTTTGTAGATTTTACATTTATGCTGAGCATTTATTTGAGTCAAAAAGATGAGAAGATTCCTCACACAGACAGTGGTTAGGCACTGGAACAGGCTCCCCAGGGAAGTGGTCACAGCACCAGCCCAACAGAGTTCAAGAGTTTGGACAACACTCTCAGACACGAGGTGTGACTCTTGATGCATCCTGTGCATGGCCAGGAGCTGGACTTCAGTGATCCTTATGAGTCCCTCCCAGCAGAGGCGATTCTGTGATTCTATGGTCTATTTGGCTATGTGACATGAAGTGTGTCATGCTGGACAGTTCTCATGGCTGGAAAGGAAGGAAGGAGCTGTATCCAGCTGTCCTGCTGTATTGGTATCATGGTAAAGCCACGGCAGTGCATCAGTTACATTGCACAGGTACAGAGCCAAGGAGAAAATCACTTGTCACAAAGTGCTACAGCCACAGAGAGTAAGGCCATGCTCGCTATTGCTTATCCACTGAGGGAATTCGGTCCTCTTCCACCCCACTGCCTTCACAGAGTCTAATGAGCCCTGGAGGCCTCAGCTGGAGGTACAGACCTCTGGGTCCTGCAGAGATTGTTACCACCGATCACTGAGCAGTGCTACTCAGCCTGGTGCTCCCTGCAGGTAGAGATGACAAGAAGCTGGGAAGGAGAAGGACCAGTTGTCACTCTTCTACAACTCTTCTAAAATGTCAAACTTTGCAGTTTCCCCTATGATAGTGATCTGGGTGACTCCGATTTTGCCAGGTGTTTCTGCTCTGATGTCCACTGTGTTACATGTGCTGGCTAGGTGTGCAGGAATCTGGACAAAGGTGTAAAGTGATGCCAGGGATGAGGGTGCTGAATGCATATCAGATCACCACCTGACTGGTACACTTGGTTCAGCCTTTCCTTGGTTGTTTTTATTTATGATAGTGGCCAAGTTGAGGAAAAGGGCTGGATTGGAAGGAGAATATTTTCTTGTGAGGTTTTGAAGTGTGTTTCTAGCATATGAAGATTGTGATTTGTAATATAGCATTAATGGAAGTATGCAGGAGAGATCTGGGGGGTTGTTGTTGGTTTGGTTGGTTGTTTTTAACAGAGCAGCTTATTCAGAGTAATTATTAGCTCCTCTAATTTCTGAGAAAACCAGGTTGAAGCAAGAACTCTTCCAAGGCAAGAGCAGTATCTTAGAAAGATATTCTTTCCTAGGAGATCTATCCTAGCAAATCTGGGAAATTTATTCCTGTTTCACCTGAAAAAATAGTGTAATGTGTTTACTGGCCAGACAGTTTCAGATAAGAAGGAAGATTCACAAACATCCCATGACTAAATGCCATGTCCTTTTTTTTCACAAGTCTCACAAACAGAGAATTAATGGGGGATGTGGGAGGTTCCCATTGAATTCAGTCCTTCTCTGGGAAGGATTTCGCCCACATTAGGACTCCAATCAAATTTATTGTAGGACATTTGGAACTAGAAATATGTTCTTAATAAGGATATTTTGATTATATAAATAATTAAGGATAGCAGGAAGGATTAGAAGAGAGGTTTTCCACCCTCTGATAGTGTCTGCATGTCTTGCTCTCCACCCTGTTATCTAAACCATAATATCCTTAATTTGCTTTTCTTCTTTCTTCCCTGCTCCTTATTC
Source organism: Sialia sialis (assembly GCA_009812075.1). Classification (NCBI taxonomy): domain Eukaryota; kingdom Metazoa; phylum Chordata; class Aves; order Passeriformes; family Turdidae; genus Sialia; species Sialia sialis. The sequence continues at coordinate 16,550,483 of VRYO01002772.1, forward strand.
ATAATAGTTCTTGGACTGGTGGACTACAGGAGCTACTTCTGGACAGAAATATCTTCCTTGGAGGAGGACAGTTTTGTAAAACTCCTCTTGGAGCATCCCTAGGGGAACATAAGGAGACACTTTATTTGCAACTAAGAAGCTCACACTTAGTAGATACTTTTATCTACTCATTTCAGTTATCTGTTGAAAAGGCTCATAGAGTGCAAATAGTGCCCAGTGTGCCCACGTGGGCTGGCATCTCAAAGATGTGATTTTATTAGCTGAAATACTTGGACTGCTCGTTCATAAACTGGGCTACTACTAAGTGTCTACATAATAATGCTCTTGAGCACATCTATCACCCATATATAGAGTAAGCACCACCATCACATTGTTAAAACTTCCATTACCCTGAGTGAAATGGAAAGACAGTGTCTGTTTGTCCTTGATCTCCTTTGCATCTTTAAGGACAGTTGCGGTGCTGTAAACCCCTTCCAGCAGGGACAAAATAGCTCTAAGATTTCTGGGTCAGCTCCAGCTCATCCATAATCTATACTCTGATCTTACTTAAAAAGGTTTTGATTTTGCACAGATTAACTAAGAGGCAGGTGAGGAGTTAATTAAGTGAATTTGCTTTAGTAAAGTTTCACTTATTTAGTTTCATGGAGTATAGTCCTGCAAGTATTTTTCTTCATCTGCACTTCACTTTATTTATCTAAAGTTCCTAAACCAAAGAAAACAAACTTTACATTGGTTTCTAATCAATATTTTCTTTGCATCCCTGCAACCAACAGCAAAGGGTGACAATGTCATATTCAAGATAAATGGGTTTTGGAAATGCACTTTTGCTGTATAATTGAAAACAGAGCTACACATTAAAAAAGCATTTACTTTTTGATGTTCTCTTGTACAGGGGAAATTGTCTGGCAGAATGAGTCTGGGTTTATGCTTCAGAGAGGCAAGAACCTTTCTGATCTCTCCATGCGTATGGTCCCCTTCCATCATGCTCTCTAGAAGAGTAATTTATTGCATTTTTCCTGTTCTCTCAAAGCAGAAAGTCCATGACTTCTTTTTTTTTCTTTTTTTTTTTTGTTAATTTGATCAAAACTCATTATTTAAAAAATAGTATTTTGCAAATTATCAGAAAAAATCTATTTTCAAAAAAATAATTTTGATTTTTTTCTACTGCAGATTTTATGACAGCAAAAAGGCTTAAAGAATGTTTTCCATTCCTCCTTTTTTACTATATTAAGCATTCATCTTTTAGAACTGTTGCATTATTCATCTGTACCACCTGACTTTAAAGTATTTTTTATTCTTTCATACTATCTTCATTTTATAGTAATAATAATGTAATGATTTCTTGGAAAGAAGTATTTTGCTCACACCACTGATTTGTATTATACCTTATCTTGCCAAATATTTCAAATATTTTTTGACTTCAAGTCTCTACATGTTTTATATTCAAATACTGTGCAGGTATTAGTTTTACAGCCAAAGTATACTGGTTTAAGTATAACAGTAAAATCAGCCTTTTTCTGTTACTTACAGAATTTACCTAGACAAATTCATGTTTTCTCAAGTTGTTCTATTACTTTTATAAATCTTTATTTTCAGGACAATATGAAAAACAAAATGTAATGTGCCTTGTAGAGTGGATGTATGACCCATATTCTAGTCATGTTGTTTCCTGTTCCCTAAATGCATCCTTTGAACAGGTGAAGGCTGTAGACTGCACACCAGAGGATGTGTTTCATTCAAGGAGAGTGTTGGCAACTGCACAAAAAGGAAATGTTGTTACACAAACGTTTTCAACCTTTTCCTTTCATTTATTGTATAAACCTTATTTCCAACACTCAGCTTACACCTCTTACCATGCTAGACCACAGCAAAGGGAGAAAGTGGTAGCTGAAAATCAAATCAGATAAAGACAGAAGCAATTGCTTGGGTTAAAGAAGCAGAGCTTCTGATTCTATGAAACTGTTTGGATTTTTGCAAAGAGTTGTGTTTGAGGTTACTGTTCATGATTTCTCAGATGCTTAACATGTTATATTATGATGGTGAGCACATCCTTAAAATCCGCAATTATTCCAAATTAGTTTCTAGTCTTTGACTTTAATATATCAAAAATTACAGACTTTTTTGGCTGTTAATAAGTAGATAAGCTGTAAAAAATTCTGGCAAAAATTCTGTATCTGGAGTATCTCAAATCTCTATCTAAATTTTAAAATTATCTCATAGTTCTTCCAGACATTGCATCCTACAGAAACAGTTCAGCACATTGCATTTTTGTCACTTGATGTTGAGTAAGATATTCCATTTTCATCACCTGCTTCATGAGACTCACTGAAGAGGTTTATCAGGAATAAATTAGCATATTCTTACGATCTCAGATTTGAAATGAACATAAATCCTCTGATCTTTGACTGGTGAAAAACCATTTATTGCATGAAAAAGGGTGATATTTAACAAAGCTAACCCTTTTTTATCTTGTCTCTGTAGTTCTTCCTGAAAGATGATTTTGAAGTGGGCCAAGGAAACAGCAATGACAACTAAACCATGAGCTTGTAGGTGCACCTGCTCTAATCAGACAGTAGAGAAAAATTAATTTAATCATACTCCATTGGTTTTGCCAATTTAATTGCAGTGGATCTAAAATAAGGGCTTTAAAGTCTTATGTGCCTTGTAGTGTCATGAAGTTTCTAGGGCTCTTAAAGAAACTAACAAATATTAATTTCTGCTGTTGTTAAGGAAAAATTCAACCAATTCCTTTTGTTACCATGCTATCTTCTCCTTTATTTAAGTTCTCCAGATCCTCTTGTATGAGCTCTTCCTTTCTGTAAAACCTCAGATTGTATGCACCAAGAAGTTTATGATCATTCTCATTCAGTTTTATTCTGGCCTTGTATGGCCTATTTTCAGTACAGAGCTTGTTTATGAAA
>VRYO01002772.1:16554403-16601786 GCA_009812075.1 Sialia sialis
GAAATTACTGTAAATAGTACTTCAAATTCAACAACAGTGCCACACTTTAATTTAGCTGTTAATGTCCTACAGAGAATGTCACTCCCCTATTAGAGCTTGAGTGGTTTTAAGTTGTTCCTTCAGACACATTAACGTTGCACAAAGCAGAAATACAATTTGATTGACAAGGAGATGTTTTAGCTGGAAAAGTCCTGAATGTAAACTTGACAAATAAACAAGCATGGCCTGCAGTTCACAGGAGGAAAAATACCAGGGAATGATGTGAGATTTTGTTACAAAATTGTTTTTCCGGTAAAGTCACATTTCAAGCCGAATGATTAGCACTTACTCAGCAGATCACCATGCACTGACCTTGGTAGTATCACCAGTCAGATTTGCATACATATTCACATGCATGAATAATTCTCAAATTTTCCATTACATTAGGCACAAACAGTTTTGGGTTTTTTTATCTATCATGCATTAATTTCTTCTCCATTTTCCTTTAGAAATGAAGAAAGTGGGTTCCCTCAGAATAACTTAGCACACTGGTGCCCTTTCCCCTTACAACAGTTGCCCTGAAAAACCCTCTTTCATATTAAACTTGATTTTTGTAAAGTGATTTCCCCTTCTTCTGTAGTCATTCAGTAATGGCAAAATACTGATCATGCATGCTTGGGATGGGTACAACCCACTTTCAGATCACTGTCACTGACTGATTCTATGCACTAGCTTGATATATCCTTCCATGTTATCAGGTATTACCTATTAACGCTGATAGTTTTCCCAGAGCAGTAGTAGAGAAACAGCAGGATTCTTCCTGCAAAAATAGGGTGGGAGATAGAGAATAAGCTTTCTTCTGCTCAGAATTGTCACTTAGCAACACATGGAGATACTGTATTCTATAGCAAGTGGAATATTCTATACACAAAAATCCTTGTTCTTCTAATGCCTTCTCTAAGTTTTTATTTTCAAGGTGACTTCACTTTTTTACATAGCCACATAATTGTTACTAAAGCTGCATGGAAGATGGAAGTCCTGTGTCTTCAAGGGTTTTTAAATTTTGAGATATGGATTTACTTCAGAACTAAATGAAACATGATCATCCGCAAATTATTTATGTAGAAAAAAATTTCTCAAATTACAGTATTTTTATTTTTCATTTTATAGTACTGTTCCTAACCTACAAAATGCCAATCTGCTGACAAGTCTTCCTGGCTCAGAACATAGAGCATGCAACAGAGAAATTTCTAAAGAGTTAAGCAGGTAGATTTAATTAATAAGGAAACTGCTGTGTGTACGGCTAATAAAACCCTTCAAGTATAGCTAGCCTAAGAGAAACCTAAGAAATATTTTGAACATTTGGAACTGGTTTGAGGTTTCTTGCAACACTGAAAACAGCAACATCTGAGAAAACAGTTTAATTCATTTATTTATATTAGAAGCTACATAATTTCTTAAGGTAAAATATGGTTTCTAAGCAGTAAATCATCTGTATTCATCTTTAGAAGTAGGTTGTAGTTTTCAGCGTATTTTGTATGTCCACACAGCAAAAGTATTTCTCCTGCATCTTTTCAATTTGTTTAGGATTCTGAATCCTCCCTGCCTTTGTCATTTTTGTAGGTCATGCTTTAACCTACATCTTTAACATTTGCACAGCACAAGCAGTGCTTACTGTACCTTGACTTATCGCGTTCACTTCCACCGCTGTCAATTCAATTGGACAAGAGATGGTTATAGCCTTTTGGAAGGTCACATATGATTCAAGGAGGAATTTCTTACCTATGTGAGAGATGTGGTTTTTTCTGTAGTTTGCGTTCATATAATTTAATCTGTTGCTGTAGGATTCAGGAAGGCCAGTGACATGCCTCAGTGCTATCTTGTTCATACCACCTACTCTATAGCTGAAACCTTTAGTTTATGAAAAACATTTGTAATACTCTCATGCAGTCATGTAGTTATCATCTACTCAGAGAAAGGGAGCAATCTCTGCAAACACTTTCAAATAAGCCATATTCTCATGCTTCACGAAAAGAGAAACCTTGTCATTCCAGCGGTTGCTTTTAAACTGTTGACTCCAAGGATGAAATGTATTCAAGGCTTTTATGAGCTTTAAAGAAAGTGTGTGGGAGGGATCAAGAGAAGGAGGTCAGCCTACTTGCCAGGGTATGGACAGGAGAGTCATGTACAGTACCAGCACAATACACCTCTGTTTGGATGCAATGTTCCTATCCTATGGAAGACATCACAGCCACCAGCTACAGCAGCACAGACCATAGCTGGTGAATGTGTCCTTGAGTATTTAATTTTTGTTCCTGATAGAACATGTCATCAGAATCGCTTATGGTCTAGGAGAAATAGCACCAAGGGGGAGTGACAACATCAAGAGGTTTGTTGGCAGAAAGAGTAAGGATGAAAGATAAAAGAAACAAAAAAAACCAACAAACCCAAACACACAAAAACTCCCCAAAACAAAACAAAAAGACCAAGAACTAAAACCCAACCAAACATAAAAACTAAAGGAGATATTCAAGCCAGCAGCTGCAGTAATGGGGTTGTGTTCTGATTTGCCTTTTGGCGATCAAATCTTGTCTTTATGACTCTGAGTTTTGTATGTACCTTGAAGACTAATGGGTTTCATTGCCTTTTTTAATTGGACAACTAAACAAACTCTGAAGTGTTTTCAGGTTAGGGGGTCACCCTTGCTATAAACTGTACTGCATTTAACCTGGAGATATTTTGCTTCATGTTTAAATAGAAAAAGTTGGGGTCCAGAAGTTAATTTTAAGTATATAGGATATAGTGATGTCTATATATGACTGCATATTAAACTGCTTTATGTTGCATAAAAGATTAAAAAAACTTTGAGGATACATGTCTCCAGAACATTAAATAATTTTTTTTAAAACATAAAATGTGCAAAAACTCCCCACCTGGGCTAAATATGTTTTCGATGAGATAGATGCATCCAAGTGAGGAAGTTCTAATTGACCTTAGGGCTGTAAAGGAGCTAGACAATGTAATAGTTAAATCACTAGCAATTATGTTTAAGAAATTGTGAAAAACCAAATGCCAAACATATTATTTATCCTTGAAAGGGAGGGTATGGAGGGCATGGAAAATTATAGCTCATGGCACTTAATTTAATCCCTGCAACAAATCATTAGGCAATCAATTTAAGTATCTAGAAGGTAAGACAGTGATAAAAACTATAGTTCTTCCAGAGTAAATCAAGCCATACAAGCTTTGGAAAAGGTGGTAAATGTAAGATATTTGACTTCAGCGCAGTTCTTGGCACTGTCTCAAATGGTATTCTGTGATTATGTGATTCTCAGAAGCATACTGAGAAAGTGAGGTGAAGATGAAATCTTCGTCAGACAGGAGTGCAGTTGGCCAGGAAAAAAAATCACAGATAACATATATTTATCACCAATGTTTCAAGGCATCTTAAAAGCTCTAAGGGGACTCTTTGGAGCTCAGTTATATTTGATCTTTTCTATAGTAACAGAAAATGGTATAAAGGTTTAGTCTATGCTGTTTGCAGCTGACACCATGTGGGTATAAAAAAAGAGCTAGAAAACTCTTTAGATCAAGATCAGAGTGAGAATAAAAAGTCAGCTTTTAAAATAGATCCAAAGTCATGAAATCAGAAAAGTTACAAAGTCAAAATAATGGTTAACAAAAAAGGGTGTGAGATGTATACATGCTCATAAAAGCAAATACTATTTTTGCCTCTACTTTTTTGGTATGGTCTGTGTTAACAACATGAGGCAACCTGTTCTCCTTTTACTACTTGCGAAGTCTTACTTGGAACACTACACCATAGTGCCAAACTAGGAGAATATCTAAAAAACAGCAGGTAGCATGCTGGGGCACACAAAAAGTCCCTGAAAACCACACAGTCACACAGTTGATCTGCACAAAACAGATGTGGGGCAAATGTGGCAGATATGGTAAGCATGAGAAACTTTGCTGGTCACTGTTGGATCACTGGGTATTTTAGCCCTAATACTTATGGCCATATTGAGGGCACTATTATCTTGAGCTCAGCACCTTGGATGCTTGGTCTGAGGAAAGTCAACTTTCATTCTGATTGGTATGGGCTAAATCAAAATTCTGCACAGGATAGTGTGCGGGGGCAAAATTCAGGGTGGGGTGAAAAAAGGTGAGACCCCATAGGTCGTGATAATCTTTATATCATAACATCACCCGAATGATTCATTGCTCTTGGTGGCCAAGAAGCCATTTTCTATTCAAAGGAGTGAACGAAAAGGAACATAAAACCCAGTTTTGAAACTCAGGCCCTTTTTAATCTAAAGTATTTAATTCCCAATCAATCTGTTGTAAATAAATTTTAATTGAGGTAAAGATACTATGGCTCTTGGGATTTAAATATTTCAAATGAACAATGAAGACACTAGACTGGTCTCTTAGATATGTATTTTAGTGTGCAGATTTTGAAGAAAGCAAAACTTTTTTGTGAGTCTTGATGTGATTCTCATCTTCCTGTTGGCTTTGGTTCTCCAAAATCTCCCAAGCCAGGGTTCTTTGTTTTGTTTGGTTTGATTTTTTTTAATAGGCAATATTAGCAAAGTTTTGATCAGTGATGATGCATAATTCTTTGTTGTCTTAGACATACAAAAATTACAAGCGAGAGATGGGATCGAAATTGTTGGATTTTTATCTATTTGGGAATTACACTGCAGAAACATTCTTCCTTTCCTCATCCCTACTGTCAGTTTATGACCTTCCCAATGTGACATGCCTGCTCAGGTTATACTTGTCTCCTTTTGGGTGATTTTACAGCATGGGGAGAAAAGAGGTTCCTCCTCATTCAGTGTCAGTGGTACACCTGGTCTCAGCTGTTTTACAGGCAACTTTACTTGCAGTTTGCTTCTGTTTCTAATACGTTGGGGATCTCTTCTACAGCCAGACACCCACTGAACAGCAACAAGGATATACCCACTTCTAACCTAATAAATCTGCATTTGGCTCCCCTATGAAAATCCCAGTCTGTACTCACCATTGCAGTCATGAGTGAGAGACAGCTCCAGTCACAAAAAGTATCACTACTTTGTTTATGCAGCATATCAAAAGACCTCAGCAAGAGCTGCTTCTAGCGGAACTAGGCATATGTGCTTTGCTCATATCTCATAAAATCCTAAGCAGGAAGTGTAAGCTTTACATTCCCAGTTGGAATATTAATACTGCTATGTTACATTTAATATGTTATATGCTATGTCAATTTAACAAAATAAAGCACAGTATGTGAAACAGTTTAGAAGAAAAATGAGCACAGAGAACACTTCACAGCTAATGGTTTTCAATATTATTCCTGGTATTCAGTGCAAGTTATCTTACGGGATTCTCAAGAATTTTGCTGTGTACATTTCAATGAGACATTTTGTTCTTTCTTATACAAACATTCAAAGGGCCAACAGCTTGTGCCAGTTTTGCTAAGCTGTACATGGGGACTGAGAAGTGATGCTGCAAAACTGTGGAGTGCTCCATATAATTTCACAATGATGACCACAGTAAAAACAATAGAGTGTGCAAAGTGATGCTCTGATGATACCTCTGTGGGAAACAACATGGAGACAAATAACAGTAATACACTTGAGGAGAAAAAATTCACACTTTCAAGTATAAGAATCATGTAAATAGAACAAAATATATCAGTTCAAGGAATAAGCATTACCTATATTCATACCCAAAACTTTGAGCTATAAATTCAGAATTCAGTTTTGGAATTTTTGGATGTAAAAAAGAGTACATTAACAATCACAAAGCATCCATTTGATGTTGGAATAAAGATTACAGGATGCATCTGTTGGGACATTTGTATTTGAGATACGAAAATAGCCACGTCACAGTGGTGGTACATCCTTAGGAATATCATGTGAAATTTTAGTCATTCTGTTCAGGAAGAAAAAAATTCAGACTGGGAGAGCTCTGTGAGAGAACTGTCAAAATTATCAAGGGAACTGTGCTTTTTTCTTATAAGAACTAAAATAGTCTGATTCATGTGGTTTTCAAAAATAAAAAAAAAGGTAAAAAAAGGAAAGGAGAAAAAATACAGCAATGAACTCATTCTTTTAAATGTATAACATGCTGCCATGAGAAAGAATTATATAAGCTCTGCAATAATATAAAACAAATGGCACTGATTTGGACTGGGAATCAATAAAGTAGAAGCCTGAAATTACAAGAGTATAGGTATCAAAAGACAGAAAATTTAAACAGAAATATTTTGTGGAATGAATGCTTCTGGAACCCAAAATTCTAGCATTTCAGCAATGTGTAACAGCTGTTATTGTGGAAAAGATCACGCATTGTATTTCAGTAAGACTATTCAACATTAAGACAAAGGTAGTGATTGTAGTTGGACCTAACTTCTGTAGTCCTCAAAAAGATGAGATGGTAAGCCAGTACTTATGCAACATGAAGAAGCAATTTCCACACTGTTTGCTTCCTCTATCCCCATCCAGAGTTAAATTTCAGCCATTTTCTTATTGAGGACATTTCTGTGGAGAGCATCCTTTTAAAAAAAGAAAAAATCCTACAACAGAAATACAGAATTTTAATATATAAGAGTCCATGAATAAAAGAGTTTTTAGCTCAAGAGACTGAATGTCACATAAAGTTTTTGACATCAGTGTTGAAAATGAAGTATTTTTTTAGATGAAAATGTCCTTAGAAGTCCCTCATAAACAATCTAGATACACTATTCCAAAATAGTTTTAATGTGCCAGTACTTAAATTTAAGGGCTCTTATACCAAATTTACACGAGCATAATTCCACTGAGTTCATCAAGATACATCACAAACATATTTGATATTACTCCTAAGCCTATTCTAGGCTTAACTTTGAAAGAAACTTACTGAGCTTGTGCCAGGAAATATCAATATAGTACACTATGCAGGAAGTGATCTTCTGAGGCTGCAATTTAGGTTTCACATCTCTTTCACCAGTATCAATGGATATTTTCTAATTTCCAAAGTTCCATATAGCTTATGACTCTACATTATAATGGGGAAGGTGCTTTTGCTTTTTTGTTGTAGTAGGTAATTTACATTTTGACATCTTGTTCTACAAGTCCCCTGTTTTTACATTGGGAACATATTTTAAAATATGTCTGTCCAGCTGCATTTACTTCAAAGCTCCCCTTTGCATCTCGAATTGATCATCTATGTAATTTCCATAATACAAATGAAAGCACAAATTTATTACACTTTATTAAGTATGAATTTCAATGTAAAAAGAACAATTTCACTGAAAAAAAGGGAAAGAAAACAAGGCTTATGAAATTTTTACTGTATCTTAAGTACCAAATCTAGGAAAACCAGTTCCTTTATAAAAACAAAAGAGATTTAAAATAATGTTATGTAACAGTCCATCTACATCAAGATAAGAGAGGCATTATACCTGTGAGTTAAGAAAGCTTTTTTTTCTTCAGTGCTACTTAATAACAATATTTAACCAAAATGCCATTAATATTGTTTTTAAAAGAGGCCCAATTCTCTGTATCTTTGATGATTCCCCCAGCTTGACACACAGAGCTGCTCCCTGCAAAGGTCTGTGCTTTGTTACACAGCCTTGTCCTCACCTCCCCAAGAGGACAGCGGCAGATGAGTCTGCTCAGAAATGCCCTTCCCAGAATCAGCCTCTTACCTGCACTTGTCTCTGCTATTGAGTCATCTCAAAACATTAGCTTCAACAGGAGTTAAAGATTTTATTTGAGGTGCTCAGTACAGTCTAATATGCAAGTCCTGGATGGAAAAACTGTGCCAAAAATCAAAATAAACTTCTGTGAAGGAAAAAAATGGTGTTTAGGGGACATATGCATGCTCAGCTCCTGAGGTTCAGCAACATGTAACATACAACAATTAATTTGCTTTGTTTTGATAGCTATGTGCCCACAGTATAAATACTGAAAATTATTAAAGAAAAAAAGGGAAGTGTTTTACTAGTAGTGTGTCAGATTCAAGAGGAATTTGAGCATACATTCCCAGAGTATATTCTGAATCCCTTGTTATTTCATTATCTAAAATAGCAATGGTCATATTTCTTGCCTAGCCCCATTCAGGCTCTCTACACAAACTGAATTTCATCCATTAAGCAGATTGAGGATGTTCCTATTATATTGTTAGTGTCATTGTCAGCAATGATTTATGTTTAAGAGATGCAGACAAATGTACTCAGATTCATATGTGGTGGTATTGTCATTGGTGGAAAAATATATAATTTCATTTTAAATAAGTTGCCCATTATTCTCTACTTTAGCTTTATTAAGAGGCAATAATTACTCTGCTAGCCTAGCTCAGTATGTATTATTTCATCTTTTGTTAGTAACTACTGGAATTACTATCCCTGCAGTTTGGAAAGGGCTCAACATTCTTTCATTCGACAGACGGCTTACCAAAATCTGGGTGAGTTTTAGCCATGAGGAAAAAAGCCTCCAAAACATTAGCCCCAGGAACAATTCACAGTACAGATATCTGAATATATGATTATTTTTAGTATTATGCTGCAGCTAGCAATAGAAGAGAAAGTCAGAATTTCTGTAATATTCTTCTCTTTACACTCCCAAATGACATGGATCCACGAGGATGCACATGAGTCCACTAGGATGCAAAGAGATTACCTGAGTATGTTACTACTTTTCCAAATTAGATGCATCCTTCCATGTTCTTTGGGAGATGTAGATTTCAATTTACTTCCAAGCAAGTGGACTTGAAATAAGACCTTTCAATTCTCATTCAGAAAGTCTGGCCTTACTCTGAAATTCTCAATGCCAGTGTAGCCTTATGCTCATCCAGGCAGCTCTTTAGGACTTGGACCTCTATCATGTTTTTCATCAGGCTAAGTTTTACAGGAAGAAGTACAGTAATTTCACAATTTTAAGCCGCACCAGATTATAACCCACATTTCCGGGTAGCCAAGAAGACCACAGAAATTGTCCATATATAACCCGCACCCGAATATAATCCGCACGTTAGTTTGGCAGGGTACACATGCGACAAAGTAACACCGCGGGCCCCAGCGCTCTTCACCCGGCCCGAGATTTACGCAAATGCACTAGCGGAACTGCGAGCCCAGCAGGAACCATAGCCTCAGCCGTAGCTGGGCTGCTTCATGCAAACATTGTAGAGAAACCACTGAAGCCGTGGCTGCAGCCAGAGCTGGGCTGCCTTACGCAAACGTTGTAGCAGAATCGGCTCACCTGTGAATGCAGGTAAAGAAAGGAAAACACTACAAAATCTAGAAAGAAATAATTCACTTTTAATCAACTTTTAATCAGCTTCATTTTCACTCGGGTCTTCATCCTCTGTGAAACCTTCAAAGTCTTCGTCCTCCGTATCTGAAATCATCAGTTGTGCGATGCTGGCATCCAGCAAACGCGAACCCTTTTCGGCTGTACCTTCCTCGTCAGACTCCTCACTTTCGCTACTGTCGTTCCTGTCGCTTGTCGGTGCCGGAATGATGTCCACCTTCCTGAACCCTTGCATGACAGTTCGGGGGGTACCTCACACCAGGAATCCAGTATCCACTGACACATAGTGGTATTGCTTACCCGGTGCATCCTCCCAGTCTTTGTGAAGGAGTGGTCTCCTCCAGACATCCAGGCTTCCCACCTAGCTCGGAGTTTGGCTTTGAATGAATGGATTATACTTATGTCCAGTGGCTGCAGGTCTTTGGTCAAGTCACCTGGTATAACAGCTAGCTCCAAGTTCATCTTTTTAACCATAGCTTTTACTCCTTTTGTTATGTGGGCACACATGGAATCCAGAACCAGCAGCACGGGCAACGGATGGAAATATTCCTCCAGTCTCCTAGACTAAACTTGGGTTAGCCATAACTTCATGATCTCCTCATCCACCCAGCCTTTGGGATTCACTGCAACACAGATGCCTTTTGGAATTTTATCTGGAATCATTGTTTTTCTTTTAAAAATTACAAATGGCCATAATTTCTGCCCACTTGCAGCGACCGTGAGAGTGACTGTAAGTAATGTCTTTTCGTTACCTGTCATGTGGATGGGAGCCGAGGATTTCCCGGTTTCTTCCACAGTTCAAGTCAGCGGCATATCTAACGTTAGGCACACTTTGTCCACGTTTAAAATCTGTGGTGGCTGGATATTTTTTTCAGAGATCTTTGCTTTGCAGTACCGGCAGAAGTTCGCCGCCTTCTCCTCGTAATCTGCTGGTGGGCACTGAGACACGGTTGTCCTTGTACATATGGAGAGATGGCGCCAGTTCATGAAATGAAAGCACCAAGAAGGGCCTCCTTGAAACTCCTCTACATGCATTTCCTTCGCTATCGCTTTGGCTTTTCTCCGAATGGCGACAGTTGTTAAGCCTCTCCCAGCGGCTCTTTGTTCGGAGATCCACGTGCAAAGCCTTTCTTCAAGTTCCAGCCATCGGGCTTTACAAGCGCGAAAACTTTTTGTAGTCTTTGTACCAAGATGTAATTGATCTTCCTGCTGTCTCCACTTTCGCACCATTGACTCATCAATGTTGAATTCCTTAGCTGCAAACCTATTTCCATGCTCTTTTGCATGGTTGATTGCTTTTGCTTCAAAATCTGCACTGTACACTAATCTCCTCTGCGGCAGAGCCATGCCGACGAGGCACGTCTGAACTGTCAGGCTGCCGGGGCTTCAAATATCGGACTGGCGGGCTTCAAATCTCAGAGTGCCTCAAATCTCGCGTCCTGTGCATGAAGAATAGGAGTCCCTGCTGCAGCCCCCCCACCCCCAGCACGCCTGAAGCCACCCCTAGCCGAGAAGCTTTTATCTGATTGGTTTACAGTGGTCAGAAAAGCACGATTTGTTGAAATTGCGCCGGCCACACAAACCCATACTGGAAACAATGTAGCTGAAGCAACTGTAACACGTGGCTGAGTGTCAGGTAACTTCCGGCTTCACTAGTCTCCTGAAATTGTCCATAAATAAGCCGCACCTGATGATTAGCCACACTACTGGCGTAGGCTGGATTCTTCAATGAAAAAGGTGTGGCTTATGATCGTGAAATTACTGTAGTTTGCTTCAGTGAAAAGACACGATAGGTAGAAAACATGAATGAACTTTTCAACACAAATCTGAAATAGAAAATTGAAGGATCAAGACACTTGGAAGCTGAAAACAACAGCTTTAACTTATGCCGTAATAGAGGAGAAAGGAGAAATTGTGAAACAGTAGAAGAGAGCAGTGTGTTGCCAAAAGTGTGTTTGTAAAGGATTAGCATTTTTTGTATGTGTGGGTAATTATGGTTGAAAGAAAATTGAGGTGTTAGCTGAAGATCTGAAATTTTTATAAGCAGTAGTTTTAATTATTTCTGAGATTCAGATCCAAACTATCTTGCTCAAAATAAGTAGCCTTCCCCAGAAAGTGTCATACTGTCTTGAGTTTACCAGATTGAAAACCAGGATGTTTACTGTGGGTAAGAATTCAAGATTTGGCCTTAGCTTGGGCAAAGGCAGTAATTTTGTTCATCATTCCTACACTGGCACATACTGCACTCCAAGTCTGGGTCATAGGACTGCTAAGCCACTGCTAAAGATTGTTTCCATACTCTTGCTTTAGATTGGCCATTTGTACCTACACACAAGAAGTATTGGTGCAACGTAATTATGGATTTAGGGAACTTTGTCATCCTTCCTCTATCCTTTATTCACTTTCCTGTTTCTTTTCCTCTCATTTTGTTCAGGCAGGAAGAGCTGACAGGTGGAAGATATTCCTCCTGGTGCAAAGGTTCTCTTGTGAGGACCTTCCTTCCTAGTCTGTCATGGTGCCATTTCAGTCCCAGCAGCTCTGGTTTTATTGCTGTTGGAAGACATGCTTGCACAAGTATTGTTAATTTACTTCTGGCTTCCTCCTCATGCAATCAAGTTAAAAATTACAAAAAAGTTGCAAATTCTCGGGGATGTCTTCTATTTGACTGTTACCACCTTAAACAAATTTCTCATTCCAGGCATCGCTTTCCTTTCCCTCTTTTTTCAAATAACAATTTCCATTGTGTTCAATGAGACCTTTGATGCTGAAGATTTTATTCTGAAAAGGAAGGAACATATAGGTTATTTATCTCTGACTGTTGCTGTGGAATACATTCTCAAATGGAGCACAGAAATTTCTTTCAAAAGTATTTGCTATTTTGGACAAAACTATCCTAATTATTAAAATGGTCTTCTTTTCATAAAAAAATGCTTAATGCCAGCTATGCATGAGAACAAGAATATATTAAAACCCTTGTGGTAAGATGAGATAAATATGATTTGCTGGATGTTGAATGATTGGAAACATACTATAACATTGACTGATTAGGGAAAAGCCAAGAAAATAAATGATGCAACTTTTTCTTAACTCTTTAGCTTTTCAAACAGCTAAACCATTGCTATGTAAATAAAGAATGGCTAGCCTGAAGCTGAGAAATATAGCTAATTACATGCTTTTCTAAGACAAGCCATGCTAATTTGTTCTAATGCTTGCATTTCCATTTTAATGAGTTTTCCTAGCTTCCACAAAGTTTGTCGTTTTGTTCAAAAATGTAGCAAACAGCATTTATGGTGAAGTTTGGCTTGTAACAAAGGCAGACCTTTACGACCCTGTGATTTTGACTGCAGCTTTTGTATGGGGTGAGTTTAGTAAGAATGATACCTGGAGACATAAGGAGCACTTCATAAAGCAGCTCAGTGATATCTGCACAATAGGACACTGATGAGTGACTGACTGAACACACCTCTCCTACACTGAAGGGTGTGTGGTCATGGGAGTGCCTGGATACACAAAAAGGAGGAAGCCAACAGTTATTAAACAGGCAGATTAACTACCCTTTCTGTGTATTTGTATTTGTGTGGATTACTCTTCCTTGTTCCTCAATGACTAAATGATTAAAAATATACTTTACCTTGGGAGTTACTAAATTGAAATTCAAGTTCAGGAACACAAATCATGAAGATACAAACTCTCAGGCATGTCTGTATTACGAAGATTTCTGTGCCTCACTGAGTCTTATACATCAACTGATTGACCTAATAATATCTACTACTTTATACTAATGGAAACCAAACCAAATAATATGCAAGTTGAATCCCCCTTGAAATTCAGTCAACCACTAGATGCCAGGTTTCAGGGTAAAAAAAAGAAATCATACCTGCATTGTAGCACAGAATAATAAGAATCCCTTCAAACAGGCTGGGCTAGTTGAGAACAGTACACTGATACCAAAAAATAGTTTATTTGAGAGAAAGAAATGCCTTTGAGGGATGCAGATTTCTAACTGGAGGTAAAGAATTGTATAAAATATAAAATTGATAAGCTCAAAAAAAGCAATAAAGGAGGGCTGAGGGACTAACATGACTGCCAAAGAAAAATCAGTACTTTATTTCACTGACAGCTCTTTTTCCAGTTCTTTTGATTAACTTGGATGCATCTTTTATTACTTTATGCATCACCTGTTACCCCTTGGAAAAAGGAAAGTGTCCCTCATAAAGTTAAGAAGGGAAGCCTAGTAGTGTAATTTTATTTTTGCCATAAAAAAATGGCATTGAAAGCAGAAAACCAACCATTTCTCTTGGCGATTATTACCACTCCAGAATACGGTAAGTGAATCAAATATTGTATTTTGCATGTTTAGCATTTAACCTGATCTTCTTCATGAGGAAGTACGGAACATTTATGTATCTAGAGCTGTACACTTGAGTAATTATCTAATAGCCATAAACAATGGTTCAGCCAAGTGGTAATTATCTGTACAACAAATTATTTTTAGGAGACTGAATGCTCAGTGTCTTCATTGAAGCTAAATGTCTTCAATAATGCACATGATAAGGTTTGATGAAAATAAAGCTTTATGAGATTTTTTTGCCTATCTAACTTTGACTGACATTATCAGTATGACTTTTGAATTCATCATTTATTTTTTCTGGCATTCAGAAATGTTCCCTATCATACACTTGCTGTTCCTTCATGTTTATGCTTGCACATACACACATTATTTTGGTCCCTTAACTGTCTATCTCTTTGCAGTAAAGAGGCAAAATACACAGACAATGCAAATTTAATGAGGAAAAATGTATTCAATCCTTCATTTTCCTTCTCAGTTCCTAGCAATGCTACTGAGAGCAAACCCCTCATGGACAGGAGACACTGTAAAAATAAAAGGCAAAAGAAATAATTATTCAGTGCATAGAGATCTGTTTTATTTCATCTACATCCGTGAAGGCATTGTGGTTTCATATCAAAGTCCAAAAGCAGCTGTTCTGGAGACCCTGCAATGTCAGTCATAATGATATGTTTGCAAATTACTATCTTGAACAGGTTACAGATTGAATAAAAATAATAATAATGTAGAATTGTGTGTTGTCCCTCTTATTACACACACCTCTCAATAATAACTATAAATAGCTGCAGTAAGTGACATTTTTATGAATTCTAACAAATAAATATTTGATAAGAACCCTAGGTATCTGGCCTACCTACCAGGCCACCTTTAAGGACAAGCTCTGAATAACAGACAATGCAAACTGCTTGATTCTTTCTTTAATGTTAATGTTATAGTGATCATAGGATCAAAGTTACAATTCATGTGCTAAAAAAACACTTAATTTCTCCTTGGAAACATGACTTAATTTTCTCTTTAAATACTCCATTTATGGATTGGTTTAGAAAAGCTATAAAATCCTCAAGAGTAAGTGTTACACCTTGGAATTTAGTCTACATGTAGATGTTTTTTTATGGGATTGTGTCATTCTGCTGGAATGAGAGGCATCAACTGGGCAAACAGGTTATTGCTAACTGTTTACTACAGCTCCCAGACCAGACACTACCATCCCCTCTGATCCACATATGTGATTGTGCTCCCTGAACCTCTCTGTCTAAAATGAAACTGAATAAATTTAGTGGTTTATAGATGAGCCTTTTGCACTTTGGAAAGATGCACTGAGTTCATTCTCTGGCCCAGGAGAAAAGCAGTAAGGCATGATGTGATAAGAATAGACACCTTTTCATTCAAAAGAGAGTGGCTTTGTCCAGAGTGCCTCCAGAATTATCTCTGTCCCAATTACTGCTCCTTGAAGCCTTAGTGAGTGTTCTCCATGGTGGTCTGATGTCTGCCTAAAACCACAGCAGAGAGAATGCTAGCAATAAATCATTACAGACAGACCCAGGGCAGTGCTCACAGACCTGAGTCCTGGCTCTATTTAATTTACTAATCCCACAAAACAAGGTAGCTGAAGCTGAGAGGCAGTTCTAGTACCAGGACTACTTTGGGGGAAAATGGGGTGGGTGGAAAAGAAAGTTCCTCATTTATTAGGGAACACTCCTTTCCCTCATCTGGGATCAAACCCCCAGATCTTCACGTCTTCTCATTTTCCTTTCACTGCCTAGAGTGCAGATGAAGGCTGCTTGCTGCTGTCCCAGACAGCTCAAACAAGACAAACTGCTGTACCTACAAATGTCGTTCCCACTGAAGAGCAATCCACACAGATGTTAGTAAGATTTTATACCAAGATATCTCTCTGTTTTGAACTAAATTATTTGAAGATTTAGAAGAAAATAGAGAAAAAGAAAACCAGCAACAAGGGGCGGGGGGATAAAAGAACAATTATGTTTTCACAATCAAATATACAAAATAATGAAAATGTCTGAAATAAAGCTGCTTGTGATATTTTTGTGTGTTTAATTATAGGAATACCAAGAAATATTTCTAATTTCATTACTGACAGTGTTCCAGGGATGTGAAAGAACAAGCATGCAATAATGTTCCTTCAATAGACATATCACCTCATTTCAATAGTAATGCAAAGCATTAGTACAGCAGTTTAAATGACAAATGCATATTAACTGTGTGCAGGAAGGTTTCATGTTGTTCTCAATTTTGGCACAACTATTTAATGTTTACTTTGGACACTTGAAACTTGGTTTTGGAAGTAGCTAAATGTCTTACCTTTTAGAGAAGTTGGTATGTGTGAATTTTACGCCTTGTCATTCCTATTTTCAAAATGCAGGAATTAAACCCTGAAGTTATCTTCAGAGAAAACGTCTAAATGACAATGTCATTATCATAGAATCATACAATCACAGAATCATGTAGTCATAGAATCATAAAATCATAGAATCATAGAATCATACAATCATAATGGTGTAGTTTGGCAGTGATCTGGAAAATCATCTTGTCCCAGTCCCTCCCACTGTGGGCAGGGAGATCTTCCACCAGACCAGGTTCAGGCTCCCAAATTCTCATCTAACCTGGCCTTGAGCACTTGCACGGATGGAGCACACACAACTTCTCTAAGCACCAACTTCCCTCACATTAAAGAATATTTTCCTAACATACAATCAAAAAATAAACTCTTTCAGTTTGTACCCATTCCTCTGTGTCCTGTCACTACATGCCCTTATAAATAGTCCCTCTCAGTTTTTTTATTGTAGGCTCATTTCAGGCTACACTTGAAGGCTACAATTATGTCACCATGAAACTTTCTCTTTTCCAGGCTGAACAATCCCAATACCCTTAGTATTTCATCATCTCTATTCTCCTAATTAACACATATTTTTAAAGTGGCTAAAAATTCTGTTACTTCAGATTTTGATACAATCAATAGATAAATATTGTTACCAGTTTAAACCCTTAATGGAGTCAGACCTTACATAAATCACAAAGAAGGATCACTCATCTTCATGTTCTCCAGTCAAGGGTCAGTCATTGCTGTGCTTTGTGCACTAGCTGCTTTCGTTCCACGTGCAACTGGGAAAAGATATTGTGGCAGGACCCATGTTTTTCTCAGTTCCAGCCACCTTCATAAGGAGTATGCTTTGACCAGAAGTATGCTGAATTCTGCAGTATGCTGAATTCACTTAGCACATTTTGAAACTTTTCTTGCATCACCAGTTGGTATGTTTTCTAAAGGGACAATTTATTACCTAGCTTTGTACTCTACTTTTATTTAATTTAAATTTCGTGTTGAGAAACAAAAGTTTCTCATTATTTACTCCATCTTTCTGAGTGATTCAGGCTTATAAATTAAAAGTTGTGCAAGTCATAAATTACCTCACTTTCTCCAGCAAGATACCACAGAACACTCTCTGACCAAAAGGTTAATTATATACGTTATTCTAATTCCATAAGTCTTTATATATGGGCTAAAACAACATTATGTTCAATTAATAAACTTCTTAAAGATGGTCACAGACCATTAAAGAACATAAACTATTTATAAAGAAAAAATTACAATGATTGTTTTTCAGCATAAGCATTTCCAACTGTCTGGCTTTGTGTTTGAAAAGACATCACTTAGGAGGAACCAAATTTGGAGGTAAAAGAAGTCCAAAACTTTCTTCTCAGACACCAGGTGTTCTTCCAGTCAGGTGTTACCAAAACCAAGTAAAACCAGAACTCCTTAGCACTAATGTAGTATTAAGAAGCAGGCATTCTCTCTCCAGCTGGATGTGGGGGTATCTCCTCCAAAACATTGTGCATACTGAGTACAGAAAAGTTCTTGTTTAAACACTGTATTTTACATAAACATTCATAGGTTTTTCCAAAGGAAACACACATATGATAATAATTTCCCAATGTCACTGCCATGTGCTCCTTCCCATCAGTTCATGTATTCTTCTGTCTCAGGAGTCTCTTCGGTAGTCCCTGGTGATCAGTGGCCCCAGTGAGTGCTTGGTGAACTGGGCTGGTTACTCCAGTTCTTTATCTTGGTTCATGTTTAATGTGATGGTACAAACTAAGCATCATGTAGTTCCATAGGCTAGAGAGTTTTAAAAAATAACCATTGTATTAACCCCCCAGGTGTGCAAAGTGATTCACCTGCAGCCCCTGCAAGGCTGGATACTACTGCAAACAGACATGTCCTGAAGGAAGCTGAAGTGCATTGGAAGCCCTTGCTGGAGCAACTCCTGTCAGCACCTGCAGCCTGTGGAGAAAAGTCCACACAGAACCAGGATTTCTAGACAGAGCTGTGACACATGGGGGACTTATACTGAAGCAATTACAGTAATTTCACGTCTATAAGGCGTACCGGAGTGTAAGACGCGCTTCCAGGTTGGTGGCAAATTTCCGAACTCTATCCACATATAAGGCGCACCAGACTATAAGGCGCACTTTTTTTGCAGCAAGGATCCGCGTGCAGCAAAGTAACGAATTAGTAATGGAATTGTGCGATTGCAGGGTTTTCTCGCAGGTGCCCGATTTGCAAACAGTTTTCACAGATCAGCATAGCCTTTAAACGCAGCCCTAGGCGCCCTCCTTGTGCCATGGGCCCCGGCACTCCCACCTGGAGCCGGCTGCCACAGCTGCCCTTGCAGTGGTTTCCCCCCTCGCCACAGCAGCCACCATGGCTCGCACTTCTGGGTTGGTAATTTTCTGAACTTTGTCCATATATAAGGCGCACCGGATTATAAAGCGCATTTCCAGGTGCGGATTGAAATTTCAGTCAAAAAGGCGTGCCTTATACATATGAAATTACTGTAATTTCCGAAGGACTGCATATCATGGAAAGGCCCTACCCTGGACAAGGAAGCAATGGTAGAGAGAAGTATTATGGTCTGACCACAACACCCATTCCACCCATTGCTCTGTGCTTACTCTGTTATTAATTGGCAATAAATTAAAATAATCTTCTCTGAGATAAGGGGTTTTTTCCCTTAAGGACAGCTGGTGAGTGACGTTCTTGTCCTCATTTCAACCAATGACCTTTCCATCTTCTTTCTGTGTTCTGGAGATGAGAAGCAGTGAGAGAGCATCTGGGTGACAGCCAGACAAGGTTAACCAGCCACACTTGTCATTATTGAATAATCTTTTTCCTAGTAATGTCACTAGGATGAGTAGATGTAATATCTGAAGCTTAAGGTTTTCAATTATCCATGAAAATATGTGCGAAGTTTCTTAATTGATTTTTAATTGATCAAACAAAATTTTCCCTGTTGGCTTCTCCCAAACCCCTTAATCATTCTTGAAATCTGGACTGATGTGTTGTCCTAGAAACTGTTCTGTTTCCATAAATGAGGGGGCGACATTGTGATCAGGAGCAGTAACAGGTCAGAAACAACACCAGCAGTCAAGACTCCACATATTAAAGTGTTTGCAGTTGTACATGATAAAATTTGAGGGTATTGGTCCTGGCTCAGAGGCAGAAATCAGCTGCCAAATATAGCAGAGGTTTTAATATTTTTATTTGTTCAGTTTGATAGACAGAAATATGTCTTTTTTTTCAACTTCTGAACTGCTTTTCCACTAATTGAATGGATATACACTCACTGCTGTAGTGTTTCCCAACGATGTCCTGAGCTAAAAACAGTATGGAAAATATTGCTTACTATGGCAGAACCACAGCCAGCTATTTTGATTTAAAATCTTTCATTTATGAGTATGATGGTATATTAGATTATACCTTCAATTTCCCTAATCCAATGTATGGATGCATTTCCAATGGGTTATCCTTGGCTACTGGGGTATTTGACTTTCCTGTATGTTAGTGTGAAAACATACAAGTAGGGACTGCTATGAGCTCTGTAGGGCTTTTCTAGTGCTTGAGCTGGGAGGGCACCACGCATGCAGCAGACACAGGAATATTTTCCCCAGGCTCAGTGGAAACTGGTAATGTGGAAAGCTCCTGGGAGTAGATTTCAGGAATGGTCTTAGATGGTCTTTTGGGGCAAATCTTGGGCCTTGATGATCTCAAAGATCTTTTCCAACCTAGTTAATTCTGTGATTTTGTGAAGTCAATTCTTAAACTCTGTGCATGACATATTAATATAAGGAAATGATCACATTAATGTATGCAACTCTGTCCAAAAAGTCCTCTGTGTCTGTGAGGAATGTGTTCTTGATCCCACTCAGTTATATTATAGATCATTATGCAACTAACAACCCTGTATGTTTTACCAAAAGCTGTAGTTCATCATAAACAGACAAGACCTCATTTGCAAGGTGCCTCAGTCATTATAGACAATGTGGTAATGCTTTCCAGTTGGCAATTTGGCACCTAACATCTCAAATAAATTCTCCTTACTAATCTAACTTTCGAAAATCTCCCCAACACTGAAAGGCCTAACTTATTCATTGCTTGTATTAGAAAGGAAAAGCAAAGAAAACCTGGTAAACTCTACTTTCACTGGGACATCAGCACAGCTTTTTTAGAAGCTGACAGTTCAAATGAGAACCTGACAGGAGGTCAGGAACCCCTTCCTAGTCTTGTGGACAGAGTCGTCAGAATAAACTTGAATTTCACAGCAGATACGACAGTCTGTTCCCAAAGGCTAAGTCTGTTAATAGCTCTTGCTCTTCCATAGTTCTCTGGAGAGCTTTCCTATCACTTCAGTTGTGAAGGAACCATGAGGCATGCACAAACTAAATGTCATCTTAATTGCTCTGGAAAAAAGAAATTTGAAAAAAACCTTGTGTCTTTGTCTGTCTTAATCCACTAAATATAATTTAACAAACTCCCACCCTGCCACACCTGCAGTTAATAGATTTTGGTACAGTTTCTCACTTGCATCAGTCAAAGTAACATATTTTCCCATCTGTTAAAGCAAAAATCTTAGTAGCTGCTAACATCAATAGTGTAAGTATTGTGATAAAAAAATTGAAGCCTTAATATTGAGAAGCTGTATGTGCTATCTCCCGTGACACAGCACTACTGAAGTTTTCAGGATCAAAACTGTTTAAACACTGAACATATGAAGAAAGAGGAGAGTAATTACTGGTTATAGGATGAGGAAAAATTAAACAAATTCCAGGTATCTTTATACATTTAAGAGATATTGATACCTTTAGCAACACCTTCTACAAGAGTTGCATCATTTATAAGGAGAAGAATTGTGTGGAAGTCATTGGACTGCAGGTGCATGTGAGACCTTGTAGGACATGGCTGTCTTTATGCTTCTTTATGGTTTACATCAGGGTTTATTCCTTTCTGTAAAACAGCCTGCACAGCTATTTGCTCATTTCCTGTCCCTCTTCAACAGCAGTGGCATCAGGGAGAGAATCAGAAGGGTAAAATTGAGAAAACTCATGGGTTGAGATAAAGACAGTTTAATAGTTTAAGCAAAACATAAGCAAAGCAGAATAAGGAATTATTTAATTCACTCCTCCCCATGGTCAGGCAGGTGTTCAGCCATTCCCAGGAAAGCAGGGCTCCATCACATGTAATGGTGCCTCGGGAAGGCAAACACTGTCACTGCAAACATTCCCCTTTCTTTCCCTTCACCCAGCTTTACATCCTAAACCTGACTCCTATGGTCTGGAATGTCCCTTTGGTCACTTGGGGCCAGCTGTCCCAGCTGTGTCCCCTCCCAAGCCCTTGTGCACCCTCAGCCCACTCACTGCTGGGGTGGGTGAGAGGCTGGAGAGGACTTGGCTCTGTGTAATTAAAAGGCCTGCTCAGCAGAAACTAAAACATTCCTGTCTTCCCAACATGGTTTCCAGCATAAATCCCAAACAGCCCCTGTCAGCTACTATGAGAAAAATTAACTCTACCCCAGCTAAAACCAAAGCAAACCAGGACCAAATTTTTCCTTTGTGACTGTGCCCTCTTTTTAGCATTTGGGGGAAAAAAAATCCCACAAGTTCAACTAATTGTTAGAAACATGCACTAAATCCCACAAGAATGGATTATCTGTAGTTGCCAAATGTAGAGAAAATTGCAAAATGAGACAATTCTACATTTCTAGCTAATGCTTTTATCCTTTTATGCTTAATTACTGATCCATGGCAAGAGAAGAAATTATTTCATTGCTGTGAGTCTTCTTTTGACTTTGGCAATATTCCCTAGAGGATTCTATCCAAGATTTTCTCTTATGAATCCATGCAGATTCTCCTATCCAAGATTTTCTCTGCTGAACCAATGCAGAGTCTCCTACATTTTTGGTTAGTATATGCAAAGCAGATATGTCAAGTAAGACACACAATAGAAGTAAATTCATTAATAAAATTAAAATATCTACAAATCTTAAGAGCAGGCAAGAGCATTTTGGATTAAACTACAGCCTTATGTCAGGAAGTGCACCACGAAAAATCTAGCTATACAAGAAAATTAATAAATCTTAGAAGCACAATCACTAATTTTGCTCCTTTGTGAAGGAAAGTCTGTGCTGCCAACCTAAGAAAATAAGAACACTAGAACCGCAATTGATTTAGAGAGGGTGGGAAGTATAATGATAAAGAACATTTTCAAATTTCCTGTTCCTTTTGCACTTCATCTCTTTCAGTAGTAGAGCAATAGACAGTAGCTGTTGGTTGCTCAGATATTTAAAGATTCAAAGAGGCAGATGCTATAGTTTCTCTTAATGGCTATGACCAAGTATAGCACTATTCCCATTATTTTTAGCAGAAACCACAAAAACATATATGATCCTGATTTCACTTTTTAAAAAACACATAGATTGAAAAAAGATCCATCAATGAAGTTTGGAAATCTAAATAAAAGTAAGAATTTTGACTATACTTTGAACTTCCTTAAGTTTTTTGTTCTGGTCAGAAGTTGGTTTTTGTATGTAGGAGGATATAGAAAAAGTCCTTCCATGAACTAGCAGTCATAAGACAGCAAAAGAAAGATGTTTCAAAAATCTTCATTGAATGATTATGCAAGCAGTAGCAAAACCAAGACTTTTCTCTTCATTAGAAAAAATTGTTTCCTGTTTTACAAAATAACCCTAAGTGCTCACACTCATGAGTATAAAGTCTAAGGGGAAATATTAAATTTATAAGAAACCTGTAGAGAGGACACTGTCCCTAAAACTTCTGAAATAACTGGCTAACAAGTTCAGATCTTATGACAAAAGTTAAGATTTCCACCCATCTGCTTGCATATGAAACTGCTCTTTTTCTCCACTGTCTCCACACAAACCTAAACCTGAATAACTTAGCAGATGCCTCTGTAGAGGAATCTAGACAACTGTCTTCCTGCAGGGGCTCCCTTTGGGCCAGGAGCATGATCTCATACTCCTGACCCTGTTGTAAAGCAAATATTTTAACTTGAGCTCAGTGCTACACCAACATGAACTAAGTCCTGGATCAGGTCACAAATGGAAAAAAATAGGTTTACATGAAAACCTTTACCAACAAACATAAAGGTATGTAGTTCTTCTCCAGAAGGCAACAGTTAAAAAGGGGTTTGTGTTCTAGCATGCTGATTGGTAAAAATGTGTTGACACTGTTTAGGACAATTCTGAAACAACTTAGGAGCATCCCATCTTCTCACTTTAGATTTCACAAGATGTTGCAGTTCCCCTCATGGCCATTGTAAATGATCCTTGGACTTTTGGTCACGGAGATATTAAATATTATTAAATATGGTACTATTCATCCAGAGTGAACAAATTATTGCTCCTTTGACTGACCACAGCCTCTTTGCTGGTGAAACTATTCCTGGCCGACCACTGCATTACAGAATCAATCAGCAATTCAGTGCCCTTTTATACTTCAGTTTTAACAAGGTCTGCTCCAGCTTTCTTGATACTTTATCATGCTGTCCTGTGCTAATCTGTACTAAAAGCAAGAACTCTTGTTTGTAATGCATAAGAACTTGTGTATTCTTGCTAAAAACCAAAAATGAGTGGTGAGGAAAATGAGAGGGATCTGCTGAAACAAAAATATTCCATCACATTAATAGCTGCTCAGGATCCAGCGGCTGAGATTACAGGTTAAAATTCCCATTTCTCAGGTGAAGCTGAGTGAGAGAAGTTAGGCAGATTTCTAAGGAGGTTGGATTCCACTGAAAAAATGCATATAATGAAAATAACACCACTATATATCAGCAATTAGCACAATTAACTCAGGAGTGATGCATGCATTTCAAGGAATTGGTTTCATTTGCTTGAAATTAAAAGATATATCTCATAATTCCTTGATAGGTTGTTTAAAAAAAGATAGAGAAAATAAGCTAAAATGTTCAAATTTCATGTGGATCTACCTTTCAGAAAAATATATATTACAGATCCCAAACTGTAATTTGATGGAAGTATTTACTTTGTCTTCTCCTTCCTTTGTATCTTGCATTTAGTTGCATTTCATCCAATCTGCTTCCTGTCCCACCTTATTCTCCTTCCAAAGCTTGAAGAACCTAGATGTGTCTGAGATCAAGAGAGAGTAAAGTCAGGAGGGTTCTTCATTATTTTCCCTGTACTAGCACTAAAATAACTTTTAGCCTCTATGAAAAGAACTGAAAGTTTTTATCTGTGAAATTTAAAAGGGAACATACTGGGAAAAAAAAAAAAAAAAAAAAGGGGAAGTATCTGTTTTAGGTTTATATTGTGGGCATATATATTATCTTTTTCCCCTAACTGTCAGGATTACAGATTTCTTTTAAAATGTATTTTTCCACAACTTTCTATTCTTTTTTTTTTTTTTTTTAATTGGGAGTATTTTCAACTCACCTACTCAATGCAAAAATCAAGGCTTTTTATTTTCTTAGCAGCTTTATTCTAGAAAAGTTACTTTTTTATTTTCAGGAAGGAATTTAACAGTTTTCTGCAGCAAGTTTAGTAGTGTCACATGCAAAATGGATACTCTGTAATATTAAGGAGGAAAGGTGGTTTCTAGCAAGTGGCACAAGATCCATCTGCCAAGACACGGCCGTCCCTAAATTTTTGCTTTCATATGGCTTCCTCTGGGAAGGAACCATCTTTACACCGAGCCCTAGTCTGCTTGCAAGCACATATGTTATTCAAAATGGTGCCATACAGTCACTTGGAAATGAGTCTTCTGGCACGAGGTTAGACAGAAGGAGAAAAATGTACTCTCTCTTTTTTTACACTCCCCCTGTTCCCAGCTTCCCCCTTCCCCATTTCCATGTTTGTGTTCTCCATCCTACACACAAAGTAACTGTGTTGACTTATGCTGGGCTGCAGAACATTTGTGCATGTATCTAACTTTTTAATTGTATCTTCCTTTCTGTTCAAGAAAACAAACGCTGGCGGTGTGCGTGTCTCACGAAAATGAAGTGTTTGTAACTGGGCTGCAACATGATTCCCTTTCCAGCTAACACACCAAGGGAGTATGATGCCTCTTGTATAATCTCTAGAAATACATCATGATACATCATGAAATATTTGAGACTCAATGTTTAAAGCCTTTGTAGTTGATGTGGCCTAGCACATCTGCAGGTGCCAGCATAAAGTATGTAGCGAGGCTGTCAGGAGTAGCCAGCTCCTGCAATTAGAGACCAGGCAGTCTCAATTATCAATTAAGGTGAGAAAACATTCATCTTTTTAAAATAATTCTTTAACTTGCATATCATTTACCTAGAATCTTCCTTTGTGTTTATGCCATGAATGGACTTTGCATCACACATTGGCTCCGTGAGCCACTGCAAAGATTATTTTTCTCTTTTAGGACATATAAAGTAAAGAAATTGGTAGAAAACTGCTGCCAAGATTTTCGACAGAGGGTGAAGGAAGCAGCAACTGGATTCTTGTGCTACCAACTTTCTGTAGTTTTGTGGTGCGTGAGAGGAGGAGCAGATCTCAAGCTTTCAGATCATGAATGGTCAGGTCCACCACTTGGGTAGGATCAGACACATCTCCTTCCTGCTGGAGCTTCATGATGATGATGCGTGTATTTCTGTGTGTGGCCAAGGGGCACTAATTAAAGACATCCAAATAATTTGTAGGTACAGTTTCTAAATAGAAGACACACGTAGTTTATATAGAACCATATTCTTTCACCCTTACACTGGGTTTGCAATACCTTGGGAACCACTGGAACAGTAAGTAGTTAATTAATGCAAACAGTGCGGTGGAATTTGGCTCTAGGTGATGGTGCTAAAATATTATTTCTACTAAGTAGAAATACATACTGCATTAGTTGCAATCTAGTACCATGATGAAGATCCAAAGGATGTGGGAAGCCTTTCATTATTCCAAACATAAGGGCTCAGCTGCTCAGTGTAGGCAGGAGCATGGTATGTACAGAGGCTGCTAAGCTATGCATCATAAAGGAAGAAGTCCATAATGGAAGTTGTGAAAAATCTAAGAAATGGGTTTTTTTGCACACATTAAGAGATTCAAAAGCACATGTTGTATTTGCAGAACATTCTTTTAAAAACTGCAGGAACTCCACTTGTAAAGTATTTAAGTACTGTGTATATTCCTGAGAAGATAGGAAAGAAAAGATCCTTTTCTAACCCTAAAATGTCTTTGGGAAGATTGGGCTAAGCAGAAGTATGAGAAAAAGAGCAAACACGATCATTTAATTATATCTGGTGACCTTCAAACAGATACAGTCTGAGAAATAACACATGCAAGAAACTGAGATATATTCAGAACTAAGACAAAATTCTGAAGCAAATAGGAGGGAAAAGATGTGATGAGGGATACAAATACTGCATTAAAAATTGCTGCTGAGGCTGTGTAAACCACCAGCAAATATTCTAATGGAATAATGGAAATATTTGCCTACTTTATAACATCTTTATTTTTCTCCCATTTTGACAGTCATTCAGTTGTGCAGTACAATTATTTAGATCATCCATTTCCATTTGCTTCTGAAAAGTCACAAATTTCCACAGAGTGGAGATCAAGGGAACAGACCATTGCTGTTGCAGTGTGAGTTAACATAGTAAATTTAAAATGTAATAAATTTACAAGACACTAATTAGTCTTCAGTAGCAAATTGTGTGTACATTTTGTTCTTTTTAAGATCATGTGGGATAGCTTAATCTACCTCAGCAAAGAGCAAAAAATTATTCAAGAAATGTGCAATATAAATGACTGCATGGGTATTTGATATCCAGAAGCTTAAAGAATCAAGAAAAATAGAATGTAAAGTAAAAAAATCTCTGCATACAGAAATTAAACCTAACAAAACTACCGCATTATACCTACATTCTTGTGACATAAAAAAAAGAGAACTGGAAGGTAAAAAGTAAACTGATATGATTTAACAGCAAGTCATATGAGGTTACTCTAGCTAAAATATCTCTAGTGAGCATAATTGGCAGCAGCCTAAATTACTGCAAGCTATTATAAATTAAGATGACTGAAATTATTATAAATAGCCAGAGATATAAAACAAGCAGATTGTTTTCCTTAATGAAACTCAAGAGCTTGGAATTGGCTTGATAATCAAGAATTTAAAGTTGTAGATGAGGAAATTAGGTACTGCTGGGAAGTTAAATATTTGTTTCCATTACCTTTCAGGGCAGTGGCTGAAAGTGTAGATATCCAGAACCTGGCTTCTTCTGGAGGCAAAGATGAAGACAGTGAGGCAGGGATTCAAAATCATACTTGATATTCACATAGACTGCATCACTATTTACTGTTAAATTATTTTATGTGGAGAAGAATAAAAAGCTTAAGTCTTCAGGGCTCTTGAAATTAAGAGGCAATCACTATGATGATCAAGACATCCTACAGAGCTTTGTGCTTTTCAACTACAGCTGTTTTTTGTCACCACTGGAAACAGGACATCAGACTTGGCAGCTAATGTGTCACAAAGAGATACTGGGGGAGAAAGGAAAAAAAAAAAAAAAAGCCAAAACCAAACATGGCGTAATTTCCCAAACAATTTCTTGGTGTCAATAATATATTTTATGCTCAAAATTTCATACTTTGGCACTACATCCATGACCTCTTAGTCACAATATACCATCTCCCCTGAAAGAAACTACTGTTCTGGTAAAACTGTATAGTATGAAATACCTTACCTACAGGAGATGGGATTTTTTGTTTTGTTTTGTGGTTTTTTGTGTTTTGTTTATTTTTTTTTTTTCTGCTTTTAGTAAGAATAATGAGTGGAACACAAGGGTATAATGTACAAAATCAAAAGAAAGCTCAGTGTGTGGAAGAAACTTGGTGATTGCAGTGGCAGATGGGTTTGCCTCAGACAACATTGTTACTTTACACGATATTCTCTATACAGAGTCTCCTCAAGTCATCTGTCCAAGCAAAAATAACTAATTTTTTTTTTCCCACTTTTTGGATTACATCAATATGATGCAGCTGCTGCCTCAGCTGGAGAAAGAATCATTTTCCTCAAGTAAGAAATATTAATTAAGGGTGAATGCCAAAAGAAGGATCACTTTGAAATTGAAACTGAATATAGACAGCCCTGAATGTCAGATTATTTTTGGCATTTGAAGTAAAAGCGGGGGTTTTGTATTCTGTATTTGAACATACTTAAAACAACCTCAAATGACACATATGCTGTATTCTTAATTAACATTTTAATAAAACTATGAGAAAATTTTTGGTTGGAAAAATGCAAGGTTAAAGGGAAAGATTTTCTTAACCTAAATTTTATCCTGTAAAATTATTACATTTTTTAAGTAAAAATGGACCTAATGTCTCATTTTGTATGAAAATCACCAGGAATCACTACAATGATGAAGGAAATTGCTTTATTGACTTAATGGCCTATATTTTTCTCAAGTAACACTGAAAAAAAAAAAAAAGACACTAAAGATTCAAGTGGTAGTTTTTTGTTTTACTCTTTTGTGACCTACAGGATTCCTTCAGTCTTGAATACAGCTACAACTCATAAATAAAAACAGAAAAAAGTATGATCATCCTCTATTACTTGAGGTGAAGGAATTCTCCCATTGTTAGTTTGAGGAAAAGTGGTGCTATCATAAGAACTGTTCTTTCACTCCCCAAAATACAAACCTACACATGCACTTTGCAACAAAATTGATGAAATCCAGGACCTTTTGAGAAACTGCAGCAGTTACAAGTCTCCAACCAAGCCATCAGAGCTGCCAACACAGCCAGTGACAAAAAGTGGCCATCACCTATTGTAATTAACCAGTTTTCACACAGCAAAATAGAAAGAAAAAAATGGTATTACGAATTATGCATGAGCATGGATAATTTTTTTTTACTGTCATTGGCATTGTTTTACAAGCTTACAGGAAAACTGGTCTTGGTTATAATATTGTTCTAATAATTCTTGTGTGGAATTAGGTTAAAATAATGAGGTTTTTGGGAAAATGCTGAATACTTGTAATAAATCAATCGATCACATACACACCTAATGCTGTTAAAGCTGTGGAAAAACATTTAGTTTTCCTCTTTTCAAATTTTAGTCAAAGAGCACAATTTTCCTAATATATTCATTTTCTGAAACAGTCCTTTTTTCCCCAAATAAAGTGAAGCTATTGATGGCTTTCTTGCTATTTGTAGTGAATATTCCAGTTGATTTCTCTTATGTTCAAAATCAGTCATTCTTACACTTTTTAGAAATCTGGTGCCCGATCAAGAAAAGATAGGGCATTCAAAGCTCCAGTGAGTCCAGTTGACTGTCTAATATAGAAGTCATTCACATAAAAATAAAAGGATCCTGAAATAACTAATGACAATCAAAAAGGGTTTATGTAACTTTTATTTAACTCTGCCAAACAACCATGAAATCAAAAAATTTGGATGCCAAAAAACTCCTCATTAAAACTGGATGAAGACTAGCTAAATGCAAAAATAAAAGCAGTTTGCCAATGCATCATCATAGCTCAGACACAATCCTGACAGAGATTTGAGTTTTCCTTTATAGCAGCTCAGTGTTTCTTACAAATTTATGGGAGAAAATCAATTTAATCAGTGACAATTTGTCTAGATGGTAAAATTTTTTAATGCATGTCTGCTTTTGCATAGTGATCTGGATCAACTGATGAGGTGATCTGCATTGAAAAAAATATTAATTAACAGAAGTAAGCAGAGCCTCATGTGTCTAAGAATAATAACTTGATGGGAATTTGATGATAGTACTGAGATCTTAGTTGTACTGATAGCTATCCTAGGGGAAACTGTCAGTATATTCTTATAATTAGGAAAGAAAGTGTTATCTTTGAAATACAAGTTGCATAGTATTAGGATGAAGTAGATAGAAAATTTCACCTCTGCATACATTATGTGTGTCCCCTTTTGATTTCTGGAATAAAAATTGTAAAACGTGGAAAAGTTCAGAGAAGGATTTAATTGACTATGTCCATCTGAAAAGCATTTTTATAGTATGGAAAATAGGAAGATCAGTGCATGTAATATGCTCAAAAAGGGATTAAGAGGTGATCTGCTGGTGATCCCGAAGTAGTAACAGAATGGGAAGTGACTCAATATCTCTGCTTACCATGAAAAGTGGTATGAAAACCTGATGAAATCTGTCTGGCACACGGTTTAACTTTTCAGGGTAATTTACCAAATAAAATATCTCTAGGGATGGGCTAGATCGAGAAGATTTTACAGTGAGACTGGATAACTATCCTATGCATGTGCTAAAATTTAAACATTTTTTTTGTTCAATGAAGGAATTGCTGGGAGAGTTTCTTCAGCCTGTGCTATTTAGGGAGTCAGGCTATTACAGATCATAATGTTCCCTTTAATTTCAAAATCTATTAAACTTATTTGATTGAGTCTTTTACTCCCCTATTATACCTTTTACAGGGAGCTAAAATGGTGGGGAAAAGCACAGACTACATCTAACCTTGGAACAGAAATCAGTTGATTCAGAAAGCCTTGTGATAGTTAACAGAGTATTTAATTGAAAATAGCCCTTGAGAATTTTACTGTGGAAGAGCATGCAAGCTTGGAACTGCCTACATCTTCTTATTAAAGGCTCTTTACTGATGAGATTGCCAATTAAATGAACAATTATTTGTGCTAATTAATATATGATATAGTAATGTATTTCTACTGGTTCAAGATATATTAAAGTGAGCTTACGGAGGAACTAGCTTACCAAATCATATCTGAACAGACTGTTTTTTAGCTAAAAACATGGGAAAGAACCTATATGTACTTCCCATATAGCCTTTGCCTATGAAGAATTTCTGTTCTGAGAAATGAAGCTCCTAAATTAGACACAAAAGTAACAAGCTATAAATATGCAACCTTGGCAACAAATTGGAAGAGTCACGGGGTAGGATTTGTCTGACCATATTTTACAAGTGAATTTTAGGCTTAAATTATTGGATCACAGACTAT
Source organism: Sialia sialis (assembly GCA_009812075.1). Classification (NCBI taxonomy): domain Eukaryota; kingdom Metazoa; phylum Chordata; class Aves; order Passeriformes; family Turdidae; genus Sialia; species Sialia sialis. Next base: position 16,585,300 of record VRYO01002772.1, read on the forward strand.
CTCACTTGTCTACATTGATTGCCTAGACTCCATCACGTGTATTAAGTACAGCAGGATAGCTGTATTGTAAGCCTAGACAGCACTCACATTTAAACACCAAAATATAAAAAAGAAGTGGGATATAAGCAACAAGTGAAAGGCTGACAGGGAAGCAAGAAAGTGCACCATATTGAACCTCTGTTGTAGAATCAGTTTAAAAGACAATTCAAGGTGCCACACCCACTCCATCCCACTTATTCCATGCAACAAGCAGAGCAACCTGCTAATCCCTGAGATGCTGTCCTCAGCCAGAGGGTTCAGATTAGCATCACCACTAATCCCTGTGGTGCAGGTACAGGGGTAAATACAACCAAGGGACTCCACCCTCCCTTCAAATGGTCTGATATCTGAGACTGAGGCCTGCAGAGAATAGAATGGCATGGAAACACAAACCTCTGTGCAGCAGCTAAATCTGCTGCGGTCCATGGGAAGCTCAGGAAAGGTGGTGGAAATGAGGCAGGCTGGAGCTCCGTAAATTTTGCTGGGTGTAGTGGCATTGGCTGATGTAGAGCTCTCCATCTGGGAAAGCCTGAAGGAATTATTGACTTTCAGTATATATATGTCCTCCTTTTGGTTCTCGGGTGTAGCGCGGAGATGCACTTTGTTTAACTTTCTTGAAAATCTCAGTACAGAAATAACTGTACCTAAAACATATGCCACACTGAAATGTCAGCTGCCCATTTCTAGGGAATTTCCCTCACTTGAAGCAACCTACCCACTGAATTAAAAAAAAAAAAAAAAAAAAGGGACTCATAACTAATGTATAACTTGCTCAGAGCAACAAGGCTGTCTTTAATTTGACCTGCCACAGTAAAAGGCTTCTGCTTCTTCCTGACAGTTTGACTTGTGGGAAACCCAAAACCTAGAGATACTCAAAATAAAGTAAAAAGAAAAAAAGGAAAGAATATTTAGAGGATGGTCATAAGATGCACAAAGTAACTTGAAATCAATGCAGCAGGGAGAAATAAAGTAGCAGGACAGCAACTTAATGTCAACAGCTGTGTTTCCCTGGATCAGCTGGGTTTCCAATAATTGATTTTTGACTCAAGGCTAAGAAAGGGCATCTCTGGAAATTAGGTTAGTTTCAAACTCAGTTGCTGAGTCCTCTATTAATGTTTGCATGTTTTAAGCTTTTTTTCCAGACACTTGGTATGAATGTGAAATTAGAGAATAAGATCTTTCTTCAATTCTTTATTTCAGTACTTTAGCTAAGGCTTCCAATTGGCTTTTTAGTTGAGCGCAATATACCACAATTAAAAAAAAAAAAAAAGGAAAAGTCAAATACAGTCTTTCTTTCTGCTGACCAGTCTGTAGCTGTAACTGGTAAACATGAAGCAGCTGTGGAATCTTTGGAATAATTGTGACATCTGAGGAGCCAGATAATCACTGGGACAATTTTCTCACTATTTAACCTAATCTGTGTGTATTCAACAGTCTGGCCCTTCATAGAGTAAATACAGCAACCATGCAAATGGGGAAAGAGAGAAGGAATGCCTGTCTAGCCATGCTGCTTCTATGTATCAAGGAACAGGATTAATAAATTGTCCTTAAAATTATCAGATTCAGACTAAGCTCCTTGGTTCTGTTTTACTGCCTTTCTGAAACATTGCATGTCATTCATTTTAATACGTTGCAGAAATGCCCAAATGAATGGATCAGAAACTATTGCTCTCGCAAATGGAAATGATTAATGTGCATTTTCAATTGGTACTTGACGGATTTTTTACTCCGTGGTGATGTTTCTAGTTCAAATCCTTGTCCCAGTGAAATCAAGTGAAGAGGCAATTTGTCACTGATTTCAAAGTACCAAACTTTCATGGTGGCACTTTGTTTTCATTGGTTTGGGCCTCATTTATCTAGCCATTGTACTTGGGCAGAGAGATACTATATTACATATTCATGGCTGGAAAGCTCTATAAATGTGATGAGAGCTGTACTACTATAAATAGCATTCACTGACTAAATAATGTATGGGGTCTCTAACTAATGCGAGCTTCTTTAAAGCTCTGAGTATGTAAGCAATGTTTTTGTAAGCCCTTTAAAGTATCTGAGAGATTAGATAAAAATGTCATACTAATTCTGAAAGACAAAGTTCATGCATGACTCAGATGAGCATTTCATTTCCTTTGGTTCCCCCATGCCCTTCTCTCTACATCAACTGAGGTTGCCCTTTAATAGAGAGGACAAAGGGCAGGATACATACAATTAAAATGAACAAACAGTTTCCTTTAAAGTACCCTTATTAAGATAACCTCTGCTCTTTTACATGTATTTATTTAAAGGTGAATTTATTTGCTGCTTTTCCCATATTACAGATTCTTTATGTCTTACCCCACTCAGGTAAGAAACAAAACTTTTAAATCATGGACATCTAGATGAGAGACTGATTAAATCTTTTAAAATCTTGAATCCTTATTTTCTTTACTGATCTGCGGCAAGGTATCTGCAGGACATCCCATGAGAATCATATCTGTCATAAGCAGGAGAGGCTGAGGCAGATGAGCTGTGACCAAGGCTAGGCAAAGCCCAGTGAAGATGCTCTCAGGCTGAGCTGATGGATTCTTTCAGATGCTCTCACTATTCAATGCTATTGCTGCCCAGAAAACTCAGCTGTTGCTCTGAAAATCTATTGCTTTTTTCTGTGGCTGAATTAAACTGAAGTTGTACAAGGAGAGATACCAGAAGACAACTTCATTCTAGAAGCCTGGCATGCACTTGTCTAATGTGTTGAACTGTGAAATTTAAGTCATGATTGCAAGTTAGGACTGGAGTAGGGATTTTTACTTTAGCATCACTTGTCACTGCCTCATCCTTTTTAGCTACATTGGGATATCTTTTCACCTTCAGATCCTCTTTGAGAAGTTTAAACAATATTTCTGTATACATGAAGCAGTATTTTCTGAAGAAGTTCTGTTGGAAAATCATTTGACTTCTTTGCTGTAGTGAAGTTCTGAAAGATCTAGAAAGTGCCCAGACATGGATGCTATGAACAGAGCCAAAACAGATTCAGATGGTGCTTTAGTCTGTTACAGTTTAAGACTTGTAAAAAATGAAAATAATTAAAAGAATTCCACCAAAACCCCAAGTTTATCCAACAATTTATCAATTGCCTTCCTGAATGCTTTTATCCCTCACTTTCAGTGAGAAAATTTATGTATAGTCTTCAGTTGCTTCCTCAGGCATTTGTATGGACTTAATTGGACTTAATCTGTTCCCTGTTGCCTAATATGTTCTCTGTTGCCCAAATAATATGGTGCTGAATATTAGGGCAAGGTATAATTTAATGTAAGATTACATTTCCTGAAACACTTTCTGTTTCACATCTCACTCCAGAGCAATTGGCAGGCTCAATAATGGGCACAGCTGTTTCCACAGGGAGTGCAAATTCCTGGTTGCCCAATACTGGCATTTGATTTCATGGATGACTGTCATAAAAAATAATAAGAATTCTGTCTGGAACCATCAAAACATTTTTCTAGGGAGAGACTTGTTGCTGTAACTACAATTGACCAGATTTTCTTTTCACTTGTATTGTTAGAGCAAGTAATATTTATTGAGCTACTCAAGAGTGGGATATATTTGAGACATTTCATCTTGGGGACCCACAGAAAAAATGATAAAAGAGTATAGTTTAATCTACATAATTAAAAAAAAAAAAAAAGAAAATTTTATGTTTCTAATTCAAATTGCAATATTATTACTGTGTACTAATTTTGTTTCTCTATCTTAATTTTATGTCACAAAAGTTGACCTGAGCCATCAAAAGTGATGGAAATGGGAAATATGCTTATGGATGAAGGATAAATGCGCTGCAATTTGCTACATCTGCCAGTTGTAAGGCACTTTTACAGAAAGATGAAGTGGAAATAAGGAACAAATATACCGTAATACAGGCAGTTAGGTTAAATAAACCTATAGTAACACCAGGTCATAAGACCAGACTCTACATTACTATTCCTTTCTTGGGCTTGACAGATGTGAGGAAGAGAAAAGTGCAGCTGAAAATGATTTCTTCATCTTCCAGTTTCTCTGGATATGATTCCATAAGATCATTAGTAGTTACAACAGAGGGCAACTAGATTACAGCATTCATCCTGCGTGGGGCAAAGTAAAACTGCTGGACATCATAGGTGGCACTCCCACACTTACATTCCTATTTAAAACCAAGATCAATTGAGAAAGCAGAAATGTTAAGAACAATCCCAGATGCCTTTGCTGGACTGAAAATTTGGTTTTATTTGTAGAATATACCTTTCTACATGGTAGATTTATAGAGATATCACATTGCTCTAATTTTAATATATCAAGAGAGACTTCATCTGAGAGCACTTCAATCATTCCTGCACATGTTTTTCAGATGGTGCAGCATGCTGCCTCTGGTGTGCCCTCCTGTACCACCATATCCACCTCCTCCATGATCATTTTGGGATGATTCATTCCTCGTTCTTGCACCGATGAATCACTGTGCCCACAATCCGCATGTGCGTGTCAGTATTAAAGCTTAGCATTTTGGAGAACAAGATGACAATGTTCAGAAGACCCGGTGTTACATAAATGTACTCCTGTACTATTTTCATCTGTTTCATCTTTGAAAGCCAACAATGAACAAAACATTACTGCGTTGGTGTATGAGAAGCAAGGCTTTAGCAGGACACTGTACACGTTCCACCTGGGACTTGGCCCATACATATTTTCCTAAGGTTGCTTGAAGTTATGTTGTTTAAAATACAGGGATTTTTTTCATTGCTATTATTTATATGTGATTTTATTTATTTCTCTGTGAACTGATTGTACCTATTTTCAGTGACTAGTCAAATTCTGTTGTACTGAGCAGTAAAGTCACATGAAAAGAAGACAGACTGCCACCTTTAGTCTAAATGGCAACCGTGATACATCAGTCTGCCAGGAATCAAGTCAAACCAAATTAATGCAAATGCATGTCACCCTAATGAAATAAGTAGAACTCTAAATTATGTTTTCAAAGCTTCTGTTCTCAGGATCTAGTGAACATGTTCAGCAGAGTAAAGAACAGAGTCAAGTAGTGTACCCTCTTGAAAGTGTCTTTGCCACACCGTGAGTTAACACAGCATAGAAAGTTATTATTTATGCATTCTGTAGTGAGGTTCTGAGTCTGTTTTGATCTCTGGATGACTATAAAACAAGAAAAACAAGTCAGAAACTCTAATGGCTCTAACAGGAAAAATGTCTGAAAGACACAGATGAAGTAATGAAGCAATTATTCTTATAACTCCATTTGACCCATTCTACCAAATGATAAACTTTTGTTTACCTCAAATTAGAGGATCGTTCAGACTGGGAGGGACCTCTGGAGTTCTTTGGGGTTCAACCTTCCGCTCACAGTAGGGGCAGCTCTGAGGTCAGACCAGGCTGCTCAGGTCTCCATCCGTTCAGGTATTGGAAACCCCCAAGGACAGAAACTGCACAATCTCCTTGGGCAACATGTGCCATCACTTGACTGTGTTAATGGGAAAAACAGCATTGCTTGTTGTGACCCTCTCTAGGTTACATTCATGTCAGTTGTCTCTTACCCTTCTAGCAATGTGATGAGTCCAGCTCTGTCCCCTGTATGAACTCTGTGCAAACACTGCCGCAAGTGTTAGGTACTTCCAAACTTATCTCTGCTCCAAGGTGAACATATCTAGCTCCCCCAATTTCTCCCCACAGCACAAATGCTCCAGCTCCCACCACAGCGGTGGTTTCTGCTGAACAGTCTCCAATTCCCTGATGTCTTCCTTGTATTCTAGGCTGACAGCTGGATGTGGTATACAGGTGTGCTGCAGTGAGTGTTGAGCAGAAGAAATAATCACAAGTTCTGCTCCTGCAGCCCAAGATGTCATTGGCTGCTTCTGGAGCACACTTCTGGCCAATATCCAGCTTACTGCCCCAAGAAACCTAGGGCCTTTCCCACAGACCTGCTTCCCAAACAGTTGATCCCTAGCCTGTGTCACTTGGAGGGGATGCAGAATTTTGCTTTTGTTCTTGTTGAATTTCATAAGGTTCCCACTGTACCATTCCTCCAGTCACTTTGAATTGTCCTGTGCTTAAGTATAGCAGCTGCCCCCACCCCTTGTTTGGAGTCAAGAGCAAACATGATGAACAAGGAGTCTATATGTTCCTCTAGCTCACTGATAGAGGTGTCAAACAAGGCAGGTCCCAGGACAGACTCCTGTGGTACTCCCCTTGTCACTGGCCTCCAGGTAAGGTATATAACTACTGCCCTCTGACCATTCAAGTCTGTCTTTATTCATTTTCTTGTTCATCCATTCTTCTTTACTCAGAAACCAAAGCTTCTTTATATGGACACAAGAATATTGTGGAAAACAGTGTAGAAAATATTGCTGAGGTCAAGCTAAGTTATGTCTAGTGCTCTTTCCTTGTCCACAAATCCACTCACTTTATTATGAAAGGTGACGAGGTTCTCTGTTTTACTGCAGAACAGTTTGGTCAGGCATCATTTGCACTCGATATATAATTTCTGTTCCATATCTGAACACCTTCACCTTCATGATCACAGAGATGTATTCTACAAGGATTCATTCTGTGGTTTTACTAATGCGTATAAATAACTGATGGGAGGGAGATAGAGCCAGGTTTTTCTCAGTGATGCTCAGTGACAGCAAAAGAAACAATAGGCACAAACTGAAATACTGGAAATGTCCTTTAAACATAAATAAAACCCCACATTTTTAAGTTGGTCAAACACTCGAACAGGTTGTCCAGACAGGTGGTGGAATAACTGTTCTTGAAGATAATGAAAACCTGACTGAACGCAGTTCTGAGCAACCTGGTGTAGGTGACTCTGCTTTGAGCAGGGATGTTGGGCTAGACCATCTTCAGCGTTATCTTCCAGCCACAGCCATTCTATAATTTCTCTCAAGCAGCCCTCCACTTGGCCACAGCCAGTCTGTATCCTCTTTCTTGAGCCCCTATGAGATGCAGAGCTCCACCTACCTGGCCACATCCTACTAAAATGAGCTCTTCTGGTTGCTCTTTCTCTCCCTTGTAAACACTTCCTCCAGCAGAGCATTAGATTTGTGGACAGCGCTCCTGTATGCCTGGGAAATGTTTCTAAAGTCCTCCTTTGTAATCTGCTTCCTTCCCCCTTCCTCATGCTGTTCCACCACCAACTCCCATCTTAGCCACACCAGTTTGCTGAATGTCTATTTGGATTCCTGAGTATTATAATGGATCATTCTTGCCCTCAGACATAGTCTGTCCTTAAAGAACTACCAGCTTTCCTGAGCAACTCCTCTCCTCTGATCTGCTTCCCAAGGGATGGCACTTAACAGCTCCCTGATCGATCTAAAGTCTGTTTGCCTGAAGTCCAGGGTCAGTGCTCTGCTCCAGCCTTATTCCTCTTGAGAGCTTCAACTCCATGATTTCACACATGCTATAAAAGAGTGTTGCGACTTTAGCAAACTCCACATATGATGACATTCACAGCCTCTTCATTTTCACTCCTCTCCTCATCTCAGCCAATATCGGGGAAAGGAATGGGACATTGTCATCTGAATATGATGAAAACAAGATGTTAAGAAGCATAAACCAATAAACTGTTCAGACTGCAGGATCATAAACTGCTTCAGAGGCAACTAAAATTGTACATTATAGCATCTAATCTGAATAATATACTTAGATGCAAAGCACGAATAGTAAATTTTGAATGAGTATTTGAAAATTGCCTGGTATTATGAAAGCTTAAAAATTATTGTTAGGTATGAAGCTAGCTATAATTTAAAGAAATGTTGACTTTCTATTTTGCATACCCACTACTTCACTGTTTACAATGTTTATTAACTTGGATTTTCTGAGTTGCTGCTTTGCTTTCCACCTTGCAAACTGCAAGCTCTACACTAAACGTGCAATTTGAACTTGGAACACCTCAGATGAGGAAGTCAACAGACAATCCAAAGTATGGCATGGCTACTGACTTCGTGCAACCCTGAATTGGAGATCATATTTATACAGAGATGGTTTTGCCAGGTGAACGATCACCTTGGGGCAAGTGGAGCTATAAAGTTGTCATTTCCCACATAAAAGCCCTGTTTATGTAGAACAGAGCACAATGGTGGCTCCATTGTGGAAACTATTTTCCTGGATTTCTGTTTTCTTAAACTGCCCTTGTGTTGTTGAAAATGCAGCTATAAGAACTTTTTCTTCAAAACTAAAATTAACCCTCTATATTTTTGACAAGGATAGCACTAGTGAAGGTTCTATTTTTTTTGGTTCTGGGGAACATAATGCCTTTGTGACCATGACCATGACTTCAAAGGAGCCTTAGTGAGTATAATTTACACTCTGTGTATTTAATCCCAGTTTTCACAGAATAATATTCTGTCAAGATTCCTATCTAAAAATATTTTGGCGCTGATGCTATTTTCAGAGGCAGAGATAGCAGGTTTAGGATTTTTATTGAAGATTTTCAGTTAAGGGCACACAGTTTGGATTCTTGTCTGAATGTCTGAAGAACTTACTAACTTTCAAAACCATCATAAATGTTTACTTCTGTGCTTTTTTTGTACTGCATTCTATTATGATTACATACTACACTGTGAATTGAATGCTGATTTCCAGTAGTACCAGAGAGCACCAAAGTGAATGTCTTTTGACTAATAGATTTTAAATTTTCAAATGGAAATGCATGCACATGTTGTCTTTGAAGATATAATTAAATAAGTTTCTAAATTGTCAGAAACATCAGAAAGTGCCACGATTTTTTGGATGACCACTTTCAGATGTAATCTTTTCTTGCTATGTGAGGAGGATTTTATGTTTATTTCCACCATACACTGAGATAAGAATACATTTCACAGGTTTGTAAAATCAGATAGATCTTCTTCATGGAGGTGAATTGTATTGTGTGCAAGCTGTCTTCCAAGTAAATATTTAATTAGCTGCTCTTATTGAGATATAATCGTTCAGTGCCTTTGCTCAGTTTGAGTGGAATACATTACATAAAAGATGACAGTAAGGTCTCAAAAGGGTGACAGCCTCTTCTGCTGCATCACTCAGAGCTTGATTTTCCCATAGTCTACCATATGGTTCAGGAAAACCTGTGTTAAATGGCAGCCTCACCACGACACAGAGAAGGTGACCCAGGGGACAGCTCATGGGGAAAGATCAGAGAAGGCAAGGATGGCTTTGGAAGACAAACTGGAAATAAACCTGCTCTGTGCAGGCAGTTTAGGCAAAAAAAAAAACATGTTAGCAATTGTTTCCAAATTTCCTGTGAAGTGAAATACCAGGGACAGGCTGAACTTGTGCAGAAATGCATGCTATGAATAGGAAGTTTTGCCACTGCAGACTTTCAAAGGTTGTTATTGAAATAAAATACCCAACATGCTATGAGAAAAGCTAAAGTATTTCTCAAAGGGAGACAGAAAGACAAAACAGTTCATAAGAAAGTGCTTGTGAAAATGTGGCATGCAGGACTACATGGAAACCAATAGCAGCTAAGAGCAAAGAGACACCAATCAAGCAAAATATATCTAAGAAGAACAGGACATTAAGAGTCCTTCCTTTCTCAGTGGGAATTTGAGCAGAGAAATCAGTCAATTTAGTTTTTAGGAACCAGTGTTGCTTGGATCTGGATGTGGTGTATTTTTCATGTACTGTAAGAAGTTCAGAACTAGACCAATTATAATTATCAACAAAGACTTTTCTTTACAAGAGGTAGCATGTCCTGGATAAACTCCATTATAATAAATTTGATTTAGCTTATCTAATTTTAAATTCAAACTTATTTGACAATTAATATTGAACATTTTCTTTATTTTTTTATTTGGCGAAGTCATTTAGAATCTGTCAAGATAAAAGACATGCATATATAGCTACAATTACTTTATATGCAGATATCCTTCCTCCTGCAGGCTATTCCTATACTGAGTTTTCCAGAGGTGTGGAAACACATTTTAATTATAAACTAGATAAAGCCTGGTGGTTTTAATATAATTTTTGCAGAAAAAATTTAGTTTTGTGAATGTTTCAAATATGAAGCCATAGCAATATGGAGTGTCTCTCACTTTTCATCTTTCCTTGCCCAGTTGTGACATTCACTTTGAACTGTGTTCACCTTCTAAATAATTTTTTATGGACTTCTTAAAGAATCTGCAGGAACACTTTTAAAAACCCTAAAACTGGTTTCTGTATCAGAAACTTGTACATTAAATTAAAAAGCAACAAACCTGTGTGTATTTCTACCATATTAAATTTAATTTTGGGACTGTCTGACATTCCTTCCTAGTCACAGATGCAACTGTCCACTTCAGAGGAATAAGGAACAATCCAGATTTTAAACATCTTTAATTCCAATTTATGAAAGTAAAGAATAGTGCTAGACAGATTTAATAATTTTAAAGAATTAAAAACAGGTTTTTATTCTTACTATGCAAGAGAAATGAAAATATTTAGTCGTCTCTCCCTTTTTTTCAGATAAGCTTTCAGAATATTTTGGTTCCCAGCAGCTGATTTGATGGAACCCTAGAGACAATTTTTCTATGGCTTTGCTGGTGTAGAGAGGCTTCAGAGTTTCATTGGCAATGACATGAATGCCAGCAGCCTGGGCTCCTCATGTGGCATTCCCTGTTCCTGCCCACAGAGCAGCACCCTTCTCCAGCCTCTGGGATGTTTCCACACACAGCATTCTAAGCCAGCCTTTCCCTGTGTGGGTGTCTGGACTTGTGTCTGCACTGGACACATGGGCAATTTTCTATGTTTCTTCTTCAGGTTTTGCCTGTGCATTTACTTGGATTTCAGTGGCTTATTCATCCTTGTGCCTCAAATATGTGCTGTAACCAAGTTGGTTTTTTATTTCATTGTGCAGTTGAAAACTTTCGGTAAAGAGATGTACTGGTCTTTTCTAGCAGAAGAAATTTCATACTATATGTCTTCATAATGGAACTTTCCAGTGAAGTTGTAATGTTCTTCGAGAGCATGTGGGAAGGTGTTAAAATATTCATCAGATTCATTCTCTTCTTGAAATTTGCACAGAACTTGTATCTCAGAAATGAAACCTCAGGAAAGGGTAAAATGTTTACATAATTTACTGACTTGACATGATTTTGTTGTTTCATTCAGTACAATATAATTTCATTAGCTTTTGGGTTTGGTGCTTGAATCTGATCTCTCCCATGATCCAGCTTTAGAATTAAATGCTTTAAGGGATGAAATCTGGTAGGAGGGAGACTCAAGCATGTTCTAATGAATATTGTCAAGGATGCCATTATAGTCCAGGAACAATCTCCAGGCAGCGTTTTACTACTGAAAAAACTCTACCTGTTGGCAAGACTTCTAAAAGTGACAGCCTCTTCATTCCCACATTAAATTAGAAGTGTCTGCTTGAGTGTCCTGTGGCCAAATATTTTTAAACTTGGTATTGGTACACTGATTATAGATTAATTGGGAATCTGTATTAGGTGGGATGTTGCACAGAATTTTCATGGGAAGGTATGGTCTTAGCCAAGTAAATTATACTTACTTCTCTTGGAGGAGAAAGTATGGATTGGCTTAAATTGGTCACCTCAATTATTGAATAAAACAATATATAAGGAACTAGGTGATGTGGATTTGCTTCTTGGATTAAGCATTGATCTGCTGGGTAATGGGAAACCAGTTTTCTCTTGTCTCTTTCTGTTTTCTTTTCCCCTTCTTTTGTTCTGTATTGAATCTGGCCTCAAGGATATTTAAAGAGAGTTTAGGCATTCTGATGCCCTTGTTACTCCTTCTAGTTTTGTCTCTAGAAAAGTGAACCATATTTGAAGCAGAGATTTGTCCTCATTGATTCTGTGAAATACTAAAGATATATTTGATTGTAAACTGCTATTTTCCAACATTGATAGCTCGTTTAGTTGGGAAATATAAATTTTAGAGCTGCAGTTCATACAAATACTTTTAAAAGGCAAGCAAATAAATAGCAAAGAAGCAACAAGAAGAAAAAGCAGACCTTACCACCTTTGCAGTTCTCTTCAGTTAGAAAATTTTATGACAGATTTCTAAAATTACTGACAGCTCCTTGTATATTGGGATTTTTAAAAGATTGTTCAGAAAATTTCACTCAGAATGCCAGATGCCCATGGGTAACCAATCATTCACTGAGATATTCTACCACATTAACCATCCAATCCCATCCTGTGGGAAAAAAAATTATTAGAGAGAAACAAGAAGTCTGCTTTGATTCTAAATAAGCTGAAGAGAAGAAAATTGTCTTCCTCCAATGTCTGGCTAATGGCTTACAAGAAGTAACTAGTAGTATAATTGTCTTCAGTAACAATTCTACTGAAGTTAAAATCAAGAGAGATTTTACTGTGGTTTTCGTTTCTTCCTAGCTAGAGACATAGGGCAAGCTGCCTAGTCCTCTATAAATTGATGGTGATACATTAATTATAAATGACAGATGGGTGCCTTAGTTTGCAAGGTCGTAGCTAAGTGGTCAGGCAAAATGCAAGAAGGCAATGCTCACCATGTAGCTGGTCTATATCAGGGCATACTACAACTCAGCCTTCCTGTTGCTAATGAAATAATATAGGAAGTAAAGAAAAAGTATTTTGAGTGTAATTCATAGTTGTTTCACAAGAATTCCCTGTACAAATTCTCTGTTACAACAGCAGACAAAGAGTTTGTGTGGGATGGGGACTAAAGCACTTTCTTTTGAAATGCAAATGCTTGAAAATGGGGGAGATCACAGAGAAGATTTACTCACTGTAGAGTCTTAGGACTCCTATGATGTTTTAGGAGGCACAGATGGTCTTTCAAGTCTCCTCTAACCTTAATTTCTTGTGATTCTTTAAATTTCATGCGCACTTTTTGGATACCTGTTCTGGTGAAACTCAAATGTAATTGGGCCCCCAAAGGTGCAATACAAGTTAAAAACTGGTGCCCTTAATCCAGTGACTATTTATGATGGCTGTTCTAGGGGCAGTGATACTCTAGGCATAAACAGAATTTTCAGGTCATGAATATCTCTCCAAAATAAATGTTCACAGCAACATATTCTACGCAGCTTCTCAGAACTGTGCTTCTTTCCCTGCTCTGGCACTAAGAGTCAGAGACACAAAGCTAGACATGCTATGCTATGAAACCTCAATGGAAGCAGTTGCCCAGTTTCCAGAAGCAAGAGAATGATAACAAATAGACTTTAAATCCAAAAACCTACGTGAAACTGCACAGTTGTGCCTGTGAAATGTTAGCGTCCCTGTATATCTTCTTGGATACATGTGTAGTTCCTTGTTCAAGAATTTTTTTAGTTACAAATTTTGCTGCACATTTTTTTTAAATGTTTGATATACTGTAATGCACTTACACAACATTTATGATAAATACTTCAGCTCTTGAAATTAAAAAAAAATGTAGAAAGAAATTTTCTTCCTACATCAAAGACTTTAGGAGGCAGAGGAGTTTGAAAATGGCATTTTCAAGCACATTGACCTTGGTACTGTGAAATATTTGCTTGCCGGCAATGAAAGGAAACCCACAGGCTTTGTGAATAGGAGTGGTACTGGAAAGTAAAAAAGGAAAGAGATACTAAAAAAAATTCCATTCACCAGTTTATCTGTCAGTCTGAGGCTGATGTTGGCCTCCAAACTCATGAAAATAAACACCTGCAACATATGCCAGATTCTGCAGCACAGCCCTTAATGACAGAAACAGTGATGTCAACATCCCTTCTTCAGAGGTTGCTGAAACTGCAGCAATTGACTTCTTCTTCTTCTTCTGGAACACCATTCCAAGCTCCTCCCTGCCCCTTCTGAGATGCAGAAATCAGAAGAAACAACTGGCTGTGAAGTTGTTCACCCAAAATCCATGGACAAGGCTCAACTGTCTACTGCAGCCTTCGTTAATAGTTGTAGAAAAAGTGTGTCAAACACATCACTGATTTTTCCCAGACTAATGAAGCAAGGCAAAGAGCACTGATAGCACTAAACTAGCCCTGAACAAACCTGGTAGTACTCCAAGGTACTACTGGTACCTCAGTTAAACCTTCTGCACATGAAATTTCTCCAACAGACTTCTCAACATGAAGAAGCTTTATGATGTGTTATTTTGGTTTGGAAACAGCTTCAGCCTCAGAAAAACAAACAAATAAATTCCATTTTCCAATACCATTACATCTGGCTGGATAGTAAAAGTAGCAAGTGAGTAAATTAAGCATCCAACAATTATTTCTGGTTTTTTCTATATTACCTCTGAATTAAAATTTACTGTGGATGTTTGTTTAGTGAAATAAAATAAAAACATTCTCCTATATGCTGCCTCTCTTTTGTCACTTCCCATTCTTTCCTGGTCCCCAGGTCTTCCAAAAATCTCTACTTTTGTCACTCCTTCTTGTTACTGCAATATGTTATTTAGTTACTACCATCTCCTATTTAGTTATTAGTCATAGACCTGCACCGAACCCTCTTGCACAGTATCAAAGCCTGCAGAGATATATTATGTATTTTTCATTTGCAGTTCGAACTGGGGTTTGCTGAGGGTCAGTCTTGCTGAAGTCCTGTCTTGAGTTGCAATACAGGATGTAACCAAAAGTATCTATTCTATAACCATCTGCTGTGACCAGGTAAAGCAGTGATCCTTATCTCCATGGGAGATATTCTGCTAATGAGCCATTCATGAAAACCAGGAGGGGCATTGTTCTTTATCTTTTCACAACCCATCCTTCCTCCAAAAAGTTATCTTCTGCTAATAGCCTACTAAGTCCCACTGTAGACTGATAAAATTATTTCACCCCACTGAAAGTTGCTCCAGCCCGAGAAAAGAGCCAAGCTTTTCCTATCAAGATAAAAACTAAGATTTTGAGACATCAAGCAGCCCTTTTCCCCCTAAACTCCAAAAAAACCTTCTCCACATCATCACTAGAACTTCAGAAAAAGATTGCACCCCTCTACAAAACCACTGCTTCAACTAAACCACATCTGTCACTGCAAGAGGACTGTAGTCACCATTTAAATTGAACCACATCTGTCACTGCAAGAGAACTGCAACCACCATTTAATAAGACTACTAACAACACCCTGCCTGAGAGGGTGTCAGGTTATATTCTGACTTTGTCAGTGTTTGAGTTTTGTTTCTTTGTAGTACTGTATTTCTATTTTAATTTTCTTAGTAAAGAACTGTTATTCCTAACTCCTGTATCTTTGCCTAAAAGCCCCTTAATTTCAAAATTTAGTTTTAAAAAAAGGGTTTGCATTCTCCATTTCAAAAAGAAACTCCTGCCTACTTTAACAGACACCTGTCCTCCAAACCAAGTCCATAAGCCATATAAATACTGTTGTAAATTATATAAATATTTTTTCCATTATGCTTTGATTTTGGAAATCACTTACAGAATTATTGAGTTATAGTGGTGGTACCTCTGAAATCCTAGAGTGCAGCAGTTAGGCAACTTTTTTGGGAGGCAGCGCTGCCAAGGCCAATCCCTGCTCTGCCTGATTCAGACCAAGGCTTTGAATTTAAGTCTACTACCTCAGCAAGTTCAGTTGATTCAGAAAAATTGTTAAACCACTAGTAGGGTTCTTTGTGCAGCTCTTGATATTTTTCATTTTGGATTGTTTTGGTTTTTCCTCCCTAGGGAAAATAATTTCTCTCATTCTACTCTGTATAAACACTAAATTGATCCGGATCATGCTTGTAGCAGAAGGCTAAGATGGGCTGGCAGCATGCCACAAATAAAAAGGATTTTTTTTAAAACAACCACAGGTTTTGGTCTGATAATGAACTTCTGTGGGGTTTTTTTTCAATATGAACAACTTGTGGAAGTATACATTCTTATCCAGTGTCTGGAGCACAAGGTCTCCTGTGATCACTGGATGCTAATGCATGGTTTGCCACTGGGGTCAGACCAAGGGTTGGTCTCAATTAACAGCTCAAGTCCTGCACAGTCCTGGACTCAGGTGCTCTTACTTTTTTGTGTCCCTTTCTTCCCAAAATATGTCAAATCTGGGAATGGCTTATAAGTGTTAACAAACAGCCTGTAGTCCCCCCCAAAACTCCTAAACAGGTTATTTCACATGAAGATATCCCAGGGCAAATCGTCCTAATTGTTTAACAGCTCCCTGTTCCCTTCTGAATGTCTTATTCTGACAGAGATAAATGTATAATTAGTTTTTATTTAGTATATTAGTTTTTATTAGGTTTTATTGATTTTGGTATGCTATCTCACAGGTTAAAATTTCCTCTTTGCATAATTATAGAAATGAAGGGAAACTACATTCAGATGAAAACAGTGTTTACAATTTCACATTTTCCCTCCAAAAATCCAAATAAAGTGAAGATTTGAATATAGTAGTAATAGTTAATTATAATTACAGGAAACAAAACAGAACAAAACAAAAAATTATTTAACTTTTCAATGAAAATTAGTAATAATGTAATGGTTTCATTGGAACTAGATCATCAGGGAATAGTCATTCTCATTTATTCTCTTCACAGTAAAT
>VRYO01002772.1:16616700-16637437 GCA_009812075.1 Sialia sialis
GCTTATAATCGTGAAATTACTGTACATTTTGCAGCCACACAGTGCACTCAAAAAGGTGGCCAGCATCTATTCACTCTGGACTCCTGGCTTCCCCTGAATTTCTGTCAGCTGAAATGGCCTGTAATGTGGGAAATGAAACAGCAGGCTGGCCAAGACCCCTTGAAAGCCTGTACACCTCTGACCATGTCCATCTCTTGAATGGACTTTCAATAGGCCATCTGGAAATACATTTCTCTCAACTTTTCTTTAAAATGACCTATTTAAGAGGTTCTGTTGTACCTTGGCACCATTTATTTTAGCATTTCCCTATAGTGAGAACATTTCTCCTAATATTTAACTCAGGTCTCTTTTTTCACAGGTTAGGATGTTTTCTAGTTTTGATGTTATTCACAGACACAGTGAAAAACTGATCACTGTGTTGCTTTTAAATCCTTTATACAAATTAGGAGAAACCCTTGTGTCCTCTCTAAGAGAAAGAAACTCAAATATTTGAGTTTTTTCCCACTTGTCATGCTGTCTTAAAATACTACTATTCTTTTCTAATTTCTACTAACCTTATTGCAATTCATTTCCATACCTCATGAAGTGTTTTCTTTTTCCAAAAAATAGATACTCTGTAAATATGGTCAGAAGGGAGTGGCCATTGTACAAAGAGTCCTGTTTTGTATAAGTTTGACATTGTGGTTTTTTTGGTATAAGGGAAAAAATGTTGTGAATATGAGAGACCATATTTTGTCATTTTTCTTACATGTAAAAAGTTAAAAAATATGATGGGGAAGTCTTGGGAAAAATCATTATCTTTCTTTGAAAGTCTAGAAGCATTTGGATTTTAGCAATGAATTACAGGACTGTCAGTTCTAAAGCCTGTCCTTGTTAAATTATATTCAATGTCACAACTGTTTACATAAGCAAGGATAATTAGTACATCTGTAATCACTTCTACTGGCAGTCTATGAAAGAGCTGAATGCTTCAACTTTAGCCCTTTAATCTAAAGTAAAGAATAAGTCAATGTTATGTAATCTAAACTATAAATATTGAACAGAAAATTACCAATTAAGGTTAGGCAATAATAGGTCTCTGGGAATAATAATAATAAAAAATTACAGCATTCTAATTTTAAGCAAAGTCATTAACTGGAGTTGGGTTTGCAGAATCTTCATTAGGACATCATCTCTCTTTTTTCAGCATGTGTTTATACTGTAAATGCTAAACAAATATCAACTGAGTGGAATAGCAGTAAAATTCTTACAGCAGTAAAAATGGTGCCTGGGACTACCACAGAGAGCTGGTAAATAAAAGGAATACACCATCAAGGGAATACTTTCTCCTCATGGCTACTCTTTCTTTATTTTGGGAATCATACCTTTCATGTACTGCAAAGTTCTGTTTCATAATTACTTGTAAAATATGAAGACTTCTCCAGGTACCTTGCCAGTCTCTTCTTCGACAGTTACTTTTTTATGAGAAATAGCACCCAACTTGATTTCCACTGATTTACTTTCATATGACCCAAAGTCTGTTGTGCCATAATAATGTTATTTTTAAGGATGCTTTAGGGGTTTTTTTGATATTCAGAAGGTCTGATCACTGCAGGTGTTTTTCTTTCTGACTAAATGAAGTGCATATATAGTTATTTTTAATGTGGATGAAGTTTTATATATGTTCAATCAAAACATTTAGTAGTCTAATGATTCACTTTTTTGTAATATCTATTTGATAGAGGAATTTAAATGAATAATATCTTTGCTGTGTCTGTAGAACAGCCGATCTTTTTCTGATTTATATCATTGACTATGTAACTGTTCCTCAAACCTACAACATTGCTTCTAAAGATTTCCTATGATGAAATATTCCAACCTCAATCTTATTTTTTTTCATTATAGATATCTATTATGAAAAAGTCCTATTTTTTTGATGATGAATATTGTACCTCTCTTTTGTGAACCCCCTTCATTTTAAGATTATAAACAAATAGGTCACCAAAACTGACAATATGGGCCAAGTTGTTCCTTTAGGGGATTATTTTAGACAGCTGTACAGCAAATAAGCAGTGTGAGGCTTATTTACACACAGTCATTGAAGCATTCATTGCACTGATTTATAGGACAGCAAAAGGTCTTTGAGACACAGACCCAGCAATTTTGAGCTGGAGTTAAAGAGAGGATTTTTTATCCTGCCCACCCCACAGCCCCAAAGGTATTTAAAAAAATCAATTGAAGGATTTGTTGCCAGAACAGATAGATACAGTACAGCCCTACATCCTGATTGATTTCAGATGCCGAGTCTCCATTTTTTATATCGTAATCATAATATGTATTTGCTAAGGTCATAATAATACAGTATTATTACGTTGTTTTTGTGAAAAGTAAAAAGCATGTATACTTGTTTTCAATTAAAATCTGAAGGCAATGCTGTGAATAATATCACCAAGGAGTTTTGATGGTGAAAAGGGCTAATTGTTAATGTATTTATCCATGGAGACCAAAGTGCAGTATACTTTGTATAACCATTGAACATATCTTGATCCCACTGACATATTTTAGTGATACTCAGCATTTCTTAATTTCATCTACCTTAATAAAAAAAAATACACTGCACATGTGATATAATTATGCAACCTCTTATTTGTATTTATTTCCAAGAATATTCCAGGTCTTATAGTATGATGAAACCTCCAGGCCCTAGAGGTGCCCTTTTGTCCTTTCTCTCTAGGGGAAGGAGACGATGAGTTTAGACTCAGAAATAAGTTATAAATTGGATAGCATTACTCCTCTCATCTCCCCAGGCATATCAGTGTAAGAAACTGAAAATGAAGGTACAGTAATTTCACGAATATAAGCCACATCTTTTTCATTGAAGAATCCAGCCTACCCCAGTAGTGCGGCTAAACATCAGGTGCGGCTTATCTATGGACAAATCCCAGTGAAATGCCAACCCGGAAGTGAGAGCCAGCCAGGGAGGGCACCTGGGGCTGCCTTTAAAGGCTTTGCTGGTCTATGAAAACTGTTGCAACTTGAGCACCTGACACCAAACCCAGCTGGCAGCAATTCTGTTACTAATTTGTTACTTTGTTACACATGGATCCTCGCAGGGGGAAAAAAAAAAAAGTGTGGCTTGTATTCAGGTGCGGCTTATATATGGACAAATCCCGTGGTCTACCCGGCTACTGGGAGGTGCAGCTTATAATCAGGTGCGGCTTATAACTGTGAAATTACTGTATTTAAAATCAGTGTCCAATTTTGAAATTTGGGAAGCTTTAAAGAAAAGGGCAGGAGAAAATAAAAAAAACTTTTATTTTCAGTTTGCACCACAATTGACATAAACAGCAGTCTAATAAGTTATCAAGTTAAATAGTAACTTCATGGAATTTATTTTGCTTACCATCCACACAGGTTTAAAATGTATCTGTAGCAAGAAGATTTCGTATTAAATGGTGATATTAGTATTGCTATTGTCAGTGATATTGTTGGGATAAAAATATTTCTGAGTTCCAAAGCAATATTTTTTGAATTGGAAAAAGTTCAAAAGGATGCCAAATAAATTGCATTTATCTGAATTGTGGAAAACATCCTTGTATTGACACACTCATGAATTTTGGCCTGTTTAGCCTATACAAAGCAAAGGTTCAGAATCAGAGTGTTCTCACAATTTATGACCTCTTCTACCAAGCCTTCATCCAAGATGATGAGCAGCTCAAGGTCAACCATCTTGTCAAGAATACATAAGAAAATGGAGAAGAGGTTGCTAATACCACTTGGTTACATCTGTAGGCGCAGATGTGACTTTTCTTGTTTGGGTTTAGAATCCTCCTTGTGCTGCTCCTGTGTTGGAGATGGGTAAGATAGGAAGCAGGGCCCAAGAAAGAAAAATTAGGTTTTTTTAACAGCATATAAATTTAATTTTTTTCAAAAATAAAGAAAATAATTGTTATGTTGCAGGTTACAGAATTGCCTCTAGCTTGGCTTAAAGCTGCAGATAGGGAATTCTACATCCAGTCTTCAGGCACTGGAGCTCTGATGTCTTGAATTATAAACATTTGGGCAAGGAATGGGTCAGCTATCCATGATAGCATCTGTTTATTTCAATTAAATCTAAAGTCTCTTTTTTCCTCTGCCTCCTCCACATATACACTCTACCCCCACTATGCATGTACAAGGTCTTGAAGTTATACAAAATGAATCTTTATCATACAGTTTTGAAATTAGGCAACCTGAATAACAGAAATCCTTCAGAATTTTAAATCAATAGCATGACTATTTACTTCTGAAAATGTATTTAATCATTATTGTTGTTAAAAACAAATTCTAAGGATTAAAAATTATTCACATTATTCCCAAATAATGTGCATGAAATTTTATCACTCCAGTTTACAGAGTATAAAAATTATTCACTGTCGCTGTACCTTCGCTCCCCCATTCAGAAAATATCCCAATTTGGAAGCCTGTTGGAAGTCACTAGCAGTTTGTATTGGGGCACTAGCAGTGTTATTATAAATGTAACTAAAATGAAAAATACAGAAATGTCTCCTGAATTGACTTTGGGATGTCTTTGGAAGGAATAGTCTCTCAATTTCCAAATAATTCCATTCAGATGCATTACTGGAATCAGGTACCATTATGATAAATGGTACATTTTCTCTTGATTTATTAGCCAAAGGTAGAAAAAAAACCCTTGAATTATCTTCTGAAGGCTGAAGAACACAGGTTTATCTTAGAAGAAAAAGACGCAAACAACACTATTACGTTTTATGAGCATCGATTCCTTCAATATCCTTCATACCACATACTTTCCAACTTCTGAAATAAACTATCAAGTAGAAAATATTTTAGAAAATTTATAGACTGCTTGGATAAGATGTGATGAAGGAGCAGGGTATCCCTAAGTAGACTGATTTTAAAGACTCTCAG
This sequence comes from Sialia sialis, assembly GCA_009812075.1. Taxonomy (NCBI): domain Eukaryota; kingdom Metazoa; phylum Chordata; class Aves; order Passeriformes; family Turdidae; genus Sialia; species Sialia sialis. The sequence continues at coordinate 16,621,609 of VRYO01002772.1, forward strand.
ATCAGACAGATCAGCGTTGCTATTTATGCATTAATCTGGATCAGGTTGAAATGCATAAATGCCATTTATGAATCACAGTCAGCTGTGATGAGTTCAAATTTTTCACAATAATGCCCTTGAGATTTTAAATACAAACACTAGAGTTCTCAGAATTTAATTCAAATAATTGAAATGTTCTATACCAATAAAGCTCAGTTTTTCCACCTTGAAAATATTGTGGCATGTATTATTTAGCTGTCTTTTTCTCTAGTCTAAGAAAAACTCTTTATTTGCCTTTGAAAAATCATTGAAATGTACTTTGACATTATCCTGAGAGAAATTAAATTTTAGCAAATAACTGAGTACTTTTTTCTCTGTACCTCACTGTACAATCCTGGTACTACTTTTCATCCTCTTGAGTCAAATAATTTATCTATGGTTAGTCAAATTTAATAAGAAGGGTAGTAGAAGACATAGAAACATAAATTACAATGCCATCCAGATGTGTTTAAGCACTAGGTACCAGTCTTGGTTTAGACACTGATGTAGGGTCAGCTGCTGCAGTTATTTCTCCAAACAATCCGAATTCAGTGGATGCTCACAGAGAGTGTGAAGACTTAGTTCCAATCAATGCCTAAATCAGAGAATAAACTCTTCTTTACTTTTTCCTTCCTTTCAATCTTTCTCCCTGAAATCCAACTTTAAGTGACAGTGTTGCAAATTGCCAGATTTTATTCCACAAAATACATTTAAGAGTGTAAAAACTCCCTTGCAAAATGAAATGCAAGAAATTTTTAAAGGGCTATCAAATAAACAACTGCAAACCATGTTGAATCAGCTACAGTATGAAAAAAAGGTGTGTAAATCAGCCAAGTGCTCAGCAGGTACTAAGCCACTGCTGTCTAGTACCTCATCTTGATACCACTGGACCAGGCTCATGATGTCTAACATCTATAATAAACTTATGCTTTAGTCTCAATCGAGCATATGGTGGCACTGTTCAAATGAATTTGTTAGAAGAAACACTGACTCTATTAATAAATTTTTATTTCAGTTTGTCTCAAAGAGTATCCTCCTTCAAGTAGAGCCTTGCACAAGCATGAGGAAAGAGATCAAAAGATTATTCTGTTCTGCTCTGATTCCCGGGTACAAGCTCTGTGAGGCCTTTAGGAGAATCTGGGGTTATGTGGAGGGCAGTGGCTTCTCCAAAAACACTGAGTTTTCCTCCAGTCATCTCCTGCACACCTTCCAGGCTCTGCACACTGGTACGCACACACAGTCCAGGACTGGCTGTGAACTCATCCCAAAAGAATTTATTGTTACCAGGATCAAGACCTTTGTGAGGAAGTTCCAGTTTGGACAGATATCAAATTCCATCCACTAAATAAAATGATAGGCGTATATGGTGTAACAATCATTGGAATCAGTTCACAAATCCCTTTATTTGTTTCCCATGTAGAGGAAAATGTTGAATGATAAAACAAAGCATGAGAAAATTAATAGATTCAAATTAAATATACAAAATTAACTGCTGAGGTGCCTCTACCTTGAACTGTAAAGGGGGAATCATCTGAGGGCAAAGATTCCCAGCAGGACACATAGACATTCATAGTCAAAGAAACAATTTTTTCTGAATGAATATTAAAGAAAAGGAAGAGTGGCTATAGATAACTTTTACAGATTAACAAATTTAGGGGAGGGGTGGAAAGAAGAGGAGGGCCATAATTGTAGAAAGTTCTGGATTATTTGCTTGTCTTCACATAAGTTAATGTAGTCAAATATGAAACCATCTTTGTCTGCTCTGAAAAGTATTTTGATCTGCAAAGGACTTTCAAAGGGATTTGTCTGAAAAATCAGATGTCCAGCTGATGGTAACCCTCTGATCTGGTTCTTCATCCTTGGCCAACTAAGCAGCAAAATATCAAGAAAAGACATTTAATGTTACCACTATATTTAATAAAGTGAAGCCACTCTTGGTTTATTGCAATCAGGACAAGTGGAAGAAAGCTGTAATGCACACCTCAGCAGACATTTTTATAACTCAAGATATAGAAATCCAAATATTTTTAAATGTGCATTGATATTGGATGATTTTTCTTTGCATGGAGTGTTTAATTTCTACATAGTTGTATACAATATAAGGTGCTAACCCTGGTGTTCAGTGAGAGGACCTATGGGAATGGTTTAAAACTGAATCAGGCAAGCTTTAATATTATGGAACATTTCTTTACCAAGGTGGTGGTACTCTTGGTAGCTCTGAAGTGGTCAGACAAATGGACTAGATCATCACTGTAAGTTCTTTCCAAATGGAATTATTCTATTCTACTATAATCAACTAGTCCCTGTTTTCCCTTAGGGAAAAATTACTTCCTGTTGTCTTAATTATTACATTAATTATATAAATAAAATACACAGACATTACACTGTGAGAAAGAAAACAGCACACACATTTTTTGCTAAATTTTTCCCTCTATCAAAAATAATAGTTCTTCTCTAGAATCAGAAATCTAAGTAAGACAATATTGTGTTATTTATTCATAAACTAAATTATCAATGCTACCAAAAAATATTAAACATTTAATGCAAATATAATTCTAGACACCATTTCACTATGGCATTTAAACTATTTTTATGCTTTTTCAAGTATATAAAAAGCTGAAAAAACTTTTGTGCCACTGTGTCCTGAAGTATCTTATGACATTGTAGAATCATAAAGTCATTCAAACTGGAAAGGACCTCAGGTGGTCCCTGGTCCAACCTCCTGCTCACAGCAGGGTCAGCTACTGGGTCAGAACAGGTTGGTCCAGTTGGGGCTTAAAAGTTCCCAAGTTCAGAGACTACATAATGTGGACAGCCTTTGCCACTATCTGACTGTCCTCATGAGAAAAATCTTCTCCATCCAGCCTGAGCTGAATTTTGAAATGACACTGTTTGTCTCCTGTGCTGGTACCACATACTGCTCTAGACTCCCTGGCTCCTTCTCCTTGACGCTTGCTTGAAGTTTTGGTACAAGATGTTGAGTATTGTATTGCAATAAAACATTCTTGCATTTTGCACATGAGAAATAGCCACTTTGCTTAAATACTGGAGAGTCCTTCCATCAGCAACCATTTTAGCATCATATTCACTGATTTTCCGCATGGATTTTGGTGGCACCTATCCATAATATCTATAAACAATCATGTCAATTTAATACAAAGCAGCTTCATAGCTAAGCATTGGCAGATTTATCTGCAGTTTATCAAAGGAAAAGTTATGGCATGACCTGATAACAGGAGGACAAAATACGAATGTCTTCTTCGATCCAGCAGAGCACAACAAAAGCCCAGGGCTGAATGTTGAAACCATGCTAATTCATGCCAGAAATAAGGTGTACACTTTTAACACTGGAGATAAATAATGTTTCAAATAACCTGCCTTAGGTCACGGCATATTCTTCTGGAAATATTAAACAAGAATGAATTTTTTGTCCCCTAAAATATATACACTTCAAACAGGAATTAAATCAGGAGCATCCTGTGGCTTGTGTTAAGCAGGGGGTCAGACTAGATGATCACAATGGTGCCTTCTGGCCTGAACAGCTATGAATCTAAATGGAACACAGCACCAGGAGAACTCAAATCCCCTCACAGATTTAATAAAAGCCAAGAGCACATGTCTGACCCAGAGGCAATTTTGAGAGTTGCTAGCATGACTGACTGATGGTAATGCAGGGCTCTGCCAAGTGGCTGGACACTGGCACTGACAGCACATATTTCACAACCTGGCATCTGGGGTTCCAGGTACTTCTGTGCATCACACGCAGCTCTAGCTAACAGCTAGAGAAGATAAGGAAAGCAGTAAGCCATTAGGAATTTGATTCTTTTTAATAAACAAATAGAAGAAAATTCAGCTTGCTCGAATTTTATCTCTTCCCAAATTAAATAAAAGGGTTCATTATTTGAGAATTGCAACTTCTTATATTTTTTACTTATTCTCATTGTGTTACCCCAGACACACACCAGCCATTTGCTCACTCCCTTGGGTGGGATGGGGAGAGAACTGGAAGGGTAAAAGTGAACACAATTATAGCAGCATAATTCTAAATAAATATCTAGTAGTTATGAACAATACTTAACAAATGTATTCACATTCTAATTCTGGCATTTATTTTGAATTTTTAGCTGAAAACCTCATTAATAACTCTGCAGCAAAAACCATAAAGGAGGAAGATGTAGCTATAGCTGATAGAGTGTCTGAGCCTGGATTTTTCATTTCCATATCTCTGTACACAATGCATGGTCAATTTTAATGCATAATAGTTACTTTTTTTTTTTTTTTTTTTTTTTTGACTGGCTCTATTCCTTACTTGCATGCTGGAAACTCTTCACCAATTTCCACATTTTATCTCTCATTTGCAATGAGATAACTCCCAGAAACAGAGGAAGAGACTGATTTCATCTAAATTTAAAAGTTCCAACATAAATATCTGGTTTTGGTTTACTCATCCTAGGCTTCCTCAGAAATCAGTAAAGAGAAATTAGCACTTTTGAAGTGTGATTTTTCTTATCTGCTGTAGAAGTATATTTGAGGATGAGAATAATTTTTTTAGATTAGTACTCTTTAGTCTGGACAATTTGCAACAGGGAGAAAGGATGTGAAATGCAAAAGGGCTACAAAATCATGAATGGTCTGCAAAAATGTGAAACAAGATAATTTGTTTAGTGTTTCTAAAAATACACAAAAACTAGAAGACATTAAACAAGTGTGATTGTAGCTTCATTAAATTAACAGCACTGAAAATGAACAAAAGGAAGTGGAATTTAGAAAATATCTGTAAACTTCCATGCCAAAGGACTGTGTGCCTGCTTTAAAGAGTGTATGGATGTTAAAAGAAGATTGTACAAGTAGATGTAAAATAAATAACTTGCTAATATGTCAAAATTACATGCAAGGGTGAAAATTCTCTGAGTTGAAATAGCCAAAGACCAGAAAAGCAAAGAGGAAAAGGACCATGTATATGCCTAATCTTCCCTGAGGTAGGTGGACAATTGCTCAGCCTAAATGTAGTTTTGTTATACTCATATATTGACTATAATGGATGGAATTGAGAGAGTTTGAGGAGAAAGTTAAAGTCTACACTGCAGATGACACTATTTGATCAGATGAAATCTACAGAGTGATTTTGAAAACAAGATCAACTCAGGTTTAAAATAGGTCAAACGTAGAAGAAAAAGTAAAATCATCCAGTAAGTTGCTGAATTAAGCATTTTTCTGGGGAAACCAAGTTCCCATGAGATTTCTGCTTGTACCTGGTTCCTGCAGTCCATTTATATAATCATAAGGCTATCAACTTTTCAAATACTTTTCTAGTTCTTGAAACCTGAAATTGGATGAGTTTACCCCCTACATGTTAAGAAGGACTGCTGAGGATTACCCAGGGCTGGCAGCTAAACCCCAGCAGAGTGAGGAGACAATCAGAGGGGCAAAAGTGAGAAAAGTTATTTACATGGCCTGCCAGAATGACCTGACTTTGTCATTTGCAACAGGAGATTCACAAGAATAGACACCTCTATTGTAACTAAAACTAGATGAATTTCAGCTTCATTTGTTTTCTTTTCAGTAAAGGTTAAAATGATTCTGTGTCAATATATTTTGCAGGGTAGGGGGTATATGTCCATACACATCCATGCAGTCACTGAACAGAAAAAATAAGGTTTATTTCTGCTATTTTCCTCTCAAGATATTACTCTCCTCCACACAAGCATGAGATTAAAAAAAACCGTAGTATTCTGTTGCATTCCACTGCCCAAAGTGTATTTAGATAGCACATTCCTTGACCTGTGGCTTGACCCTATCCCTCTGGCCATACTGAGTTGGAAGAGATTGGGACAGATCCGATTTCTATCCCATCCCCTTTCCTGGACCCTAGAAATGCCCTCATTACCATGGGACCATCCTCTTCCTCCCTGAACCCCTTTGAGAATAAACCTTGGAACACAGCCAGGGGTTCTGAGCCTCCTTTGTCTTGCTATGTCCGTGACCACCTCCCCACCCCATCTCTGCCTGAAAGCTCTCCGGGAGAGTGAGAGAGGGGAAGGGTGAGTCAGTATGCTCATCTATCAACTTAAAAGAGCATCTCAGCAGATTAGGTCAATTGCTATAAACTGACTATCTTTTTCTATCCTTGACTATCATTTTCAGATAGCTAATATTGCACACATAAAAACCTCCATGTTGTCTCCACTTTCCTCTGACTCCTGGATGTCTACCTGAGTCCTATCAGGTCTTGTCACCCAGTTTGACTTGTACATATCACCATGCTCTCTTTGGCCTTAACTGACTGCTCCAATGGAAGTCTTGGCAAGAAGCGATACAGCCTTTGAGAGCAGAATAAGAAAATAGTATTCAAAGGGCTCTGCAGAATTTGGGGCTCTCCCCATGGTCCATTCTCACAATGTTTCCTTGCTGTCCTGATGGGTCAGGAATGAAATCTGAGCAATGTCAGCAGCCATGTGTTGATGCATGCTTTGCTTCCTTCTTACCTTTCCCTCCCCTCTCTAAAACTGGTGTCAGACATACAGTGATGCTCAATATAGTCTGCAGAATAATCTATTCTATATTTATACTGTGGTCATATTGCCATATCGGTCAAGCTACAAGTTACGTTATACATATAATGCATGAGATTTTTGAACAACTGAATTATAGTTTCCTTAGATAAAAAACTAAAATGAAGCTAAAATGTGTAGCAACATTAGTCAGATCAGATCTTCTGTATTGATAATTAAATGTATCAAATCTCCAGTATGAAAAATTCAATCAAAAGTGACAAAAACAATCCTCCAGACTTTCCATTGCTTTCAATCAAAATGTGAACTGAAAAATACCCTCACCTTTATAATGTATCTTGAAGGATAGATGGCTATATCTACTGTAACAAGATTCTATGTGTTTCAAAAATGTTCAGCATCACAGAATATAAAGAAGTAAATAGATCTTCAGCTAAAAGCAGAGGAAGGAGTTATTTAAAATATTTGCTTTATGTCTGCAGCAGAAATTCTTCTTCGACATTTTAGATTGAAATGGATACAGATCAACAGGAAGATTTTTGATAAAGTATCTGCATTTACCAAGCAGTTTAATGGAATATGTGAGATGATCTTTGGAAAATTATGGCATGCTGTAGACTACATGGAAGAATATTCTGCTGTAACTAATAGAACAGCACTGTGAATAAAGATGGTAGAAAATATTCTTATTTCTTAGTGAAACCGATGCAGTTAAGGGCTTTTCTGTATCCTATTCTGTTCATGCAGTTTGAGTGTTTGATGATAAAGAAACTAACATAAGGATTTATGAGGAAATTACAATGCTGACTTTTCTGATGGCATTACCCGTCTCAGTTCTGTGTATTGATGGTAAACAAAAGACTGACCAAAGAGCAAGCAAAGCAAAACAAAACAATTTGGTGGTTTCATCAATGAAATAAAGACAAGAAATATTGTTAATAATGTTCCCAAAGGAACATAACTTCAGAAAGAAAAATATTAAAATAAATAAGTCAGTTTTCCTATCAAGACCCTTGCAATGAAAATGAAATTGTGGTAGAAATCCAGCAAAGATGACAGAATTCTTCTACTTGCTTTTATAAGCTTGAAAATATTTGGAAAAATAGCATGTTAACATTGTCTCAAAAATATTTTCCAAAACTTTATGAAATAAGGATTATTAACTAATTCAAAGGGTTCGACTGTAGGAGTTTATGAAAACTTATTCAGAAGCTCATTATACTGCAATTTCTAAGGTAAGAAACCAAAGTCATTAATCAACAATGAGGGAAGAATGAGGACCAATATATTCAGGATAAGCTTTAAGAGTAATATCAAGATAACCTTTATGTCGAGCAGTAACATGAATGCCATTCAGAAGCCGAAGATGAATGAGAGCTAAGAAAACATAAGAGACAATAGGGAAAGAAGCCCAGTCCATCAACATGACACTAAAACCTGAATACCATCATAAAAATAATTAAATAAATTGCTGGAACCAGGGTCCAGCTCATGTACAGGATGGTGCAGAAAAATAGGCAAGGGAAAGAAAAAATACTTTACTTCACCAAAGATATAAAAGTTTCAACCCTTCAAGGAGAGCTGAATTATCCTTTAGGTTTTATGATTATTTTCTCTCTATTCAGAGTTCAACTCTGTCTGTAGTCCTTCCTGAGCATGTTGATTTTGCTGAAGAAATACTAATCAGCAAATTAGTTTTAAAAAAGCTAACTATGATACAAGACGCTGTGAGGCGACACAGGGGATTCCTTCATGACCCCCTACCAGTCAGGTTTGCAAAGTGTAATGAAGTGATGTTCTGAGGCAGCTTTTCCATATTTCCCTTAGGGCCTTTGATCCAGTGACAACAAAAGCCTGCCTGCTAACATCTAGGAGCACAGCAAAAGGGTCTTACCAGCAAAACTACATTGGAACAAGAGTCCATGCTCTGTATTGAAGGATTCTTTCTATTACAAAATGCATCTATTTTTTATCCTATCTTTTTCTAATAAATATATTCAAAATAAAAGCTAATTCAAAATAAAAAGCTACTGTTTTAATATTTTGTGTTTGATTTTAATTTCTAGTATTGTATTCTCTATTCTGTGTTTTCTCAACATCAATATTTGAGTAGTCAGAGATACATGCTAAAGCCATGGTCAATCAAGCCTAGCTGATGTTATACATCTATTTAAATCTGACCTTCAACTGCTCTCTCTATGCAACATGTACTTTTGCTGTTTTTCAACCAATGGATTTTTAGCACCATTTGTGAAGTGTGGAATGTGCATCAGCATCTTTTACTTTCTTTAAAAGACAGAAGGCAAGTGTCTGACTAAAAATGCCTAAATGGATTCAGATGTACAAACACAACCCATTCATCTGCACAGGGGAAGTTGAATAACAGAGTTTATTTAAATAAGTTTAAATGTGTCACACCTCCCAACTTAATTGAAACTAGTATATGAAGGGCAGCCGACATCCAGTTTATTGTTTGAGGCTTTTTTTGGTCCTGTAAATTCTGTTCAGTGAAAGCTGATTAAATTTTTATGTTTGACTAGAAAGAGTCCCTTTTCCCAGATTCTGTTTTTATTAAACTTCTTTTTACTTGCCGCAAGTGTTTTGGGTGCTCCTTCAAAACCCTCAAAGAGATACAGAAATATACATTGAGTATGTGGAGGAAGGAAATTCATTGTAAGGTTGCTACATCTCTCTTTAGTACACTTGAAAAGAAGAGTGTAGATTTCAACCAAAAAAATTCACATGATGTCATGTCTGCTTTTGAACTCAAGAGAAAATATCAATGTAGCATGATACAAGGAGTGGTACATTTATATTGCATTAGCTTTCATCTAAGCAACTAAAAACATTGTGGAGGAATTTCTACTCTCTGTATAAACTTTAAAGTATTTCTTTTTCTCATTAATTTCTCTTCCTACCTGCTGCCTCTTATCACTAAGCTTAATTTTAAACCATTCTAGGAAATTTTTTACTTGTAATTTCAAAAGTTCCAAAAAATCTTTCTCAGATAAGTAGCAAAACTCTAGTGTGCATTATATGAATGATTGGTGGCTTGCAATGTTAGGCCACTGAAAATGAGAACTTGACCACAATTCCTGGGCAACAGTGAACTCAAAGGCAAATGGACATGGGTAGCTAATGGGTAGCTACTACTGGTAGGTGAGAGGAGTCTGTTTTGAGTGTGATGTGATGTGATGTGATGTGATGTGATGTGATGTGATGTGATGTGTTTGGGGTCCTCTGTGAAATTCATAGTCTTTTCTGACGACTGATAAAATCTTTGGGGGGTTTTATGGGTCTTTTTTTGGCATGCAGTACCTTGAATTCACTTTCTTGACTTTTATGTGGCTGAGTGTGCGCCAACCTTTCATTCAAAAGTATATGTCTAATATGATTTGCAGTCATGCAAAATTCTCATGAAATTTTATAGTAGGAAGCAAATACCTTAAAATCAAGACTCACAGAATTCAAGTCTATTAACACACTGATAGCAGCTAATGAAAAATCTGATATATAAATCACAGAGTTTAAGGACAAAGGGGTCTACTATACAATCTATTCTGATCTCCCACATTGCACAGCTTATAACTTTTCACTCAGTAATTTTCTGATCCCTGTGTGAGCTACTGTTCTTCTAAATAAACAGTTTTAGTTTAAACTTTATTGGCAGATCCTCAGTCTGAACTCCTTGTAGTATTTCTAGTAATTAATCAACTGATTGTCTCAAAGATGTTGGTTTCTGGCCTGAACTTACCTAGTGCTCTCTGTCAGCCTTTGGATGCCAGCATGCCTTTGCTTTGTGAGATAGCTCTGCACTGTAGTACTGTCATCATTTCATGACTACTAAATCTCTTCTTTGATAAATTAAATTAAATGGAGAGAGATGTCTCATCCTACAAGGATTTATAAAAAAAATTGGGTTTTTTTGCTACATTTTTTCCGACCTCCTTTAATAGGGGCCATTGAAGCATTGATTTAATCAGTTTATGTGGCACAGAAATTGGCCTTGTAACTCTATACATAACATTCTCTTTCTCTGCCAGCAATTACCTCAGCCACAATTGGGGAAAGTGCATAGCAGGCCAGTATGACCTATATTCTAGGTTACTAGGCATATGGACTTATATTTGGCTGAACATGAGAAAAGCACATCAAGGGGCTCTTAGGAACCAATTTTTACACATGATTATTCCTTTTCTCTCAACTAGTTTCACTCATCTGCAAATTTCATTACAGTTTTATGCTTGCTTCCAGTAAAGTACTTGATTAGCACTGGGCCAAAGAGAGATTCTTCTTGATTGTCATCCAAACCATCAGCTGAAGATGCCCATACCCTCCACCAGCTGTTACATGCAAATTAAAGCCTGGATTGCTTATATTTTACATGAATTTCTGCATTCAGATTTAACAGTCAGGCCTAAAGGATAGGATACCAGACCAAACATTATGTAAAATTTATATGGGGTTCATAAATAAATGCTAGACATGAAGGCAAGAATTTGTTCTTATCAAAACAGTCTTATAAAAATAATTATTAGCCTGGTTATAATGACAGTAAAACTTACTATTCAAATAATCTGATTTTACCTCCCTTTCTCCACAATAATGTAGCCTAAATTAATACAGATTTCCTGCTGTTTCCTCTTCCCTGATACTATGCTCAGCCTTTCATTTCTGCAGTAGATGCTAAGCTTGATAAAATATTTGTGTCAAGAACTGGAGTGAGGGTGAGTCATCTCTAATCCAAGTTCTTACTGCACTTTTTAAAAAACTGTGATACTAATGTTGCCCTCATTTTAGATACTGAGTCTGCTTTAGATGATTTTTAATATTTTTGCAATAATCACCTTAACTTGTTCTTTTTCTGTCATCTCTTAATCCAGTTTTACCAAGTTTCCAGGTTGCATTCCTTTAATAATCAGTGAGTGATCAATCATTTGTGATCTGAGTTTAGAGTCCTGTGGCCTTTTCTGTCATCTTCTGCCTATACTTCCAAGGCCTTATAATCTTGTGTTTTGAGTGCCCATTGAAACCTTTTTTTTCAGCATCCTCCATGCTTCTCTCAGTTCATACAACTAACTTTTTATTAGCTCAGCACACTACCACATACATCCTTGTCCTGGAACCATTAATAGCACATCTTACAAAAGCAGCATTGTGAACAATGAGCTCTGAATAACTACTGACTATCAGCATCAATCAGTTATGGCAATAATACCAATACTTTTTAAAAACTATATGCTCCATAGCTGGAGTTGAGTCCTCTAGAAGTTAAAGAAAAACCCTAATATGGATTGAAAAAAAAAAATTGTCTACAATAAATCTCAAAATCTGATGTAGCTACTGAGCTGGTCTGTTGATTAACTTTACATCTATGCAACTCAAAGAAGCATTTTGCTCCAGGGAACTTGCTCAAAGAAATTATTTGTTAAAGAATTTTAAATAAAGTAATTATTAAATTAGCAATACATCAACTAGCAAACTTTTGAGATACAAGTTAGATCAACATGTGTATTTCATGAGTTTCTGAATACCACACAACATGGGTAGGCTTGTTAGATTCCAACTGTAAGCATTGCAACAAATACTGTCATAAACCTACAGTTGCTTTTTTTTTCAACTCAGTTCCTTTGATGCAGAAAACACAACTTTTTAGTTAGGAAATTGCAGACACTGTATTTTGATGACTTAGTATCTTAATTAATTCATCTTGAAACCTTCGCTCTTTGCAATGCAATTACTTCAGTGTACCTGACAGAACTTTGTTGGTATAATGGTTCATTGCAGGTAATGAAGGAAAAGTCACTCCTCCAGATCTGCAATTTTTTTGGCAAAATTTCTCCCTGAAACTGACTGAAGAGAATTAGTGGATTCCTTAAGTTCCTTCTAACTGGACTAATTGAAGATATCTGATTGTTTGGCAGGCCCTATATCAGGTTTTTTTGAAAGCTAAAACAACCAAAATTGTTATTCTTGCTATTGCACTTGTCCTTCTACAAAATCAAAATGCATGTATGACAGTATCACTAAGTGTCTGAGACTGACTTGTCTGTCACAGGCTGGCTTTATCCTCTGATCACAGCATAATGCTTTCATGGCTGAGACAGAAAGATTTCTTATGAGTGTTATATTTTACTGAGACCCAAAACCCACTCTTGGTAGAGGTCTGCACCAGTCAATGGCCCTAATACTTTGCCAAAATGCTTCACGCCTCACAAAAGTCAATGAACAATGAAAATGACAAGAAGTTTTGCCATGTATGTTAACAATCGAGTTTGATATGTTATCTCAGATAAACACCTTTAAAGACAAATTATGTTGCAGCTATATGTCTAGGTGCAATTTCTGAAAAACACGTTGTAGTGTGGATCTATGGTATGCAGTCATTTTAAGTGTCCAACAACCTTGAGCAGAGAGCATGAAATATTGCTACCAAACACAATGAATCCAAAAAAGCTCTTTGTTTGTTCTTCTTAGGAAGAGTGATCTTTGTTTTGGTAGCTACCTGCTGATGAAGAACAAAACTAAATGGCAGTAAGCTTTCCTAAGAAATCAGCCAAATTTTAAAAGGATATTTAAGTGAGTGTGTGGAGGATTAAATTCACACATCCAAATTTGCCTTTTAAATGATCAAGAATCATTTGCAAAGAAAAAGATGGGTTTGACAGGGAGCTAATAAGGATTTCCAGCAAGGTTGACTCAATCTTCAAGTCTGTCACAGCTTTATTAGGAAACTTTACTCATACAGAATCAATTAATTGGACCAAACCTAGCTGTGAAGAAGAATAAATGCTAATAGAGATAAAATTAAGTTGCCTTTATAATCAGTGGAGAGAAAAAGAGAATTCTAGTGTGTGATTTATATGATCCTTCAATACTTGGTTGATGTTGAATAGAATTAAAGCTTGGAAGTGCCTGATTTAAAAGGGATCCTGAAGTCATTGGCTTAGAGGGGAATACCTACACCATGAACAACTACGACTGTTTGAATGATCCCTGCCACTTTGTGCTTTATTTTCTGCATATAAATTGAGGATAACAATTTTTTTTTTACAGTTGTTTCCTTTTTCTGGGCCTGTATGGACCACATGTTCCCAAGATTTTATCTCTCATTTTCTATAGAAATCAGGTTTCAGTGTGGAACAGTTCAATCACTGCATTGGTACAAACATGTTCAAATTTTTAATAAATAAACCCCTAAATTGACTTAAAGAAATTATTTTCCTGACCCAAACTGGCTTTTTTTTTGTTGCTGTTGTTTGTTTTTTTTCTGATAGCAACATAGTTTCTCTTTAGTGGAACATCTATATGCAAGTTGCCGTGGTATCTGTGTCAGAACATTGCAACGCTAGTCCCATTTTGCCAATTGCATCCAGTAGAATCACACTTTCAAGCAACAAATACTTTTCAGTCATCACATCCCTCTTGAGAATGCAGGTACTGCACTTTGCTATTAGGTGCTGTTGCCACGGTAAAGAAGGCATGTGCAAAATAGCATGATGACAAAATACCTGAGTGATGCTGGACTCTGGAAAATTTGCCTTTTTTCTGTCAGAAAGCAGAAGGTTGAGGATCACAGAATCATAGAATACTTCAGCTCACCAGTGGCCAGAGAAGTAAATTTGGACACTTACATGTCTGATTTTCAGTAATGCAGAGAATTTAAATTTTTGTCAGTTTTGGTGTTTTTAAAATTCTGATATTTCTCAATCGGTAACATTTGAAAAATAATCACAAAGGAAAGGAAAGGATTAAAGAACATTTAATGCAAATCCCACTAGGCTTAAATTATGTCAAATTTTCAACCTAATGGGAACTTCAAAGCGTTTTCCAAAAGGTAGAAGGGTATGTAAGTACAACAAATCAAAGACAAGCTCAGATTTCACCTTGTACAGCAACACAACTGAAAATGAGCTACCAGATTACCATGTGGTGCTGGAAAATCATCTGGCTCGCTGTGAACAAGGGCTTGACACTGCAAAGTTAAAATCTCTGAGTGCCTCTTGGATGAGGGGGCCTCAGCGTGGCGGTGTGGCTGATGTGTTGAGCAGGTTGGCTTGGCACAGAAGACAGAATTGCAGAAGGGCGTCCACCCACCAGAAAACATGAGTAACCACCCTGATGCCTGTGGAGGACTGACTGCACGAGGGAAGTCATATGCCACACTGAGGGTTTATTTTGCTCTTTTAGAAGCATTTTCATACATGAACAAGTTCTCTGATAGTATCTTCAGAACAAACACCTCTGTAATATCGTCCAGTGAAATTACCGAAATGTCAGATGGTAACTGAGAGTGAAGTAGGGGTGAAAAAATGTCACCTAACTGCAATTAAGCAAAATATTTGTTCTAACATTTCAGGAACAATGCCATTTTTAAACACAACTTTACGTCAAATTGTTTTGATAATCTTTTAATAATTCCAAATATTTCAACTTCAGAAATAATTAATTGCCTATATAAAGGTATTAAATATATACTATTCCCACACATATTCTGTGGGCCTGGATATTTAAAATTTCCTGCCACTATGTGATGTGGACAGCAGCAAGAGATATGTGACAGCTACCAAGCTAAGGATATTGGGTATTTTAATTATTCTATAGTTAATATCCCATGGAAAATCTGCCTCTGCATTGATTGAATCATGCTGAAGTAGAAGAACTGAGACATTTTATCTAAAATAAAACCTTTTTCCACCCAAAAAAGCCCTCAAAAACCTTGAGCTTGTTCTTTCAAGACAAAGTTAAATACATACTTATTACGTACTTATGTACTTATTACTTCTCAATTAAGTTTTAACATTTTAAATTACAGCTATTATTTTTAGTTTTAATTTCTACAAAGTAAAAACTTTACATAAATATTATAAAGCAATTTGTGTTGGATTGTAAGCAGGAAAAACTTATAATTTTTCTAACTTATTTTATTTATTTGAAGGTACTGTGCTAATTTGAGATAACTTTAAGAATATTTCACTCTTTTCTCTGCAACAAGCTTGCTTTCTCTATAGATGCAACATATTATATTGTTATGAATTTAAAAAGCTTTCAGAGACCTAAAAAATTAGTACCATGCAAATACCAAGAGTAAGTTAAATCACAGTCTCTTCTGGACAGATTCATCAATATTTATTATTTAGTTCATATCTCAACTGAAATTTCATCCCAAATATTAGCAGGCAAATACTGAGCTTCTTTTATCAGGCCATTATGTCATGATAGCTGAAGAGTATTTGGAGATTTGTTGTTGCATTTCCCTGAACCCAACATGCTGCCTTCCGGCCAGAGATCTGACCAAC
>VRYO01002772.1:16638437-16696416 GCA_009812075.1 Sialia sialis
CTACGTCATTTGGTTTTAAAGGCTGTTAATAGCCTCATTTCTTCTACCCCAGTAGTTAACCACTTAGAAATGAAAAACCTGAAACAACCTACCTCTCCCACTAACCGCGGGTGGTGGGCCAAAGCATAATTCAAATTGAGATGAATGTAATATCTTCCCTTCTTTCTTTTTAAACAAAAAAATGGTGAGATGTTGCATTTCCCTGAACCCAACATGCTGCCTTCCGGCCAGAGATCTGACCAACAGGAAGACAGACTGTCGACTCCCCCCACTGCCCTCTGGAAACCTATATAAAACCTGGGAAACCGCATGTCTTCCCTCTCTTTTCCCCTGCGTTCCCTCAGGAATAAAATCTTGGAACCGAGCCAACGGGGAGAGGGCTGCTCTCTGCATGCTTATTCATAGCACAGCATATTCCTATTTCTAATTAGCTAGCCAGGAATATTGGAAATAGAGAAAATAGCTGTGATAATTTGTACTTCTCATAGGCTTTCTAGTACTTGTCTCATACTTCACCTGGTCTGCACTGAACTCCCATATGCAGCTATTTCATCTGCTAAGTATTTTGCTTACAGATTCTAATCTTAAAACAAAGCAATCTCTTCTTCTAGTCACAGTCTCCTAGCAACAAAGTTTACTTCCCTTGATTCTGAATGCTGAAGAATTTATGGATACTTAAGGTTTTCTATCTTCTTGCAAGCAGTATGATTTTTTGTCAAGATAGGATTGGTTCTTTAAAATGTTGTAAATGAATGCAAGATCACAAATAGGTAATTTTAAACATATTTTGTTGAAAAAAACAACACTTCAACATCTTTATAGCTGTAACACATTTATAGTCTTCATCAAATTCAGTTGGGCCACACACATATTAAGCTTTTATATTCTATATATAATGCTAAGAGTATCAGATAGCAATAGGAGAAAGTTCTCTTCTTAAAAATGTAGGAGGAGTTTGCAGTTAGTAGAGTAGCAAATTTCTCAAACCCAAATTCCCTTCAACACACACAACACAGCTTTCTTTTATTTATTCATGGTTCTGCCCATAAGACACCCTGGAGTAGCAAACCTTTGTCTATAAAAATGTGTTCACTATCAGTATAAGAGATTTGGTTGAAGATTTGGCTTCTATGTTCTGCTGGACTAAATATTAGTGAAACATGAGAAGCTCACAAATTGTTACTCTCCTGTCCTGTGGCCTTTGCATGTGCTGAGTGCTCTCCAGTTCAGAACATTGCTGTGCTCCTTTCTGTTAGTGGCCCTTGACACTGAGAGGCCAGGGCAGTAATTCTCACCCATCTATCAGAACAAGCATATAAGAGATTGGAATTCTATTTATCTGGTCATCTTGAGGATAAAAAACATCTTTAAACTCATGCTGTAATATCCTTCTGTTACGGTACAGAAAGTGTACTTAACACATGGCAGCTTCCCTTGCTAAAAGCACAAAGCTTCACAATGTCTGTGTTTATTAAGTAAGAGCTTATAAGGAGATGCAGAAAGACTGTGAGTGCGATTCTGATGCTATCTTTTCTTCTTTATGTTACTTCAAGTATGATTCTTTCTAGTTAATTCTATTTTATTTCTTTTTTTCTTCTGATTTGGCCAAAACTTGAAGAAGTAGAGGTCTCAAAGATCTTAAGATGCAAACAGGTGATTGGTAGAGGAAAGATCCTTAAGATACTAAGCCTTTACAATGTGTAAGATCACAGGAAAGAGACACAACACCAGGTTCCAAGTTTCATTAGTCCAATACTAAGAGAAATACTAATTATTATTCAAAATTATCACAGACTTTACTCTAGTCTCAGGCCATTTTCCAGGCTCCCAAATAATTTTGGCAAGTTGGCAGTATTTTAAGATTTTTTTTCCTATTTTTTTTTTATTTTGTACCTTTTTGGTTTTTTGGGTTTTTTTTTTACAGTTACTGAGTAACAACTACCACAATGTATTTTGCTCTTTGCTTAGATATTTTCCTGTCTCCTCTGTGGCTCAGATCATAATCTGAAAATTGTGGCAATCTGGATAACAGTATTAGGCAAGATAACACTTTTTTTTTCTAGGGGAGTGAACTTTCAGAAGATACTTGATAATCTGGTAGCCTTCCTACATGGATTTGCTGAAGAAGAATTCTGTGTGCTACAGCATGGTTGTCTGAGCCAATTTCCTATCAACACTTTAATTATTGTTATGACCTTGTGTCTTGTAATGCAATATTTTTGTACTGCACTTCTGCCTATGGCCTTGGATTATGTTGCTCACATAATCCTTGTGATGCCTGCCTTATTCTGTAGAATATTTCTGCAGATTTTCCTACAGTAGCTTCAGAGAAATGAAAGCCACTGTACCCTTTCTGGTTTGTGCCAACTGAACAGAAGTTAACTGGCACGATTTCTGTCTTTTCTATTATTTGATGTATATAATGCTGGAAAGATTTTTATTTTGCTATTTTTTTTTTCAGTTTCTGAATGTTAGAATGAATTCTCAGGATATTTACAGGTAGCTTATTACTTGAAAATTTAACTTGAGTCCTGTCACTTTGTAAATTATGATCGGTTCTGTGTTAAGCTCTTTAAAGAAAAGATTTTCCATCACACCTTGATAGTTCCTTGTTGACATGATGAGGCAATCAATCTGACTGTAAATGCTCCAACCTACCACTCATGGAAAGTCCATTACCCTTATGGCTTGAAAAATGTATGTTCTTACTGTGAAGTCACAAGAGTCAGCATTTCCTTTTTTTTGTCTTGTCACACTAAAGCGTATGGGAACAACTAAGGCAATCTGTGGAAGCTCTTGTAAGAGCTGCTCTCCTGAGCACACAGGGCAGGGTTGGTCCCACAGCCCCAGAAAGGGACCAGGGCAACCAGGACAGCCAGGGCAGCCCCAGCCCCCAGCACTGACCCTGGGGAAAGGGACAGGGATCAGTCAAGGCCAAGCTGGGCTTGGCTCAGGTGAGGTCCCATGGGAGGGTGGAATCTGGAGACCATCCCTATGTGGCTTTGCTGAGCAGCCCCTGACATCCTGCAGGAGCAGCTGTGGGGTCCTGGGCTGTGGGCAGAGGAGGCCAGGCAGGGCTCTTAAGGCCACTGGTGCTCTCCACACACTTTGTCTGGCAACACCTGAGCTGAAGACTGCACCTGGCTCACCCACTTCAGTAGGGACACAAATGGACCCATTCTCCACCCATTCATCCAATCCCTTTTTTAAACCAAACCTCAAGGGTTTTAAGCACCTCAGTGCCTTCTGGAAAGAATTTCTACATCATTTTCTGCATAATGACATCCTACAGGAGGAGAGTGAGACACTCTTTATCAGGGAATGAAGTTATAGGTCAAGGAATCTGGTAGAGCTAGATTAGATACGGGGAATAAATTTTTCTCTGTGAGAGTGGTGAAGGCACAGGGACAGGTTGCCCAGAAGATTTGTGCCATCTCTGGAAGTATTCAATTGGAAAGGATCTGAGTAACTTTATCTAGTAGAAATCATCCTTGACCCTAGCAGGTGGGCTGGACTAGACAATCTTTAAAGGTTGCTTCCAACCCAAACCATTCAGTGATGCCTACATTCTTGGGTAGATTGTAGCCCACACGTGCTTTTCAGAAGAGTGCATGAAGTCTATATTGTGTTCTGGGGAGCAGTGCATATTCTACCCCTCCTGTTGGAGCCGATCCACTGTGCAACATAATATAGGGAATGGTGGGTCTGCTACCAACAACTGCTACCAACAGCTCTGTCAGGTCCACACCTGACATATCAGAGGTGTTCTGCGCTGGACACAGAGTAAACAGGTGGCAGACCACCTATGTATTTTGCATACCTTATCTGGCCATTATCTTGAATTTCTGGATAGTATCTAATGAGCCAATTCCCAAAGCAAGTAGGTGATAAAATGCATCTTATAGAGGAGTGGGGGATATGGTGGTCCAGCAGAAAACAGTGCTTGATTTGATGGCCTAGGAATAGGTGGTTCGGCCAGGAAGGAAAAAAGTTGGTATACACTGATAATTTCCTAGGATTTATTTTTTAATATTTTCCCCCCAAGAGAAAGATTTCTGGAAGTGAACTGAATGCAGTGTCTATGCCATCACCGAGAACAAACAGCTATAGGTAACTGCTGTGATGGACTATAAGATACTTCAGGATAAAGCCATTGAATTGAATTGAATTATTTTAGGTACCTGAAATAAAAGTTTAGGATTGTTAGAAAATTGATTCGCTCTTCAAACAAAGTCCCAAATCGTGCAGAATGCAAACAGCCTAGATACATGACCCTAATTCTCCTAGCCTGCCCATGGCAGGGGCCTTGTAACTAGATGATTTTTGAAGTCCATTCAAACCGAAACCATTCTATGATTACCTCTTTTGCTTTCTTAAAATGTCATCTGACCCTGGAGAAAGGCAAGATCTCTCTCTCTCTCCCCAGAACCATCATATCCTTGCCTGTAGGGCGGCTTCTGTTTGGTGCTCTCAGAGCAAGCCTAGGAACTTTGCTCTGTCCAAAATGTGTCTGCACACATGCCCATCTGCCAATTCCACTGTATCTAGGGCACTACTGATGTTAAGGACATCTTATATTTAACTGACTGCTTTTGTTAAAAGCTCCTTTTACCCAGGCCTCTCATATTTTTTTTAATATTTTTTGTACATGAACTGTTTGGTATGTCAGCATAGGGTGAAAATAAATGCATTCAGTTGCTGCTGTTGGAAATCTTTCTACTTTGAATATCTAATATTCATCAGACCCAAGAGAAAATAAGTACAAATGTAACAGTAATTAAGTGTTTGGGACAAATGAGGAGGAAGAAAACCTGAAATTTTGCCATTGTTTTATTGTTTTAATTTTATAATAAGTATTCAATGGACAGTGGCAGACAATTAGGCTTGCCTCCCTTTCCTAGGTGAGTTTTCTAATCAACACATTTTAGACTTGGAGTTAATTTTCTCTCTTTCCACTTATTTCTGACACTCAACTATGCCAACCTGAGCAGCAGTTTCACTGAAAGAGCCTGAAAGAATCTTTCCTTGGAACAATGCTACAATCCTCCCCTCACTTCATTCCTCCAGGTATGGGTAGGATAGAATATCTAATTGTTTAGATCTTGCTTATGTGGTGAGAGATACAGTTTCAAACACTATTCATATTCTGCTATAAATGTAGGGAATTGTAGATTTCCATGAGAATTTTTTTAAGCTCTCTGTGTATCAGAAATTATCCAAAGTATCCAAATTATTTTCTGGCAAAGATCAAGGAAACAAAACAATCCAGGGTAATTGGGCTCAATGCAGATAGTCACCTGGAGGAGGGATTCACTTGCATTTACCTTCTCCTTTGCTGCAGCTCTTCCTCTAGTGTTCAACAGCTTCTACTCCCAAAGGAAGAGAAAAAAATTGTCCTGTGAAGAAAAAAACACCACATCCTTATATTCCATATTCCTTATATGTCTTTCCTCTCTGAAGTGCAAAAATTGCTTTTCCTCCAGTCCAAAGCCTAGAGAATATCTCTCACAACTTCAGCATCACCATCTGACCTTTTGCTGTCTTCTTCTGGCTCAGGCTTCCTCTGCCCATGTTTTCTATGTCTCTTGATTCTACATAGTCCCCATGTGTTTAGGACATTTTCTGTTCTCTCAGAGTTCTAATGACACCTTGGTGGGACTGGAATTCTCAGTGGTACAAATCTTTTATTAGTGGTGGGCCAAAATGGCTTTTCTGTGACCCTTGATTTCATCTTGGCAGGGAAGGCCATGAATCCATTGAATTTCTTTGCAAAATTTTTATTCAGCCAAGACTTAATTTTTATGAATGTTAGAGGGGTGAATACAGCATATTTTGCTTTTATATCTTTTTATTGATTTATTTTATAGACTTCCTATTTTCCACATATACATAGCATTATAGAAATCATAGTTTTGTGAACATCCTGTAACTAGTACCTGCAGTTCAGTCATCTGACAACAATTTTACAACATGGTTAAACATCACTGATAGCTCAGATCTCATTAAATCACAGGCTCCCTCACTGATTAAACAATATAAAAATAATTTCCAATAAATGTAAAATGTATAAAAGAAAGAATTTCCTCTGTTCTATTACATTTATTATAAAATAAAGATAATGATTTAACAGGCAGAAGTGTTCTATCAGATGTTTTATTATATCATTAAACCTTAAATATCTTCCTGCTTTCAAGAAATGAGAATAGATGATGCATTTAGGAGACTTCATAAACAAAGCTCAAAATTCATTTCACAATTAAGAAACTAAAGAAAAAGCTTTTTTCATATATTTTTCCCATGTTTGTTTGGGGTTTTTTTGCACACATTTACTGAAATTATAGGAACAATTTTAAATGTATATAGGTGGAAACAAATCTAATGTGGGCTTTACTGTGTAGGCTAGGATTCTTTCTCAGATATTATTGTCATTCATAATCCAAAGGCCAACCCTGAAAATAGCAGCTCTGACTGTAAAGAGCAGGAAACAGGAACAGCAAAGCACAATTACACCTACAACTGTATAATGTAGTCAGAACATAGCTAGGCAATTCCCTGTCAAAGTTAGCTGCAGGAAGTTACTCTCATGCATTATTTCTCATTTTATAAGTGCCACTTTTGAGTGGCTATAAAATTAATCAGTGCAAAGTTCAGGAGTTTTCAAATGCAGGTCATTGTTGAGGAGATTAAGTAACTTTCAAAACTACTTTAAGTAATATTTAATTAACTCATCTTCTTTCTGATGGCTCCAGAAAGGGCTGTGAAGAGCAGGATGTAATTGGGGATCACCACCCAAGGCTTAAGTAAATGAATTAATTGCTGAAAGCAGTCACCTCTGACAAACAAGCTGCCCCTCGCAGAGCAGAGCGGGGGCCAGGAGCACAGGGTTGTGCCTGGGCACAGAGCACAGGCAGGGCTTCCCAGGGCTGGGGCACAGCGCACACCTGGGGACCCCAGTTCCACCTGGGATGGAACCTCTCAGGGGGATGTGGTCATCCTGCAACAGAAACAGTCACAATCATCTTCCTCTAGCTAGGTAAAAAGAGAAATGCCTGTTGTTGCTGCTTTTGCAGAGGGTTTATCTGCGATAGGACAGTCTCCCCCATTTTTGGGATAAGAATATTTCAGCCTATTGTGAAAGACAGGAATGTTAAAAAGTGAAATATTAATATAGGCAGGATGGTCTCAGGATAAGGTATCAACTCAAGGACTGATTGGGGGAATCTTGATTTTGTATTCAGGTATGAAAATTTTGAAATCTGACTTAGGATACCTATGTTTCATTTTGCAGGAGAGCCTGTGTAGTTAAGATGAAAAGGCAAAGGCTCCTTTAAGATGGAAACTTGGGGCTACAGTGAGGGGACTTACTTGTTGGAAATATTTTTTCACCATCCCCTGCCCCCCAGAATTACTTTGGTCAAATTATTTTGCTGCTCAGAATACATCTTGCAGAAAGCAAAAACCAATATGATCACTGTAATAGTCAAGCCCCCATACAAAATAAAATTAAGAGATCGCATTTCATAATAGTGTGCTACAAAGAGCTAGTGAGATGGCAGGGCCTGAATGAGCTTGGGGCAGAAATAATTAATCAAGCTGGGAGTGAGGGAACCTGGAGAACTGAACAGTAAATCCAAAATACAGTGTCTAATGCCTGATAGGCTGGTAGCTAGGAACATTTATTTTGAAAGATTGCCTTCTCAGGTAAAACAGATAAACTCCAAGGAATAGAATTGGAATTGAGCAAATTAATAGAGCTCTGACTTTTTCCCTATCTGAATAAAACAGAAAAGCCAAGATTGAATATTTTGAGAATTGCAGTTCTAAAAGCAAAATAAAATTTTCAGAGATACTAGAAAGACAAACCAGCGAATTTTCTGAGCAAATTGGCTTTCTTTAATCACTATGCTGTTCCAAAAGAAAAGCAAACAACTTTCAGAGACTATCAAACAGATGTGAAGCTGCAGTGCTGAATGGAGACCTGGTATTTCTCTTTCTGTTAAATCAAGAGCTGAAGAAGATTTTGTATTGTATGGACAATACTCAGGCAAACAGTAATTAGAAGTTATGTATATGAATAGAGAGATCCAGGTATTTCATTTAAAAAGACCTGTGAATGATTGCTTTATCTCCATTATCAGAGTCTGTTAGAACTCAGCTGCATATTTCAGATGTATCTACTGATTCACTGCATACTAAGTACAAGGGGATATAGACTTAAAACACTAAGATTTAACTACTGTACTGTGGGGAATGGTGGTAGTTTAAATTCCAGTGATAACCAGAGGACATTCTGACAGATGCTTAGTGCCTGTAATTAGAGTGGGAAGCAGACTCTAAGCAAGAGTCTTTAAAGTTTAAATCTCACAAGGGAAAGATAAAGACTTAATATGAGGGAGAAAAAATGTGAAAAAAGGAAGATCTTACCTGACAGTTTTTTGGTTGTTAATTGTAATTCTGTCCTGGCTTCCAGTGTTCACAGTGGGATTTTTGGTACCATAGTTTTCCTGAGGCACACTTACATTTTTCATTGAGGCCTTGATTTCCCATTGCATGATTGCATACAGTGAGCTCTTGACAAAGGCATCATGTGGTGCCTGCAAAGTTCTGTTCCTATTCTTTTCATGTGCTTCAGACCTCACATACAGCATATCCCGGAAGAGAAAGTGATCATTGTTCTACCTGGATGTAGTTTTAAGAACACCGAAACCACTTTTACAGGTACCTCTGATAGCAACCTATGGTGCCTCATCATTAAATATATATTGTTGGTTATGATGAATTTACTACTGCTGACTGAATCCAAAAACCCTGCACAAGAAAGGGGCACCATACAAGACTCAAATTGCTTTCCTGTAATTTTTTTTTAGATTTTTATTCTTCAGGGCAAACGTCTAATAGAGAAGGATTTTGGCTTCAACTGCATTCACCTCTTTAGTAGGCTGGTGTGGGCTTTTTGTCAAGAAGCAACTCAGTGTCATTGCTGATGTGTTCCACCTTCCAAATTCCCCAGTTCTGCCAGGCTCCATGCCCTTGCCAGTGTCCTTGCTGTCTTCCTACTGGATACAATTTGAACAACTGGACTTTTTTTTTCTTAATACATTATTCAAGGTTAGATTTTAAATCGTGCTATGCAGATCTGTAATAGCGGATAGTTGCTTGATCATGAGTCCTCTCAATTAGCCATCCATCCATGGTTCAAGAGGATTTGATTTAATTGAATACCATTAGTTTAGTACTTTGTAAGGATGGAAATATGATGTTCATTTGCTCTACTCTGGAAGAAACTTTTTTACCACTTTTTAACTTTCATTTTCAAATATTTTTCACAGATTTTGACCACACCGCAGAGCTGTCATTTATGAAGTGCACTGCAGCAGATTCTATTTTCTCTTCTGCTGTTTTAGCAGTATCATTTGAAGGACTTTACATATTAATTGAGCTCAATGTAAAAGATAACACATTTTTAAACATCAGTGTAAGTATTTATGTTTAAATAGATCTTGTAGTGAATAAAAGCAAAACTATAAAAATAAATAAAAGGTTTGTACAAGAAATGAGTGAAGAAGAGAATGAAAAGTGTGCCAAATCAAGATCCAGTATTTCACTTTCATCACTGCTATGTGGCTTTGCTGCCCTTCTAAAGTCTATGCACAGAACCTCTGCCATCTGCCACTAACCTTCTTTCCCTGAGGACCAGATTCCCAGCTGATGCAAAAAGTGCAACCCCAATGATTCCTTTACATCTGACCTGATTTTGATTTAGACTTTGCCTCGGGGTTGCTTTGTCTACTGTCATCACTCCTATTGTCAGACCTGACACAGGCTGGGTGGCTGAGTTTCTCCCAGAGGCTTGGTAAGGAGTGACCTCGGCATCCTTGCAGAGTTCCATTAGCTTCAAACCAGGTTGCCCTGTAGGACCTGGTTGCAGTTGTGGGGCATAAGCTGAAAGCTCTTCAAGAAAAATACTTAATTTCATTATGCTCTGAAGTTTCATCCACAGAAGCCTCAAGGTGAAATGAAGGTTACGGTCACACAGCAGTGCTCGTAGATTGACTGTTTTACACTTCAGTAATATTACCCTTTTTTGACTACCACTTCCAGAAAATATGTATTATCCCAATCTTTAAAAAATGTTCAAGACAACGGCATTATATAAACTACATCTTCAAATGGTCCTCTGATCTTTCAAGAAATGTGTTTTCTCAGCAGAAATCCACCCTTGGATGACATTACTTCACTGTAAACTGATAGACCCATGGTTATATCCATTTTTCAGTAAAATTACAGGTTTCCCTGTGAAATTTGCAGCAATGAACGCATCTCCTAATATATGCTTTTTGATACTGGTTTGCAAACACTTCTCTCTATAAACAGCATCTTCAAATACCTGTAAAGAGGAAGTCAAATCATTTAGAAATTCTTCTGTTCCCTAACTTCTTCATGCTCTCCCTTTACCTTTAGTTCTTGTCCTCCCATGCTGTTTCAAATTCTCCAAGCTGGAGTTGGAAATAAAACCACTTCCATAGGTCTCCTATTTGTTGGTTTCGGACTCAGATTACAAAGGTCTTCCTTTCCCCCTGGATGGGAGGGAAAAGGGATACAACAGATGGTTCGCTCTCTTTTTGACTATTTATTTGGTGAGGTCTGCGTTTTCTTTTTGGAACTCCTTTCTGATGAGTTAGAAAAAAAAAAGCCTTATCTCTGCAGTATGTTTTACTTTCTGAAGTGGGTTTTCTCTGACAACCCCAGCTGTAGAACTCGTACCACTTTTCTCCTTACTCAGTTTTTAAAAGAGAGAAATTTTTGTTTTGTGAAGTCAGCTTGGCAGCAGTGCTTATTCCTCTTTCTTCATTTGCTGGCCATTTCTCATTACCTGTCTCTTTCTACACTGTGGTGAAGGCATACACAGCACCCTATTTCAGTCAAGACACTGCAGAACTAATAAAAAAATACATCAGTAGGCTGGAAAAATTCTAATACTGGCTTTCATTAACAAGCAAATGAGACGAGTCACAGGATTCATGAATAAAAACCAAGATGCAATATCAAAAAAATTAACAATGCAGAATCATTACCTATATTCCCCCAACATCATAAAAAGGCGTTTGCTTAGTTCTGTTTGCAAAAAGCCTGAGCATATAGCAAGAATAGTAGTTTTTATCCCGTTTTTTGCCATATTTCAAAAACCATTAATATTGCATCTGCTACCAGATAACTCAAAATACAAATTTTATCCAGACTGAGGGCAGGCAAGGGTAGGAAGGAAGGTTTTCTGGCATTTCTTCAAATGAGCACTGAAACATACAATACAGTGTTTAAGCCCTTTTATTTTCAGGCATGTAGGAAAAGAGATAATGCATTGAAACTTATTCCAGGAGAAAGTCTGAGACTTCAAAGTCAGCACAGCAACATCTTTTGAGCAAAACTGACTATACAGAATGAGTTTAAATTGGCTTCTTACTTTGCTTCATGGGATTTTCTTTTGATCTCATACCACAAGACCTAAAGACAGATTTATTCTATGATCACACTGGAGTCTAAATCCACTGAACAGTAAAGAGTTTTCAGGGAGGCTCCCTGTTCCAAGTAAACCCTAATCACTTGAGAATAATATAAATAATTAATTTTCTGGATTTTTTTCAGGGGAAAATTTGTCCTAGAAAGATTGCCTTCTGGGTGTGCTAAGACATTCCTCATGCTAACCTTTTAGTATATTTTCCCTTCAGTACACCTTGCGTCCTTTCAGCCCCAACAAGTACCCAGGGACCAACTGAATGTGCAATAGAAACTTTTTCTCAGTATTTTTTATTTGATTTTACTCAATGAAAAGATTATTGGTAAGTCACCTTTTCTTGAAGAAGAATTTCTATACAGTTTTGAAAGCATCTGCTTTCCCACAGAATAGTAAACTGTGAAAGAGTAGCAGCAATGTTTTTTCTGAAGAATGTTTTTTCCTCTGAGTGTCAAAAAGTAAGGATACAAAGACAGCCTTTTCTTAGACACACAGATTTTAAAGATGTTAGCCAAAGAAAGGTTTATGACTTTCCAGGAGACTCTCTGATCACTGTTGAAAATACAGGGAGAGGTCAGAATGAAAATTTGAAACAAAAATAAACCTTTTTATACCAATCATTTTTTCCAGAAAAACAAGATTTTCATCTCTCTCTCTGAAGCTGAACAACTGCATTTTAGTCTCAGAAATTGTCACAGGAGCTGTCATATTCCAGTAATTTCTAACAATAGCTCCATTTACTAGGTAATAATGCAGTTTAAACTCAATATCAAAAACAGAAGCCGCAAGAAGATCCTGCTGTTGCAAATTGTCATGGGAACGTTTAGTAGTGCTTTCAGAGGAAGTCTAAGGGGCACATTTTTAGTGGAAGTCTGCAAATGACAAACTCATATGAGTCTGTTAGGGAACAAAAAATAGTCAAAGGCAAAAAGTTTGTAAGTAGATTTCAGACTTTAGATAAATTAATAAATGTATAGTTTCATTTAGAGGTTTTAACACCTTTAATTTTGCTTTTATAAAAGACATTATTGGTATAATTTTCCAATGCCTTAATGAGAAAAAGGAAAAAATCCTAGATTAATTATAACAAAAAGGAAAAAATTGCCAATATTTTAATTTCTGCTAATTTAAAAGTTTATTTTACTGTTTGGGAAAGTAGCTCAGAGAAAACTGTCAGAAGTGCTCTTGAACTCTAATTGCTGTAAGGATCTTCCTGCTCTTCAGTTTTGTCTTTAATCTGTTTCAGTAACAAGAGATCATCCTTCTTGCAGAGGTGATCTTCAGGCACTGTTTTTCAGCATGTTTTTATTTTTCACCTAAGAATATGTATTGAAGCAGTAAAGGCTTAAATGTAGTGTCAACAAGACACTACATACATTTGACATTACTCTGTGTGTGAAGTGCAGAAATTGCATATTTTATAAATGCCACACAATTTTTTTGGTGAAGTGAAGGTAGGTTCTTTTCTCAAGTAGTAATTATTATGGTTCTTGAGGTTTTCCATCAGATTTTTTTTTTTAAATTTGAAATCTGTTTTAATTGGTAAAACGTTGCTGTCTATTCCACCCAGAACATCTGTCCTCTTGTTCAGCTTTTCTACTTCTAGCACCTTTCCTTTTGAAAACCTGTATTTGTGATTGTAGTTTTTCTTACTTATCTATTATCTTACTTGCTTGAGATTGAGTGCCCATCTCCTCATTCTTGAAAAGTTCTTGCCTGAAACAACTCCACACTCAAAAGGAGGATGCAATTTATTATGGGAACTTGGAATACTTCCATCATATTCAGTATAGGAATTCCCACCTCATCTGTTAAAACATAATTACCTCATCACAGATGATATGCCTCATTTTTGTTTAGCTTGCTATCTAAGCCTTTTTAAATTTTATTAAAATGTCTCCTAGCAGGTTATTTTTATTATCTTACACTTTCTTTTTTTCTTGATTTATTCAAACATCTATGAGCATGTTATTTTTATTATCTTGCAGCTTCTTTTTGCTTTATTTACTATGGATTTTAAATGTTCATTTCAAGCACTAAGGTGCATCACAGTACAGAAATATTCCTTGTTATAGGCATGCACAAGTTTATTGACAGCAGCCAGCTCAGGGTCAGTGCTGTTCTCATCTCGATTTGGCAGGGCTAGTGCCTTTTATTATATTTATGATATTATAAAAAGTAGTATTTTTCTCAGCTTATTATGAAACCCACTCAATAGCTTAGAGACAAAAAAGGAGCTCAACCAAAACATTCCGCAGCACTCTAAGCCTCTGCCCCCAAGTCTTTTGTGGGATACTTATTTGTGGGATACTTATTTGTGGGACTTATTTGTGTCTCTGTTTTGATCAATTTGTGGCCCCAAAATAGTGAGGTCAGCAATATCTAAGGTGAGGGATTTCTGGTAATACCAAGGAGCTTCAGAGATTTGAGGGAAAATGTTAACAAAATTGTATCCAAGATACCGTTGTTCACATAAAAATACGACAGTCATCTGATAACTGATTTTTTCTTTGTTTCTTCCCTTCAGACTGCATGGTGCACAGAAACAAATGAAGTACAGTAATTTCACGAATATAAGCCACACCTTTTTCATTGAAGAATCCAGCCTACCTCAGTAGTGCGGCTTATATTCCGGTGCGGCTTATCTATGGACAAATCCCAGCGAAACGCCAACCCGGAAGTGAGAGCCAGCCAGGGAGAGAGCTGCCGCGGAGCCACTGCCATGTGGGCGGTGAGCCGGAGACACTGATGATCAGGGGGTGGGCCACCGCTGGATTGGCGAGGCCAGCCCGTCTTCGCCACCTTCACATGAGTGAATGAGCCACCTTTGCCCCCTCTGCTGCTGCGAGCGAGCCGGGGCTCGCCGCTCCCTCCGGTGGAGCGAGCGAGGCAGGGCTCCCATGCTCCCTCCAGCGGAGCGAGCGAAGTGGGGCTCGCTCACCCCCTCCTCTGCCGCAAGTGGGGACCCTCTGCAGCCTCTGCCACCACGAGGCGCTGCTACCTTTGCTGTTGTTGTGGCACGCGGGCGCCCCCGCCCCCCAGGCGCCGCCGTCTTCGCTGTTGCTGCAGCCCACAGGCTCTCCCCTTCCCCGGGCGCCACCGTCTTCGCTGTCGCTGCGGCGCGCGGGCTCCCCCCTCCCCTGGGCACCACCACCTTCGCACTGGCGAGTGCGCTGCTGCCACTGCCACTGAGCAGGTGGGGGCTGCGGCAGCCAGCACCGGGCCAGGAGAGCCAGGGCTGACAGCACGGGGTGGATGCCTGGGGCTGTGTTTAAAGGCTTTGCTGGTCTATGAAAACTGTTTGCAACTTGAGCACCGGACACCAAACCCCGCTCTGGAGTGATTCTGTTACTAACTCATTACTTTGTCACATATGGGTCCTTACTTTAAAAAAAAAAAAGGTGCGGCTTATATTCGGATGCGGCTTATATATGGAAAAATCCCGTGGTCTTCCCGACTACCCGGAAGTGTGGCTTATAATCGTGAAATTACTGTACTTCTCCATGAGAACTGGACACCAATGCCTGTAGCCTTTTACAAAAACTACCATGCTACAAACCTTCCCCAAGTACTTTTATTTGCAGTTGTGCAATGTCCTCTCCTCAGAAGGTCAGCTTCTTCAGCTCCTGCTCCTAGGGGAGTTATTCTTGTCACATGAATGCTTATGCTTTGCTAACTTTTGTACTGAGTGTTGAAAGGCAATTGCAGGCAGTGCGAAACAAAGCTCTGATTAACATAGTTGTTGTGATTTGAGCCAAGAAGGCCTGCTGGAAATTTTTCCCTTTCATTTTTGTTCACTTTTGGACTGTGTTCTTAGGAAAAACAATCCCAATTTCCAGTGCATTTAAATGATACCTATATTTAACACTTCTGACAAACTGCTATATTGAGATCCCAACTCACTTTAGCTGCTTATGTAAGACAAATTATTGGACGCTAGCTGCAAGATAACAGGTTCTTTAAACAGACTAAGGCAATGCCCTCCAATTTTACTAAATAAAAACTCTGTAAAGCAGTGTTAATTAACTATCTCTAAATGTCTTGTGACTAATCTTTCTGTGCAGAACCACATCTGTAATATGCTTCATTAAAATTATGAGGTTTAAAAGAAACTGACGAAAATGTTAAAAAGCCAAATCTTTTATAGAATTTTTCCTAAGAAAATGCCATTTATCTCCTTTCCAGGAATAGAAAGCCAAAATACAAGCCCCAGTCATCAATAAGGATATCAATTCAGTTCACTTGACACTTTCTTAATTTTGAATGTGGTGAAGAGAGAATATAGCAAAGTATCAAAGAAGATTGATTTGTTTCGTGAGAACAGGCCTGAAATATTATATAGAGGTGTCAGTATCAATGCATTATTGCTATCATGGAAAACACCGGACTACCATACTAGCTCTAAATAGACTGGGTCATCAGTATGCTTCCAAGGTGAAATTTATACTCTTCTCTGGATTCTCAAGGAGTGGGCTTTGGAGATCTTGAACTGTACCACCTCAGATGAAACTAAACTGGAAGTGAAGCTCCAGGAGAATGGCTGGTGCAATCTATCAACCAATGGTCACCCATTCCATCAGGCCAAAGCAGAATTAGCCTGAAGTAAAGAAACCCCCCGCCCCCCCAAAAAAAGCCCAAAAAAAAAAGAAAACCTACTCTAGAACTTCACCGCCTGTTTTTTCCCTTACAGATGGTGGATTTCACCTGGTCTGTCACTGTGTGCTAAAACAGGAACAGCCTTGTGCTTCTCCTCTTGGAGCAGCAAGGCACTCCCCTTCACAGGAGCCTGAAGGTACTTAGTACATTGCTTCATATCTATGTGGGATACGTTTTAATCCAAGCCTCAATACTGCACAAATATTTTCTTTCACCATGCATGATGCCACAATTGAATTAATAAAGAAAATAATAAAAATGGAGAACAGTTTTGAGCCTAAATAAAAAAGGTTGACTGTCCAAGATGACCACGAAACAATGAGATTTCTCACATCCTCTGCCTCTGCATTTTTCAGGTAAACACTATGCTTGAGCATCAGCAAAAGGGGTTTGGGTTTTTGTGAGTCTTTAACTTTGACCTGGTAAAATTTAATTATTGTAGTAAGAAATAAATGCATAAAAATAATTATAAAATATGTATATAACTGCATATATACTTGTCAACTGATGGCCAGCAGTTGAAACATCTACACCTCAGGTATAAGGAAGAAAATCACCCTCCATATTTTATACCGCAGGCAGCTTTTATTTTCAACTTTTGAACTCCTTTTTCATTGCCACATCTGAGGAAAACCTTGGCTCATAGCAATGTAAGGTAAAAAGAGAATGACAGCTTGAAACAAGAGAGGATTGCCACTTTTAATCATAGGTCTGCCAAGCTGACAGCCAGAAAACATTACCAGCTAGAAAATTGTCCTTGGAGAGGTGTTTTGGTTTCCTTCTCTATGAGCGCAGGTGCAAGCATTGTATTTGAATGCATTTATTTCTTTTGATTTTTTAATGTGTTGCATTTGAGTTCAAGTGATATCCATGGACTCAGTGTACATCTCAAGAAATCTTATTTGTCTTCTCTGTCCTCCAGTCATTTTTATGAGTGAGCTGCTCATGTTGCAGACATTCTTGCAAAGCATTAAATTTTCCAGATGAAACCTCCAGCGAATCATTCCCATTATGGTTCAGTAAATGCCTCCCAGACTCTTCCACACGGAAGAAACCTCATTTCCTCCTTTGTAGTTTATTATATAATCTGTTTGCAATTTTTTTTTCCCTTTACCTACCATTTATTCTGCAGGTATAATTCTTAAGCTATGTAACTTCCTTAACAATAATGAACAACTACTTGAGAAAAATTTTCCTGTTTTCAAGGGGATATAGAGAAAGATTATGTCTTTGCCCTACCAAGAGGAGAATCATGTAGGCATGTACAATAGCAAAATAATAAAGCAGCCAAATACAAAAACCAAACAAAAATAAACCAAAACAAACAAGCAAGTCAGAAGGTAAGCAGCGTTTTGTCAAGGGGCTGATATAATTAGGTTCCTTAGAGGAACATGTGTCTGAGTAAGGAGAATAGTCTCACAGAAATTAGCACTTTCAGATTCCACAGTGACCTGACTCACGTGAAGATGTGGGTCTGGCAAACCAGACTGAAAGTTTTATGTTTCAAGGTTGTGTAAAGAAATAACATTTCTCTATTATATTCTATTCTTGCAAAAACTTACATCTTAATGAAATTCTTGATTTAAGAGAAATTTTTGGGGTGTTTTTTATAAAAATTAAACTTTGATGGTTAAAATTTGTTGATAAAAATTTAACTTTGGTGATAAATTCTGGCGGATATTAGCCATATACAGCATAAATTTCTCCCACATCACTGTTCTTAATCTCAGCAAAGATAAAATCCTCAACACAGAGCTTGCTGTTGCATCACAGAAGATAAGATATCAAGCAAATATTACAGAGGACTTCATACAGCGTACATTTTGAGGAACCACATTCAAAAAATAAAAAAAAAAAGGTTGATTTTTCCTGTTAGTTTCATTTGAGCAATCAAACTGTAAATTGGAACACTTAAATGGAAGTCAAGGAACTTGGAGTGTGATGGAGGAAGCAGTAATCAATTTGAAAAGATGTTGAATCTCTGATGAGTGTTGAATATGTCAGATTAAGTTATGTCCTAGAAAGGGAGGTTCCCTGAACAACTGCTAGTCACTTTAAATTATTCTGCATTTCAAACAGGAAATCATCCAATTAGACTAACAGATGCAGAGATTGGAATAAGCCTTGCATATTAGAAAATTAAAGAAAATGCAGCTGAGTACTATGGAAAGGAGCTAAGGTAAGTTGTTTTCCCTCTTCTTTTCTGTAATAAAACTTAATTTCAAGGACTTTAAGGATAAGGAAATGACTACAAATATATTACATGTGATTAAAACAGGAAAAAACATTTACCATGAATTTTCTTTTTTCACGTGTTTGTTCTGTTTGTCCTTCTTTGATGTATCGACAGTTTCTTTCAAGGTGAGTGGAGACTTCTGTATTTCTTCTTCCCCTGGGTCCATTCCAATACCATCATTATAATTTCCAAATGTTTTGAAGTAGGTAAGAAACAATACTTTATTACAATTACTCTTTGACTAAGATTCATCTCCATCAGAAACTTTGTTCTCCAAGACAGTGTGGGATTGCAAAATACAAACTATATGCCAAAATGGAAAACATAGGTGAGGTCAGGAAAAACAGAAGATGGAAATGAAATTCTATATAGTAAAAAAGCTCAACCTCAACAACAGACAGCATTCTGATGCTGGGGAAAATAGCATGATGAAAGAAAATAATATTGAAAATACAGCATGCTATTAAAACACCTTGAGCATTCTACTGTATCTGAGAAAATAAATAAAAGCAATATAATTTTACCTAGATGCCTCAATGTAGTTTCAGGATCAGACGATGTAGACCAGCCTGTATGTCAAAATTATCTTTGATTTTTAATAACTGGACTAATTTTAAACATCAGTCTAAAAAATCAAAATGTATAGAGTCATCAAGTGTCAGCCACAAATTATAATATTTTTTGTTTGATTTTTATCTGAGAAGAACTGTTTTTTAAGCTAAAAAAAATTTTAAAAATCAGATGGTAATGCTTTTTATTTTCATAAAATTATTCTTTTTCCATGATCCTCTCAGATACTTACAGGTACCCCACTGCTGCTTTTGGCAGTGTATGTCCCACGAGATTCATTTCTGAAGAGGCTGTTCCTGCAGGAATCTCAGATTAGGTAAGGAAAAGGATTTTTTCATGCTGTCCATGCACTGAATGTCAGGGCACATTCCAATGCTACATACACAATTCCTCCCATAGGATTTCCTCCAAAGTATTTTGCCTGGGGTCTGTCCCTTTATTACATATGAAACATCTTCTAGCTTACTACAAGAGTTCACTGAAATCACAACTAAATCTCTAGCAGCAGAAATACAGCCTTTAAGTGCTGTAATTCCTCTCAGCCTATTTTGAAATGCTTCATTCCCCTGAAGCCTGTTAAATGATCCTCTAACCGTAATTAGGAAAAAGTCTAATAATTTTCCTTTATATGTAATTTCAGACTGCTTTCTTCTGAAGATCTTCAAGTAATGTTAAAGCTTTGAAAGTCTTAATAGGATCAAAGACAAATTTGTCACGAAGAATATATTGTGGAAAGTTACTAATTTCTTATACCAGTATGCATTCACCTCACATCAAGATTTCACCAGCTCTGGAAAAATTAGATCTGAAGGTCCACTAAAAGTATTGTTTTTAGTTAAAACGTATAATTTCAGTAAGGAAGTGGAATTAAAGATAATCCAGGAGACACTCTCCTGCTTACAGATACACAGAGGATTCAAAGATAAAGCTGCCCATAAGGAATGAGTTTTCCTCTCCTGACAATGCAATCAGTTAGGGAAAAAAATCCCTTTAAGCCATAAATGTGTTCAAAAAGTATCATTTAACTTTAAAAATGGATTAAAAAGTATGTTGAAATTGTTGATGAATCAAAGTTTTTAATGGCTTGAGCAGAAAGCCTGATGCTTTTAGGTTACACAGAAGATGCTTATTCTTGGGAAAATTAAAATTTGCATTAAAGTTATAGGTTTGATATTCACTTTTGAGCTAGAGCAATTATCAAATGTATTGGGACCAAAGAGTAGCATAGCACTGCATTAGAATACATCAGATGGGCAAATGCATGGAAATCACTCTGCTGGTGAAATGCAAAAGCATGTGGAAAAAACCTGATATGACTTTAACAATACAAAACCATTGTGGCCAAATGTTCCAGTCCAAAGAAAGTGGAAAGGGTCATTGGGATACAGCTGCCACAGCAGAACTAGTCAGGACACATAAGTCTTTGCAGCTTGTGCCAGTCCAGTGCTTGGCCTTTATTGACATTGATGTGTAAAACAGAGCCCAGAGCTGCCCAGCTGCATGCAACACCACTGCTCTCAACCAGAAATTAAAATAATAGGTTTTCAATCACGTCCATAGAGCTGAATTTAGCCAGGAGGTCTGTAAAAAAACTCTACTTACCTACTACCTTGTTTTATGCCTGTATTCAGTGTATGCTGCCACGGGAAAATCCAGAGAAGGAATCATGGTACATCTCTTTTCAGCTCCTCTCACAGGCTGTTTCCTACATTGCTTAATAAGCATCATTTAATTTTACTGCAACACATTTAATGTATGAAAGCACCTTTAATGTATGGTAAAATCATGATACAAGACCCATTGAAAATCCTTTTTTTAAAGCTTCTCAAGTTACCTGAAGGAGTCTTTTCCCTGTCATCACTAACTGTTGATTTGAACCAGTAATGATAGTTTGTATGAGTGTCCTAGTGTGGGAGCTTTTTGCCTCCAAGAATCTATTCATAAATTTAAAAATCTTCCATCCAAGCAGCTCTTCTTAACCTGATTCTTTTAAGCACATGAAGAGTAACTGCAACCATCTAATCTAATTTCACATATACCAGTGAAGACTTCCAAAGATGAGCTCTCAAGTTCTGTTTAGTCATTGAATTTGAAAATAATAATGATTGTTGTGTTGCCTCAGAAACTGAGCATCTGGCTCTTAATAAGATGTTTATGTAATGAATGTTACTTCCCACATAATTTTGAGAAATAGGTATCCCCAAAAAGCTTCACTTCACTTTTATGTGAATATAGTTTATCTGGCAGATGCACAAGTGACAATGCAATAGAATTCTGTAATGCATTTTACTTCACACCTTAGGGTTAAGAAACTTGAGCAACACAAAATTAGTGTTTGAACACTAGTTCAACAACATATTATAAAAGTAAGAGACCTGTATGTCAAAATTATTTTTTGCTTTTAATAACTCATCAACTAGGTGATTAGTAGAGAGTCTAGGAAAGAAAAAAGTAATCAGACTCTAATTTAAAGCTTTTGTCAACTATTGTTGAAAAGCAAAATCATTGTCAGTTAAAAGGGGGGGGTTGCCATCCACAGGTAGCATCAAAGAAGAGTCTTTGGCTAGGAGGAAGTCAGACAGATGCAGATAACCAAAAAAACTGATCAATCTGATGTACACATATACATATGCATGGGTTTGAGTTTCAGTGTGGCCAAATATTGCAATGAGAAAGCAGTGACACTTGACTTAAAATACTGGTGGATGTTCTGAAAGATCTGTTTCTACTCTGGTGCCACAGTCTGAAGAGTTAATGTGACCCATGAATGTATTAATTCTGCTGTTACTGGTGGCCAAGGGAATGATATTTCTCATAAGCTGGTAGACTGGAGGACTCAGAGAAGTGCACCAAGGCTTATTAAAAGCTTGAACAAAGCCTTAGAAGGAAAACCTGAGGATCTTAGTCCAACAACAAGACATAAATGGGCAATTAGGTCACATTCTACAGGAAGAGACACACAACAGTGGACTTTCCACTGTAGTAGAAAATGTGAAGCTGGAAGTGTGAAAGCTGAAGATGGAAAAAATCAGATTGGAGTTCGAGGATATTATAGGAGTGAACAATTGAGTGTTTTGATCGGAATATATGTACAGATCTTCATTCTCTGCAAATAATTGTAAATAATACACAAAACTTTAGACAACTGTGTATTTTAAGGAGCTGG
This sequence comes from Sialia sialis, assembly GCA_009812075.1. NCBI lineage: Eukaryota > Metazoa > Chordata > Aves > Passeriformes > Turdidae > Sialia > Sialia sialis. Next base: position 16,660,578 of record VRYO01002772.1, read on the forward strand.
TAAGTCATCTTAAGTAGTTCCCAATAATTATTCCCATTTTTCTCTTTAGTTTTTATTTAGCAGTTGACTAAGCCTATAATTATCTGTATGTCTATGAAACTAGTTCCTAGTATGCACCAGAGAATGTGTTATTGGTTTCCACACAAGCATAATCAAATCATGAAGGCTCACAATAACAGTCATTAATTTTTAGGCTTGAATCTGTTCTTCAGTACCTTTAAAAAACCTCAAAAATCAACAGAGGAGTACTCTAGAATTTACTCATTTGCAATGTTACATTTTAAAGTTAAGAAAAATGTAGAGAAATTATTTTGCTGTTATTATTAAAAGAGAAAACAACTCCAGTATGTTTACATTTGCAGCTCCTATGTATTTTTTATTTTAAGTCATAGTTTCTAACCTGCTTGACCATTTATCTCATTCTCTCTGTTCTGCTTTGGCTTTCTGTGGCTGACCTCAGACTACTTATCTTCTCTTTCAATAGTTAGAAGACTACACTCAAGGCCAGAAAGACCATTTGCTCCTACCTTGTCCTGGATTCAGAAAGAAAGGTAACAATGCATTGATGTTCTGATATGTTTCACCCTTATTAAATGGATTCAAGCCTAGTGATTTTAACACTCCAAGGAAATCATCCCATCAGATTTCAGAAATATCAGCCAAATTTTCATGCATGCAGCAGCATTTCTAGCCTTTATCAATGATTCTGAAGTCAGTAGACAAGCGAAAAATAACTTTTTCTCCAAGATTTTATTGCTGTAGATGTTATTGTACTGACATGTTAATTTTCTGCTGAATTAATGGTCTTTATCTGCTCCCTTTTTTCTGTACATGAACATATTTTTTAATAAAAACTAGATGAGAAATTTAGTAAGATAGAGCCAATATAATTTATTTTTACACTGTTATTTGTTTACATGTATTTGTCTACTTTGTTCATTATTTTCCTCTGTTGTCAGCATTTTAGAGAAATGAAAACTTATGAGTGTATTATACATTTAACTGTAGTACAGTATTTCTTGGTGGGATAATATTTACACATACTTTTGCTTGAGATACATTCAGAAGAACTTTATGCCGTTACTAAAACTTTTTATTTCTTAAATAATTTAGAAAAATAATCAATACGTTTAATGTGAATTAATTTTTTTATAATCAGTTCTCACATTCTTAACCAGAACTGACAAAATCATGAAATTAAATGCTAAAATGAAAATCTGAAAAATGCTGTTTTAAAAGATCAAGATCAAAATGTGAGGTTTTCAAAGCAATCTTTATTAAAAAGCCATTTCAAGAAATAGTGACATTTCAAAGACCTCAACACTGCACTTTTTAGTGAGCTATCTATTAATTTCATTATTCATCTTTGTTTCCCAAGCCTATCCAGATATATTGCTCACTCCTCTTGCATGGAAAAGAAATTACTTACTCATTTTTCCTGGCTGATGTTCCAATACATCTTTCCCTAAAAACGGTTGTAGGACTGACAGGAGCAAAAAAGGGAAAGATTAACTGTTGTGAAGCTATACACTAATGCTTGGGATACATTTGAAAAAAAATTAATGTTTTCCTCTTCCCTGTGAGTCTTAAAGTGGTTAGTATTAAATAAGGTTGCTCATAACGGTAATATCTTTTTTTCCCGATTATAAATTATTTCTGTTTTTGAAGAGGAGCACACAAGGCACAGAACCTTGCTGTTTCACAAGACATGGTCTTGCATAGAGCATGCAAGGGTCAGCTCAGAGAAACTGCTGAAACTAGGACACTATCCTACAGAATTGGTGTTCCTTTTTTTTAACCTCAACTTAGAAGTCATTCGTATTCCTTTCCACAGTTACGAATTATGTGAATTTAGTGTCTCTGTTTCTCAGAAAATATTGTGTTCCATGTATTTTCTATCCAGATATACAGTAATTTCACACATATAAGTCACACTGCACTAAAAGGCGCACTTCTGGGTTATTGGCAATTTCCCGTACTTTGTCCACGTATATAAGGCACACCAGACTATAAGGCGCACTTTTTTTTTCAGTGAGGATCTGCTGCCAGCTCTCCCCGTGTGGCTGCTGGCTGCGGCCTCCAGCTCTCCCCGTGCCTCTCACAGCTCACACTTCCGGGTTGGCAAATTTCCGAACTTTGTCCATGTATAGGGCTCACTGGCCTGTAAGGCACACATCCAGGTTTCTATCAAAATTTTAGTCAAAAGGGTGTGCCTTATACACGTGAAATTACTGTAGTCTGAAGACCTTAATGTCACTTGGTCATTTTGATAACTGCAAACCATAAAGAAGTTATTACAGTAATTTCACACTGATAAGCTGCACCTATTTCACTGAAGAATCAAGCCGATCCTGGAAGTGCGGCTAATCACCAGGTGCGGCTTATTTATGGACAAATTCCAGTGAAATGCCAACCCAGAAGTGCGAGCTGGCCAAGGACGGAGCTGACGTGGAGCCACTGGTGAGCGGGCGACGAGCCGCCACCGGCTTCACGCAAAGCCGAGCTGCTTGCTGGGATCGCGTGAAGCCAAGCCGCTTGCCGGCGCCGCATTCGCGCGGCCAGCCTGCCGAGATGCTGCTTTTGATCGGCATGGGGAGCCATAGCAGCCAGCGCCGGGGATGGGAGTGCCGTGGCCCGCAGCACGGGGAGGGTGCTTGGGTCTGCATTTAAAGGCTTCTCTGGTCTGTGAAAACTGTTTGCAAATTGAGCACCTGACAGCAAAGTCCACGATCATGCGATTCTGTTACTAACACATTACTTTGTTGCACATGGATTCTTGCTTCAAAAAAAAAAAAAAAAGTGCAGCTTATCACCCCGTGCGGCTTATTTATGGACAAATTCTGTGGTCTTCCCAGCTATCCAGAAGTGCAGCTTATAACCAGACGCGGCTTATGAGTGTGAAATTACTGTTCTTTGTGGATATCAAGAATATGATTGAGTAAATGTACACAAATATAGTTGTGTCCCATAGACTAGCTTGAAGGAACTCACTAGTGATCCAATGTACATGATGGTAGATTAGTAGCAGAGAGAAGGGAAGCTGGCCATGGGAAAAGGAACCATTTCACAGGGAAAAAAAGCATGATAAAAGACAAAATTAACTATAGACACAAAAATAGTAACGATAGTTTTTAGAGTCTCATACTCCTAATACTGTAATTAACATTAAAATTGACATTAAGATTAATAGTAATATTAAAATTAATGGGGAAAATTTACTATTTTATATATATAATGATCATATTCCCATTCAGAAATCCCAATGCAAAATATATGCTGCAGTACAGAACAATATGGAAGAGACAGGTTGACCTTGGCTTGCTGCTGAGTGTACATCAACCTTCTCCATCTCTCCTTTTCCTCAACAGAATGGGGAGAAAATACAGTCAAATTTCATGGGGACAACATAAGTATAGGGAGATCACTCAGCAGTTACAGTCACAGACAAAACAGACTTGAAATCGGAAAGTTAATTTAATTTATTGCCAGTAAATTAGAGTAAGAGAAATGAGAAAAATAGAACTAATTTTAAAACTCATTTCCCCCACATTCCTATCTTCCCAAGTTCAACTTCCTTTATTTCCGACTCTTCCACCTCTTACCATAAGCTGTACAAGGCGGTAGGGGATGGGGCTCAAGGCCAGTTTATAACACTTTATCTGTTGCTGCTTCCACCTCACACTCTTCCCCTGCTCCAGCACAGGATCCTTCCCACATGAGGCAGCCCTCCAGTGATTCCTTCCCATAGGCTGCAATTCTCCACAAACTGCTTCAGCATGGGGACTCCCATGCTTTGCAATCCCTCAGGAAAATCTTGTCCAGCATGGATCCCCACCATGGGATCCCAGAATCTGCCAGAAAAGCTGCTCCAGAATGCACTCCTCTCTGCTTGGTTCCACCTGTTCTGCTCCAGCATGAGCTTCCTACAGGTCACAGCTTTCTGCAGAGTACAACCCCCTGCTCCAGTGTGGAGTCCTCCAGAGACTGCAGGTGGATCTGTGTCCTCCATGGGCTGTAGGAGCACAGCTGCCTCTCCATGGTCTGCACCCCAGGCTGCAGAGAAATCTCTGCTCCAGTGCCTGGAGCACCTCCTGCCACTCCTTCTGCACTGACATTGGTGTCTTCAGGGTCGTTTCTCTCACTGCTCTCTCCCACCTGCTGTTGTGCAGTATTTTTTCCTCTCTTAAATCTATTATCCCAGTGTTGCTCCCACCACAGCTGATGGGCTCAGCCTTGGCTAGTGGCAGGTCCATCAAGGAGCCAGCTGGCATTGGCTCTCTTGGACACAGGAGCAACTGCTGGTGACTTCTCACAGAAGGTACCTCTACTGCTCCCCTGTCCCCATACACCCAATACTACTATGCACACAGTTACAGTTATATTTAAATATGTACATTTAAATATTCTATCTTTCAACTGAATAATGTATTATATGTCTATAGCCCAGGATGTAGCAAGTAACATAGTATGCAACTGTCTAAAGCATTTCTCAAATGTTACTGAAGGTGAAGTGTAAAATTTCATCTAGAGGGTAAAAAGACATTCATTTAGTATTGTGCAATAGGATGTTAGTGGAAGATGTAATTCCCGTAGATCTGTGGCTGTGAGGAGGGTTAATACTGGAGCAAATCAAGCATGTGTGAAGTAGTACACAAGTAGTGTGGGTCCATGCCTGTGTGACACTGTCTGATCATCTGGACCACACTGTTCATCAGGGGTTCTGAGGGCACATGGATGTACAAAAAAAACTTTCCACAAGGTAAGTCTTGATTAGCTACTCTGAGACCTTCATTTCATTGCCAATAAACAAGGCATTTGCCTTCCAAAAACACACTTCAACTGATCACATGCATATTCTGATTATGAGTGAGTTGCATGCAGATATGTTTGCAGATATCTCTACAAACATGCAGATATAATAACTTAGTAGCACTTGGGCAATATTGAATATAAATGATTATTTATATAATTACAGCAATCATGATTGTACTCCCTCATTGCTGAAGAGAACTTTGGGGATTGTCTTAATAACATATAATTCATTTCCTTTTGGCACTGAAAGTCTGGGTATTCAAGTAGCATGTTGCCAATACTCTAGATGCTGTGCAGTCAATGCTGTGGGGGAAAAACACGTTTTGGTGAAAACAAACTCTATCTGTCATTTTCTCCTTAAAGACAAAGGGACACTTGTAATTTAAAAAGTCATCAAACTTTACCGGACAGAATCATATGATTGAAATTTTTTTTTTACTCATTCTCCAAGTCTTCAAAAAATCTAATACTGAAGCTGAGACATTATACTAATTTAAAATTAGCCAAGATTTTTCACATTTCTGCTCTTGGTTTTTGGACTTCTTTGCTCTTTCTTCTTTAGCTCATGTTTTGCATAATAATATTGTATTAACATACTGAAAGCAAACAATACAACTGGTACTATTAGCATTCAAGGTATCTTTGGACGCCTTTGTCCTAAGTTGAGTTTTCTTCAGAGGAATTAAAAGCTGCAAGGAAAAGATGTTCTTTGCCTTTCACAGAGATGAGATATATTATTACAGAGATTAAGATCCAGAGAGAAGGCTTTAGCTCAGCAAATGGGATGAGCATAAAATGTGACCTTAAATCCAAGATAGCAATTCTTAAAATATCTCTACTTTGAATGCAGCTTTGTGACAATGATGTCTTCTTGCTCAGGAGCTTATGGTGCCTTCTCACTGTGTTCTTGCAGTTAGCAACAATTACAGTGGGAATATGTAGCTGCAATATTACAAATATTAGTGGGCACAAAAACACCACTACTGAAAGCACCGAGAGCGTGATCCAGAAGCTGCATGTGCCCTCTCACAGACCAGCAGAACATCTGCTGGGCCATAGAAACTTCTTCCCAATTCCTCTTTTTCAGGCTGATCATATGCTCCTGTCCCCACAACAGCACAGCTATCACAAGCAAATGATGCCATTCCCACATGGTGCTCCAGGGCCTGGTGCCACAACACTCTGTTGGTGTAAGGAATTAAACTTAAAATATTCCTGTGTGGCTTTTTCAGTCAGATCTTTAAAAGATTTTATATTGACACTTGCATCTTTAGAAAAGCTTTAAAAACATGAACTTCGCCTTATGGGGGAATTCTTGACAAACAAAATAGCCTCTCCACTAGTTTTGCCTTGGGAAGCATATTCAAGCTGAAGAAATATAGACTTGTATACATTTACTCATTGTTGCAAATACTGGGATGCCTAGATTTTGCTAGGTGTTTTCCAAAAAATATGGGTTGCTGCATAAAAATTTAAATATTACGTCTAATCATAAAAAACACAGGTGATTATACTTTCCCCAAAGGCTATAAATCTATTCTCATAGTATACATAGTGAGAATGGACATTAAAAAGGGATTAAAAAAGTAATTTTTGCTAATAAAACCAATATCAATATTTTCTCACCTTCCATAATAATTTTCTACTGTTTACTTATATTGTCCTTTTGAATTTTATTAGGACTTTTAATATTTTTTCTTGATCTTTGAATAATAATTTTCTATACTTTGGTATATACATAGAGTAACAATATTTTATTATTTCTGAAATAGTTTACATATTAAATGTAAATATGTAAATAAAAATACAAGAAAATAAAAAGATACTTCATCTTGTTGGTCCTGGAAAGATGGATTTTTTAGAAGTTTGTATTTAGATTATCAGCTTTATTAAGCTTCACTTTTCCCAAGTTTCACACACGCAAGAATTTGAATCTCTGAGAAATTACAGAGGTTTTTTACTAAATGTTAATTTATTTTAATTTCTTACCAATTTCAGTTGTTATTGTTTTGTTGAATTTACTTAAAAAGTGCAAAGTTTTTCTGTTTCTCTGCTGTAAACAAGATGCTAACTAATCGATTAACTTTCACAGCAGAATACAATGATGAAATTTAGTGGAGGGTGTGTGGACAGAAGGTATTGGATTTATCAAGATCTGTGAATCAGTCCCTATATTTGATCATGAAGTTTCTGTCTGACAAATTTTTGCAGAAAAGATAACACAAAATCCTGATTCCATTTTTTAATAATAATTGTTTCATAATAATTATTTTAATCAATATATGACAGTAAGTCTCAAAGTTTAGTATTTTTCTTAGTTTTGCATTTGTTTTAGATATTTTAAAATACACTTGCATATCAGATCTCATTCTGCAAAAGTGATCCACAGCTAAGTGCTGCTGACCTGCTAAATAATTTCATCACTGCTCTTCTATAAGAATTTAAATTTATTATATGTCTTACTTTAATAGACAGATGAGAGGAAGAAAATTATAAATTGTCTGACACTCATATACTATTTAAATGCATATGCAAGTCAATACATCAATCTTAAACAGTTTGGCTATTACTATTGGGGAAAATGCTAGAAAATCTGAAGAGAGAAGGAAGGCCAAATAAGTGTATTTCAGAATGGCAGCAATTTGACCTGACCATACTGTATATTGCCACAAATCAAGAATAAAGAACTGTTTTCTCATTAATTTGTATTTTTAAACCTCAAAACACTTGAAGAGCTGTCAGCAAAAAGGTGTAAGAATTTACCAAGAGCCAGAATCGCCCTCATGAGGCATTGGGAGATGGATGACAGGTTAATGTCCTTCTAAAGTACATTACCATATGCTTGAGTGAAGTTCTGTAGAGCTTTGTCTTCTTAGAGTCTCATGTTCAAATAATTTAGTTAGATGAACTTATGCCTGCTCACATTATGTAGCTGACTGACTCATAACTGCTGCTTATATTAGCTGATTGCAAAATAGGGAAATCATGGCCTAATTTCAATTAAAAGACCGAGAACATTCTTTGAGAAAATGCATTTTAGTCTCTTTTAAAAATTCATTATGCCTTCTGTCTTAATTGGAGCTGAGTGGTCATTTTATTACCAGATGGCTTTAGCACCATGTCACTGATATCATGTAAATATGGAATTCAAGTCTGTGACACTGGTGTTTCTTAGAAAGAATTTTTGATTTTAATCTTCAATAACAAGTTTATAACTTTATTTCTTAAATCTAGGTATTTCACCTTATAAAGATTGGCACTAGTTGAAAGCACTAGAAAGCAGTCATTCAAATGCCGTGATGTTGCTTCAAATCACCAAGACCTTTAGTTGACAATTCTTCACAGAAAATGCAACTGCAATACTGCACATAGCAGACATCAAACTCTTCTTTTTATTGAATTCAATGCTGAAAAGCCAGCTGATTTCAGCAGCAGGAAGTTAGATATCATCTTTTCCCACACAAACAGAGAAAACTGCATAGCTGGAAAGTCAGTCTCACACTCTCACATGTAAGAATTTTCTAATTACTTTAGTATTGCAACCAAAAAAATTTTGTACCTTAAGGTCTGCCTATCAGAATCCATACAATAATTTCTTTAAACAAGAATGGCACTATTTAATTTCTGCTTCTGACTTCAAGATTTACTGCTTTGATTTAGCTGAAAGCTGTACTTATTGCAATACTGTGAAACCTGAAAAGCATGTCTTTTCACATTGTGTTATTTCATTTCGGGTTTGTCTCATATTGTAGGTTGAATTGATGGGCCTCTGTGTACAAGAGAGCATCAGTGCTCTTTCCAAAAGCAAAAATTTTTTTCTGAGGTGCTAAATTGTAGGTGCTGTAGGTATTCATAAGGAAAGATCTAATTTTGGTATAGTTTTATTTAGTTGCACCTAAAGGACCAAAATTTTACTGTCTAGGATTTCAGAAAATGAGAATACCATCAATGACAATTGTATTAATCAAAGGTATTACACATGACAGCTAAGCACAATTAAAATTTTAGTTCCTGAACATGATTTCCAAGAAATTGAATTAACTGAAGATCCTCATCAAAACCTGTTTTTCTGAGTCCAGGATGTAACCTTTGAGCCACTAAATTATTTGGACTAAATTGTTCACCTTATTAGAGTCAGAATTCCTCCAGTTATTCACACACATTGTAAACTACTATGTCGCTTCTTTAATTTATAAACATCTAGGAACTGTGAAGCATGTACCTTCTTTTCTAAATTTCTTCTAGTTTTGCAGGCACCTATTTGCATTTCATCTGTATTAGTGTGTGGTATCTTTCACTTCCTGTCTTTAGCACTGGTGGAGTCAGTCCTGAGGGATCTGGGTCATAAGAATAAACTAAGGACCCAGAATTTTAGAAAAGAAGAACTCCAGCTCTTCAAAAAGTTAGTCAAGAGGACCTCCAGGGAAAGCTGCCCTCAGGGGCAAGGTAGCAGGATAGACTGGGAGATCTTAGGGACATCTTCCAGACAGCGTAAGAGCTAGTGAACTCCAGGAGTAAGTAATCAGGAAAAGAAGATAAGACTGGCATGATGAGGCAGTTTGACCACCCTTCTGGTCAAACTGAAGGGAGACAGGGAAATACACAGGCAGAGGAAACAGGGACAAGAGTCCTAGGAAGAGTATAGGAACACAGTAGTTGTGCAGAATGGAATCAGGAAGGTCAAGGTGGGACTGGAACTGACCTTGGAAAGGGATGCAAGGAATAATATGAATGACTTCTGTACATATGTCAGGCAAGATTTGCCATGTTTCCTTGCATTGCCTATCCTCCAGGTGCCTTAGCACATCCAGGATAAACTTTTCCATATTTTCATGCACAAGGCTGGTAGTCCTCCTTTCTGTTGTTTCAGAAAATAGGTGCAATGTGTCCTATTATCCAGTCACTGGTGATTTCCCTTGACTGCCGTGACTTTTAGCTCATTCATCAACGGCATAGACATAAGTGCACACTCTGCAAATTTGCAGATGACACCAAGCTGAATGATGGTGCTGACATGGCTGAAGGATAGGATGCCATTCAGAGGCACTTGAATAAGCTCAAAAGGTGGGCCCATGAGGATCTCATGATATTCAACAAGGCCAAGTGCAAGATCTTGCATGCACGTTGGGGCAATCCCGAGTATTCACCCAAAATGGGATATAAAGATATTGAAGGCAATCCCAACAAGGAAGGCCTGGGGGTTCTGGACATGAACTCAGGATGTGCATTGGATACTTTTTACAACAAAGCTAGTGAGACACTGGTAAATGCTACCCAGAGAATAAATGGATCTTCCGTCCCTGAAAATATTCAAGGTCGTATTGGACGGAGCTTTGTGGGCGACCTGATCCAGCTGAGAATATCCCTGCTCATGGTGAGGGCGTTGGACTATTTGGTTTGTAAAGATACCGTCCAACCCAAACTATTCTATGATTTATTTGAAAACTTTGAAATATTGCTGGGTTTTATTAATACTTAGAGACATATTATATATTTTAAAACTTGCTGCCCTCAGATATGACAGTGTTTCAATACCCTATAAAATCTTTCGAAAAAGGACTTTGTTGTAGTTCAAAGCATATTATCTATTAAGTATAAATGCAGTGAACTGAAAAGAAAGGACAAATATTTTCAATTAATTTAATATGATTATGCAGAAGGGCTTAAAAAGTACCATCCTACTGAAATAGTGGGTTTAAATTAAATTATTTCTACATTTTTCCACCAGCATTAAAATTCCTGTCTTGAAATGTCATTATAATTGAAGCCAAATTATTACAGTTCAGGAGTTATGTTTCTACAGGTATCACTCCATTCAGTTTTAATGTTATGAGAATTCTTGGTACTCTCATACCTCACGTCAACATTAGGAAGTTTCAATTAGCTCTATAGAAATCTATTATTGAAGTACATTTGGCAAGCGAATAATATGAAGTTTGGATCTTCATTGGTTGAGTTCTATTTTGGTTTTCCATAAATAATGCAGACTTGAATTCAGCTGTGATCAACAATCAGTGTCTTGCAAGGTTTTTTTTCAGATGGCTTACCACGTCCAACTAAACGAAAATACAACCAAGCAAACGTGACTCCTTTTTGCACCACTTTCTCCGTAAAATACTTTTAAGCTGAATATTCATACCAATAACTTAAACCTGTTTGTTATCTTTCATAAACTCCTTTCCAAAAATGAAAAAAGGGGTAAGAAACATCTGAATGATCAGAATTATTGCAATGAATATCCAACCATACTGTTGATTCCTGTAAACACATTGTCAGAGTTATTTGAATGTGTCATACCTGTTGTTTGAACACATTGATCCACTGCACAAGGATTGGTCTAAGGGCAATTCAAATTTTTACTTCCCTGTAATATCAGAGGAAACACTTGAGGACTACTGTTGGAAACCATCTGCCAGCAAATAACTAGGAAAAATTAAAAAGCCTATTTTTGATCCTGAGTCCCCTTTTAGTGTCTACTCTCTGTTCATGTTGTTCACCCAGCTGCCAAGTGGAACAAAATGTACTGCTGCTATTCTGGGGCTCCTCCAGGAGGACAGAAAACATAATTCAAGATTCTGCAGCTGAAGGTTTTTGAAAACTTTAAGGCACATAACACTTAACCTTGTAATAATCTCTCACAGTTTGGCAAAAAATGTATTAAAAAAATTGTTGGGCTAGCCAAAATATTCCTGTTTCTGAACACAGTTCTGAACAGTTTAAAGTAATTTCAAGATTGAAAATGAAAGGTTTAATCAGGAAGTCCAAAATAAAAGACCTTGATAACCCATTACAGATTTAGAAAGGATTTCAAGGAGCAGAGAAGTTTGTTACAGAATTGCCATCAGAATGGCAATTACTGTAATTTTACAAGTCATCTATGTTACAGTGTAAGAAAATTTAGGAAAATCGTACTTTAGGGAAAGAGATATCACAGAAGAAGCCAGTGTACATTGTTCTAGAATACTTCAAGTTTGGAAATACATAGTCATCTTGTAGATAATATTTGTATTTTGAGCTATACATCTTTGCAAGACTCAAACTTCTCTTGTTCACCATACAGCTCTTGCATTAATCATCCCAAGAAATACCAAACTTCAGTAAAACGCAGCCCTTATATCTGCATTGCAAAATTCTCAGTCAAGAGAACAAATGAGTGTGGATGTTGTTGAACATTTCTGAGTTCTTAGCAAATTCTGTTAGAACTATGTTAATGTTAATAACTACAATGGGCTGGAATAATTCTGAAGGCAAGTAGCACAAGATAGTCTTACATGATTAAATTCTCTCCTGTCCTCTGAGTAAGATGGTCTTATACTCACTGCCCATCTGGAGCAGACCTCGGCTAGTGCTATCCAAAGTGGCCCCTTGGCTTTGTCTGTGTAGTGTGTGAGGTGGCCCAGGCTAAAATCATACCAATGTGTTTAAACAGCAATATCACTGTAAATAATCGCAGTGCTTGGTCTGGTTTAGTTCTCAAACTATGAGCTGTGAATTCACCTGACTCCAAGACAATGGGAGAGCTCACAAAGGGGAAAAGACCAACCATACAACACCTGGCAAGCAACCTGCTCAGATTTGTAACACTTGTCTGAACCAACTACACTGCTTTCAGACACAAGTGCTATTTCTGTACAAGTCAAGTGAAAAAGGCTAGGGAGCAGTGCCATGTACTGAAACTTGGTAATTCACCCAGTGAAATCCTTCACATGGCCTCTGCAAGGCTGTTTTCTGACCTAGTCCAGTATCTTCCACAAAATCAGAGAACAATTCTCAGATATAGCACAGAGCCTACAATGTTTAAGGCATTGTTTTCAACAGGCAGGAAATTAAGACAATTTTAGGTAGGTGCAGAGTGTTCTGTTTGTATTGACCTCAACACCCAAGAGCAAACCAGCATGACTATTTTAGACAGGGCCAAATTGTCATTAGAAATAATATTCATATAATCTTAGAATGGTTTAAAAGACTGCTATAAACTACCTAATCCAGTTTTGCTCAGAGCTGATCCAGTGCATCAGGTTCCTTGTGGAATTATTTAATCAAGTTTCTAATATATGTAAAGAAATATACCTATACTGCTAAACAAAAAAGAGCCAGCAATTGATTTGAAATAACAGACTCTCATCAGCCAGTTAAACTCCTAACTCACTCTCTGGATTTGGATGATCCAGCTTCTTCTGCTTCAAAACTAGTGTCTTATTTTTATGGCACCACACTTAGCTGTAGCAGTTAACAGTCCCCAGCTGTCTTTCTGTAGCACCACTAACACAGTCAAGATGGCCAAAACTGCACAGAATATTTCCCAATCTAATCAAGACTCCCAGACCTGAACTACATAGAGTCCCCTGCATTGTGTGTGCACCTGTGCATTGCAAAGCTGGTACCAGTAAATTAATAATGGTGCTGATTATGTTTTTTATTCATTTTAGTTTAATATAATAAAGGGATTATACAAGGCTGTAGATGGTCTAATATTTAATTATACACTAAAAATGACTAAATTGCACCTCCTCATAATTTAAATCAGTTCCCAAATCAGGCAAACACCTATTCTTCTTGTGTCCCTCCCAACCACATTCAGTTTTCTCCAGAGTAAAAATGAGGCTGTTGCAGAAAGAAATCTGAAGAAATCTGAGCATGCAGGAAATGCTGCAGACAATGTTCAGATGAGCGTATACTTTTCCTTTGTAAAGAGTGGACAACAACAGCTAAACATTGCTGCCACAGTGAGAGCACGACAATCTCTCAAGTGAATTGGTTCCAAGGCATGTAAAGTTTTATGGTGCATAGATAGCACCTTAAATTTCAGTAGGTCATCTAATTCACCAGATTTCCACAGATATCCTGCTGTGTGAAAGTATCCAAATCCTGAATAATTTCAATTTCAGTGTCTGTCATGCAAAGGATATTATGCAACCCTGTTATGAAATCACCAAAGTAGGGCTAAAGGAAAATTCATTTGCTTCTGAAATTAAAATTCAGGAGAAAAAGCTATACAAAAGAAAAAGGCTTAATGGCAATTAAACTTGTAAGGGATAAACAATATTTTAATGAGATCTCAGGTTTAGATATGGTTGGATACTCTAGCACTTGATTTTGTCCTCTAGAAAATGCCAGTGTCAGAAGCATAAGACTATATGATTATGCTTTTGCTTACAGATTAAATGACTTACAGCCTTACATTGGATGTAAATTTGACATTTTAGTTGTCTGATAATCGTTTAAAACTGATGCCGTCTCTAGATATGTAATGAGAACTGGATTATTCTCATATATATATATACAGTAAATGAATAAAATTTACAAAAGGGAAAATTTCTAGAAAATATTGGGAGAAATTTTCTCACAAGGAAAGTAGTCAAGCACTGGAATAACTTGCCCAGAGAAACTATGAATGTTCTTATTCATTTCCCTGAGGAACCTTGTCTCATGTGGCCCTATTCCAGGAAAAAAAAAGATCAAGTGGCCTCTAGAGGTCCATTCCAATTTAAAGTAGCCCATGATTCTGCAATTTAATTTAATTTTTTTAGCTATTGCTCTTATTTTTTATGTGATATGGTTTATTATTTATATGACATATGCAGAAATTAAACAAAAGAGAAAAATCAGAATAAATCAGTAGATGAAGACCAGCTATAGATACATAATTGTTACTTGTAAAACTTTCCAGTAACTTCAAAGAATGGTGGAGTCACTATGGGACTATATTAGACTGACCAGATCATTCGACAAAGTACAATCATGAATTGTATGAAACTACATCAATCTAAAAGTAACAAATGTAACTCCCATAGGTTAATTAGGGTTGTACTCTGGAATTCAGCTTCTCTGGAAAGGACCCATGATAGCTACACATATGGTAAATAATAAGGTAATAATGAATTGGCAGGAAAATGGTACTCAATATATAAACAATGTATTACTGAATAAAAGCAGAGGGGCAGAAATGTAATTGCTAATGGGATATCAATGAACTATGGAAGACATTTTTCAAGTAGAACTTGGACAAACTTTAGAGAGCTTCAAAGATAATTAAAAAGTATGAGTAAACTAAAATTTTCAATAATTTTTGTGGGAAAGCTGAAAAAGAAAACATTTTAATAATTTTCCTCCAAAAATTATTTTGATCAGCTTTAAAATCAACTGTTTTATATATCTTTATTTTTAAAGGTACAGAAATTCCAGTCCTTATATGCTGTTCTGCAAAGGAACTAGGGCTGTTTTTATACACGAAAATCTAGAAGATTTCAGTAAGGACTTCTTTTTCATTTTTCTGACTCATTGTCTTCTACTTAGTCAGGTTTTATATCAGTGTTGTGTGCTTAGGCAAAGTTCTTAACATTCTAAAATATGTGATCATTTTGAGCAAAACAAAACAAAGCAAACATTTCTATAAGAGAAGACAATAATTTTGGTGCAAGGATAACTTTTTCTCTGTTAATAGAGACTACTAAGATGGTTGCTTCCTATTCAGACACTGTGCTCCAGAATCTTTGGTGAAACATCTTGTAATGGGGGCAGCACCCATGAGAGCAGCAATCAGGAGCAGCAAGTTTCTGTAAACACCTTCAGCACTTAGCTCACATCTGATTTTAGCTTCACTGTAGGATGGCCAAGTTGAATCTATTTCATTAGTCAGGACTTTGAAATCAGAGCCCATATTTATTTTATTACCATTGTTTTCTTCATCTTCAGTCGGCATGTCATAAGCCCTCCTGATTTGTGGCAATCCTTGAGATGTGCATGACTGTCTGTATTACCATCCATAAATCCAGTATCTGCCTGAATTCATTAAACTCACACTTGCAGCTAACCTGTGCACTGATCTTATTGATATTTAAATAACACTCTGTGCCTTTACTTTTCCCCCTGGTGCTAGTAAAAAGTTTTGATTTCAGGGGCTGTGGCAGGTAAAGTGAAAGCAGTAATTCCAGAGAATCTAAAGGTATTATAAAATATTCCATTATAGATTTCAATGCAAAATTTTTCTTAAGTTTCAGCAAATCACTGGAAATTCTCAGTAGTGGGTAAAAATTATTTTATCACTATTATTGTTATAAGAATAAGCATATTTACTTGAATCATTGTAGAGATATTCTTAAACATCCTTTTAAGGCTAAAGATCTTAGGCTCAGGGCATTTTTTTTGTTTGACTGACAACCAGTGCAAGATGATTTATGCGTTAAGTAAAGGACCACAAACTCTTGCCGTGTACTTCTGCTTCCCCACCCCAACTTTCCTGTCTTTTGCACTCTGAAGAGGCGATGGGCAGCACAGGAGTCTGCAGTGGTTTTGGCTGCCGTACATAGCAGGTTTCCTGTTGCTCTGTTTGTAACAGGGTTTGCTGCTCTATCCCTTTGTGTCTTTAACACCATGGGTTACCCATGGCCACAGCCTCTGGGGGCTGTTCCTACCTCTTTCAGCATGACGTGCCTCCCTAAAAGTGTGTCTCTGGTCACATGTGCTCCTCAGAAGTTTTGGTTCCCAATGGTTCAGTTTCCTGCACTGTTGTTTCATTTACTCCATGATTATGCCTATATCCATCACGACAACCCGCCTGCACACAGTATCATTCCATCTTTACCACCATGGGTTTTGATACAAATGGGTCTAGCAAACCAACATCTGGAAATTGCTAGCAGGAAATAGAGATGAGCAATTGCCAGACTCCACAATGTTCCTTGGTGATGAGGACACAGCAAGCCTAACTGTAGAGGAAAAAATATGGCAGACCAGAGCTACTCAGGTAGCTTCAGTTCATTAGTCGTGTTTCCAGTGAAACATCTTATTTAATTGCTTCACTTTGAAGTTGCAAATGCTTGCTAATTTGCTAAACTATGTATTGAGTCATTCTAACAGAAATCCTTTATGGAAAAATATGAATACACTATGTTAAGTTCTGAGCTACTTCTTCATTACCCAAGCTATGGATCCTTTAATTCTGATATGGATTCCTCTGAAACTAATTCATTATGTTAATAACTTCATACCTCCATTTCTGACAGCTATTAGACAGATGCTGAGAAGTATCGTCTGCTGTAGGAAGACTATTGCCTTCTACCAAAGTCATATAAGTGGTGTATTTGTCAATGAAATCAAGTTCAGATAAGTCTCTTATCATGCATTTTCCATTTAAAAATTTTTCAGAATATTGTCTTTGACACAAAAAGCCCAGAACAAAAAAATCTGTCCTGGTGTCCAGGTACATTTCATTTGGTCAGAATTCAGGCAGTGGACACTGTTATTTCTTAAATCATGAGGAAGTTATGGTAAAAAGAATAAATCTGAGAGAAAATGGCTTCTTTATTTTGAGTGCAAAAATGTGATGTACAGACTAAATGGTCCAAAAGACATGTAAGGCAAGAATGTCATGTCCTCTAATACATCTACCAAAAGATTGTAAACGCCTCAACAAATCAAACCCTATTCTGTACATGAAAAGAAAGCCACTGATCAGCATTTTGAACAAACTGGAAGGATTTTTTTTCTCTAAAGAGGATAACTAAAAATGTACTGTGGTGACAAATTCTTGACTCATGAAACCTGCTTTTTGGAAAGAGAATATGGCTGAAATTCATTAGAGATAAATCCAGTTATTAAACTGTAGATGCACTGTGCTGTGTATCTTCAGCTTTTAGACCTGATGGCTGTTGCTTATACTCCCCTTTTCCTTAGGCACTAACACATCGGTGTTATGCCTAGGGGCTGTTTTATCCTTGAAGAAAGCAGAAGACTTCCAACAATTGAGAGAGTTACTCATCCTGCTCAGAAGAGGGCAAAACACAGGACCTAGCCACCTCTGCGCCCTCTCCAACTTTTACCAAGTAGAACTTACTTCGCATTTTAAATGGATCCAAATAGTAATCGCAACTCTACAGTTTTTGTGCCCATCTGGTATAATGGACTTTGAGACCCATTATGATTGCATTCCATAAGGAAAATAGGAAGTCTGTGTTGCATGGTCCTATACTTTGTCTTGCATGGTTCTACGCTTGCACACAACAGTAGGAATTTGGACTCTCCAACTTCCTTCTTGGATGAATCTTAAAATAAGTTTCCTTGATTTTATTATTTTCCTACCTACCACAGACATTCAAACATAGGATTTTCTTTCCATAAATGTTCTCTAAAGTATTTTCAGACCTCCCTGTTCTGCTAGTAATCAATAATCACACTAGCATTGTGAATAGAGTTTTAAAAAGGTAGCAAATATACATTATTAACCTGCTTATGTATGGAATATGGACTGTGGACTGCAACCTGAAGAGATCATACAGAATTGATCTCCCATGGAAGTAAGGTCTTCCATTTAAACAAGTAATCTATTTTCTGCTTCACTTAAATTCTTATTTCACCTGATTTTGCATGCCTATAATGTAGTTGCCTCAACTGTGTAGAACACCATAACCTTACAGTGTGCTTATATGGAAAGAAAAATTAATTCACCTTACTTGTATCTCTACTTTAGTGTTTGATGAATCGCTTGAAGAAACACCGATTTATCCCTTTTGACTATATAGAAAGCCTAACTGAAATGTAGTCGTATATATAACAGTGGGATTTGCATTAGGAAAGATGAATCCAGCTTCTAATCTCCCTCTAAGTTCAGTGAAGAGAATTACATGTGTCTGGAAGGTGATTAATGTGGATATACTTTTTTCCATAGTACAGTGTATCTCCTTACTCTCTTTTTCTCTTACCTTTAACAAGCATGTGAACGTAGAGACAGAAACATATGGTTAAAGTTCGATGAGATGAAAACCACTTATGCAATTATTTTCTAGTTCTCCTGGAACACATCCTCATCATATTAATGAGTGATGAACTTCAACAGATTGACCGTATGCTTCCATATCAATTTGAAATCCTTTTCCTAAAGTACCATCAAAAAGACATTGAAGTAAATGCAATCCCTTTTCTAGACTAGGAAGGACTAGAATTGTACTTGATTGTGTGTGTATGGTATGACTCCAAGTAGAGACTCAAGGTAAATTTGCACAGAAGAATCCAGCACACTGAGTTATGACTTACAGAGTCATAGTAGTGAGATTATAAACCATACCTCTAAGCTATGGTGGATTTTTATGATTGGACACAGTATTCATTGCATTTTTTTCCCTTTTTAATAAAGCTTCAGAGTAGTGACCACTGTAAAATTCACAAATCTTGAGAGCAAGAGCACTTTCTTGCACTCCCATCACAACTAGTAGGAAAGATCATACAGGCCAATTTTAGTTCTTGATGACAGCTGTGAAATCTTACTGACTTCTCAGAAGTGTAGCTATGGAAATCATTTGGCATGTAGGATCTTATTTTTTATTTTTAAACATTTTTGCACCTCCTTCTGAAATTGCCATCTCCTGGCTCCTGTTAGGCAGAGGATATGCAACTTTTTTAACCTATCATTTCGTACCAGTAGTAATGATGATTGACATGAAAACAGCACAGCTTGTCTATTAGCATGAAACTGAATTTGCAAGGATGTCAGTAAGACTATATAGTTATACATCCACTTGCATTCAAGGGAATACATATATGTTTAAAATAACATATCCAACATAAATCAATGAACTTAAGGTTTCTGTGCAATTTCAGTAAAAGCTCAGGGTCAGAGGAGTGAATTTTGAAGCAGGAGTAATCTTTTCCACAAAGATCTCTTCCAACACCAGGCAGCAGATTCATCATTATATCAAAATCATGACATCATGGAATTATAGAATTCTCTGGGTTGGGAGGCACCTAAAAGATCATCTAGTTCCAACCCCCTGCCATGGACAGGAATATCTTCCACTAAACCAGGCTGCTCAAAGTCCCATCCAACCTGGCCTTGAACACTCTCAGGGGTGAGGCATCCACAGGTTCTGTTCCAGGGCTTCACCACCCTCACCGAAAATTTTTTCTATCTAATGTAACCTACTCTTGTTTGCAACCATTGCCCTTTGTCCTGTCACTGCATGCTTTTCTAAACAGTCTCTTTCTTTTTCTTTTTGCAGGTACTGGAAGGCTGCAATTAGTTCCCCTGAACAACCTTGCTAGCCCCTGTTAGCACTGCTTGTCTGCAGCAAGCATGGACAAGAACACAGAAGAGGCTCTAACTGAGAGGTTCTTTCCACCTGGGACCATTTGCAGTGGAGGCTTTGAGTCAGAGGTAATATGTTTTCTTAGTGCTAGTACCTCAAAGACTTCAGCCTTCATACTGTGTGAAAAAGCAAAACACAAGTCGCTAAACTCAGGATTTTTTGGCAACAATGTCTGTTTATGAAGTGCTTCAGGTTTGTGTTTGCATTACAGATTTGTTTTACATTAGAGATGCTGTCCTTGATCCCCAGTAGGGCTGAAGATATGTAGAAGTCCAGTGCAACAGTCTTAGGGGAAATCCATCCCAGTAAACTTTTACTCTTAAAGGGACAGATAGGGTTTAAATATGTATTTTTATTGAGGCTGGGAGGAGGAAAGTGTTTAAGAGGGTGAATATTAAAAAGCAGCATTTATAAACTACAAAAATAACTACAGAATGTTGTCTTGCCAACCTCATTTTCTGTAATGGCAGAAGCTATGTTGCTAAGTAATTAACAGAGCCAAAGAAAGAAAGAGGGGAAAAAAGAGAATTCTATTTCTAAATTCTCTTTAAGTAGCACTTATATGGATATTAGATGGCAGCAGGCACAGTTATAACTGTTCTAATATAATGTAATTCAGTCTCACTGAGGGGAGTGCCATGAAGGAGTTATGCAGTGAATTTCAGTCCATATGGCTTTATCTCACAACACATATCTCCATTTGCCCTAGACCTTGTCTAAGATTCACATTTTTCCAAGGGAGCAAATTACTTCCTTGCTCCATGGTGACATGGCATTTAGACTTGACCTCTGGTTAGGCCTGAGAACTCCTGAGTACCACCTTTCCTGCTCAGGTCGGTAGAGAATCTCCTTTCAGCATCACACTGGGATCCATCTCACTGCTTTGTCTGCAGTTGCAGGGCAATGCAGTGATGAACTCAGGGATGAAATTCAGCCACTTCTTTCCCATTTGGAAACTCTGAGCAGTTTCTCCTAACAAACTGCTTTAATTTGTAAGCAGAGACAAAACAGAAGCAAACAGCCCGTCTTTGTGGCTGCCTGCATTCAGAGATGCATAAAAAAAAAATTATCCTGTTAGCAAAACCAGCATTTACTGTTGCAAAGGAATAAGCTATACTCTTCAGAATACAAAAGATATTTCACTTCCAGCCTTGTTCAAGTCCTGCATTGAAAGGCATTCATCCACCCTACCGTAAAATTGAATAAGTTATTTATTATTACTGTGGTGAAACTGTGGGATCTTTAATTTCATCAGTTACTCAGTGGCAGATATTTGACTACTTAATGATCTTGTATTTACTGAGAAAAAAAGTCTGCTGCTGAAATGACAGAGATGTAATGGCATGAGTTCATTGTGGATAACAGAGCTATAGAAGAGCTTACCATATAATGTATGACTCAGATTTCACTGCTTTTTGACATTCAACAGTAACATTGCTAAAATATCACTTAAATAAATATCAGCAGTTAATCACAAGAGATGTAATGTTATTAAGGGAGAAAAATTACCCTTTTCTATATGTTTTCATTCAACTCTGGACAGGAAATAAAGAACAAAAAATATGTCAGTTAAATTGCACTGCTCTACCTCACTCAAAAGAAGTACAGATATATTAGCAAATGTTAAAGCATACTGAACAAGAAGAAGAAGAAGAAGAAGAAGAGAAGGGGAATTAAAAAGAAAGAAAAGGAGGAGGAGGAGGACAAGGAGGGGGAGGAGGAGTGGAACTGAATTTGCAATCAGAGTACCTTCCTTCTCCAGCCTCCCATACACAACCTTAAGTAGTGGCATTAATCAGTTATATTAATTTATGTTAAATATTTTAAAATTTTCTCTCTTTTAGGAGCAGATGACTTCCAGAATATTGGCTATGACAAACCTTACAAATTCTGAAAATATCTTTATGTCTAATAAAGACTACACAATATCAAATGTGGAAAATCACAGCATTACTGGTCACTCCTCTATTTTCTTTTGAGAAGAATACAAGTTCCATGTTCATTTATGCTTGTACAGATCTTCCTCTTGAAGAATAAAGCACATTAAAATTCAGTGCCATAATGCTTCTTGCGTTGTAAGTAAATGTTCTTAAACACTGTGAGTGATGGGGAACAGAGGGGTTTCAAAAGATGCTCAGAGGTGCCATGGAAGACTGTGGGTAGTCCACGGAAATTCAGATCTACCCACATTATATTTTGCTTGAAAGACAATAATTTATGTCCACGTCTACTTTGTGCTCATCTAGCTTCTCTTCCCTTCAGAAGCTAAAACAAAGGTAAAAATGCAGCCCTGCTGTCTAATCTGCAAACCATAGTTCAGTAACTGACCATGAATGTCAACAGTTAAAGATGTCTAATCCAGTAGCAATCAGTCATAAATCCCATTAACCTAAACAGAAATCTGACATAGAGAAATAATAAAAAAAAAAAAAAAAAAAAGATATTTAGCCTCTAGCTACTGACTTTAGCTCTAGCCACAAAGCCATCCAGTATTTCCAATTGTAAAGACAGTTTGTAGTACAGACAATACTTTTCAATACACTTATGTGTGAAAAGATCATGCTTATATTTTGTATGAGGAAAAGAATAAAGGAACAGAGAGAAACTGTGAGAAGCAAACAAGGGAACGAAGGAAATTTTAGGTGTAAGCAATATGAAAAGTTCAGGTTTTATATTTAATACAGAGAAAATAAACTAAACATCAAAAAAGAAAAAGATAGTTGTTCAGGGAATTTATGAAACCCACAAATTTGACCCTATCAGCAATTACCAAAGGTAGCAAATTTGAAGCTGCAAGATGTAAAAACCTTTTTCCTTTCCATCCTCAAACCAAAATTTATTGAAGTGAGTCCCTGCAACCTGCTTCTTCTGTGGACAAATGATGCTTTTTTTTGATAGGAACAAGTTCAGACAGAAAAATAAGGGACTTTCAAACCATGGATATTTCAAAACCATTCAAAGCCATTCAAAACCATTTCAAATCATATGGGTATTATATACTGTGGAAATAACTGAAGCACCAAATATGCTTTCTTTATGCCATGTGGTACATTTTTGTTTACAAATTATTTTTGTTCAGTGCGATTACAATAGGTTCTCTTATACCACTAGTTCATCCACCAGCATCCAATCACTTGGACTGTTATTCTGTCCATATGCTTTGAGCTTCCAATCTATCGATCAATCTTTCAAATTCCATTCAATCTTGCAACCTGTTAAAAACTTATTTAAGATCTATAGTTTATTGTCTCAAAGAAAGATTGTCAGTACTTTTTTGAAGCTGTCTCTGAAAACATTATCGAGTACTGCTTTTCTTGATACTGTGCGACACATCTGTAGGTGTCAATCTGGCCCTACCTGCTGTCGGTTGATAAGCCAGATACCATACACACCTTGTCACTATGCCAGCATTTGCCACAAGCAAACTGAAGCTCACCTTCTGGCTTTTAAAGATTCTAATGTGAAGTGCAGAGCAGACATAGTGGTGGAGGGCATTCTACAAAGTGTTAAGGTCATGGAGTCTGAATAAATATTAGCTCAGGCCCATCGGAATTTCATTTAATGTTTTTATAATCTCTTTCATTTCTTTTGGGATTTCAGATGTTCATACATATTCCTACAGAAAATTCCTCCTTTCTGTGCTTATCTCAAGTTCCTGCTATGGTGGCTTTTCTTGCAGCAAATTCCTTCTGTGGCCTTGGCACTGTTTGAGATGGGCAATGGCATGCGTTAAGTCCTCACAACATCTCCAGCCACATGAAGCAGCAAGGGTGATTCCAGGACATTGTGGATTAATCATTGGCCTTCAAATGCACACACAGGTAAACATGTAGTGTCATTAAATGAATGGATATTTATGTGCAGTAAAAACTAGCCCAATAAAAAGTGCAAGGGATAAATCAGAGCACTATAATGACATGCTAGTTCCAAGGATGCAAGTTATGATAAGACACTGAGATCTATAGCAAAAAGAAAAAAAGTAACAGCTAGAACTCCATTAAAATTTAGTAGAGGACCCTTAACAATATTACCTGTCCTGCAATAATAAAAATGTTTTTCAATGAAAGATAAACTACCTTTGTTTTTGCTCAGCCGAGTAAAGAAAATATTTTTTAAAAAATAGAAAAATAATCAACTGAGAAGAAAATTGATAACCACATAACCTCATTTGCTCCTCCAGGATTGCTGATTTGGAGTCTTCATTGAGAGTCAAAAGGAGCATGCCTAGGCAACTGTTTTTCCAGTCTGCCATTGCCTCTTTCCCATCATACTAAAAAAGTCCTACTCAAGGATAGAAAGTATTCCAGCCTTGAACTGCAGCCAAAATAAAATCCTTGCTCTTTCCAGGAAAAAATAAAAAATCCTAAGCAGCAACCTGCACATTTTCACCTCTCTCTTACAAGACAAATTTCTGCAAGCCTAATGCAGCTTGGGGCAGAAGATGTTCTAGCAGCTTGTCAGGATTTTTCTAGGACAAGGCAGGAAGAGTCTGTGCATCAGATGGGAACTGTGATAAATATATATATGAGACTGAAGGGAGGGTAGAGGGGGATAAGAAGGCAAATTTCTTCCAGAGCATATGACATTGAATTTTCAGCTTCTGTTGTACCTTTCAATTGCCACTGCTGATGGAGGTAATCCCTTCTTTCCTGGCTGATTGAATCTGATTTTCTACTTCTTAGTCCAGTTTACTCAGATGTTCCCATCATGTATATACAACTGTCCACAGCATAGGAAGAGGGGAGTCACAAAGGATGGACTCTTAGAGCTTCCTTTTCTGGGTTCTCTCTCCTTTTCAGTTTTTCTAAATCTATCGTCCTGGCAATCACAGAAGCTCTTCTGTCCCCTGCCTCACACCTCTTGCATCCACATAACCCAGGAACATTGATAGTATTTACATGCTCTGAAATGAGACAGCTCTTCAATTTCCCCCCACTGCACGTCCCTCCATCTGACCACAGAGACTCAGAGCAGACACCTTCCAGGCACACTGGTTCTGGGGCCTGAAACACTCTTGCTCACTGTGTGAAGGAAATCTTCTGTCCCACCATAAATTTCACCAGTAATTTCACGATTATAAACCACACCTGAATATAAGCCGCACTTCCGGGTAGCTGGGAAGACCATGGGATTTGTCCATATATAAGCCGCATCCGAATATAAGCCGCTTTTTTTTTTTTTTTAAAAGCGAGAACCCATGTGCTACAAAGTAACAAGTTAGTAACAGAATCGCGCCAGCACGGGGTTTGGTGTCCAGTGCTCAAGTTGCAAACAGTCTTCATAGGCCAGTGAAGCCTTTAAAGGCAGCCCCAGGCGCCCACCCCATGCCGCCGGCCCTGGCACTCCTGGCCCGGTGCTGGCTGCCGCAGCCCCCGCCTGCTGAGTGGCAGCAGCGGCTTGCTCGCCCGTGCAAAGGCAGTGGTGGCAGTGCACTCACCAGTGCGAAGGTGGTGGTGCCTGGGGGAGGGGGGAGCCCACACGCTGCAGCAACAGTGAAGACAGCGGCGCCCGGAGGCGACGGGCCCGCGCGCCGCAGTGACAGCGAAGGCGGTGGCGCCTCACAGCGGCAGAGGCTGCAAAGGTGCCCCACTCATGGTAGAGGAGGGGGCGAGCCCCGCTTCGCTTGCTTCACCGGAGGTGGGGAGCCCCGGCTCACTCATGGCGGTGGAGGGGGCAAAGGCGGCTCGTTCGCTCATGCGAAGGTGGCGAAGCCGGGCTGGCCTCGCCAATCCAGCGGTGGCCCGCCCCCTGCTCGTCAGTGGCTCTGGCTCACCACCCACCTGGCAGCGGCTCCGCGGCAGCTCTCTCCCCAGCCGGCTCTCACTTCTGGGTTGGCATTTCACTGGGATTTGTCCATAGATAAGCTGCACCTGAATACAAGCAGCGCTACTGGGGTAGGCTGGATTCTTCAATGAAAAAGGTGTGGCTTATATTCGTGAAATTACTGTACATCTCCTAAGGCAGAAATTAGTCTGTAGTGTTATGGATACATATAGTTCATCTCCAGTGTGTGTCCAGAAGTTCCCCTGGAATCAACAAAAGGAATCGATACAATTATGGAATCAGTAAAGGGAATATTGGAAGCAAATAGCCAAATCTGCACATTAAGTTTTAATCCCCAGATTTTATAGATTTAATTTAGTAGTTTTTTATTTATGGCTATAAAACTTCTTTCTGGAGGCTGGCAAAATAAGGTACTGCTCCACAGACTTCTCTGTCTCTCACATTATGAGGACTGAAATCCAAACAAACATCTGCTGTGACAGGCAGACACATTTCTCTGTCTTAACTACAACCTTCTCTGTAACTATAGTCTCTCAAGCATAAGCAGATTGAGGAAAGATTACAGCTTCAGAGTCCAAAAGAAGAAAATATTTAAAGGTATGGTTTTGCATGCATTTTTACATATAACTTATTTCTGCAGGAATTACTAAAATGTTAAAATGTAGCTAGCACTGCCCAGAATTTGGCAGACATTTTATGCCAAAAGCCTTCTTTTTTGCAACTACATCAAATTTCACTTTTACAAGGAAGATCATGAGTTATTTGGAGAAAAATATTGAACTAGTAATAAGAAACTATTCACATTATTTACAAATCCAAAAATACATGATCTTTTCTTCCTTCCAACCGTATTTCAACTGGCAAGATGGAATAACAGTATACCCTTTGGAACCTTTCTTCGCTCAAGTACATATAATCATTACTGTCAGCCCATCAAGCTCCAGGTGAAAATAGATTCTGTATAAACTCTTTTAAGTCACATTTGATTAGACCCTTTTCTGTATGAGTTTGACATGTTTTATTATTTCTTATCACAGCTTCTGTGGTGGACTTCCCCAGAATAACTCCTGTACCATTACTGACAAACAAAATCTGACTTACATTACAGAGAATGCAGTGCTGAGAGTTTCCGGCCGAATATGGCAAATGAAAAGTGTACAGTTCTCTTATTTGAATAGAAGCTTTATTTTGGGCAACATCAACCAAAACCAGGAACACTTACCAGGCAGGAAAGGATAGAAAGTAACCTATGTCCTGGGTGGAGGTGGGATATCTTTGGAAAGATAGAGAAATGTGATAACAGAAAGGAACTTAGTAATAAACAAGGAGAAGTGTATATAGATGTCACCAGTTTTATGGTGCAGACTGTAATTAAAATTTTAAAAATTAATTATAAAAATAAAACCAATTATAAAATCATGACTGAAACTTGTAAATGTTTATTTAAGAATGTCAATAATCACAAAGATTATGAGACACAGCTGGAAGCTTTATGGGCCTTCTCTGTTGGGAATGGTTTTTGGAAAATTAACACCATGACAGATTTTGCCTATTTCAGTGGCTTCCTTGCCATCTTTCCCTCTCATTCCAAAATATATAAAATTAGAGAGGTAAAATATCTCTTGTAATGCATATATAAGGCCCTCTTTTTGAGCAGTGAATTTTTTGTGACTTCTCTTTTACACTGCAAAATTACCAGAAAAAAAGTGTATTTTATTTCATTTGCCTCCTTCAGTGGTCTGAGCAATCTTGTAATGTCTATCAATAGATAAGTCAAAGGCAGATTCTGCTGGCATCTTCTCACACAGACAGTGGTTCACTGGAAATTTTAGAAGTTTCCCGTTTCTGTTCATTTACCAAAATTTAAATAAAATGTTATTTTAAACATATAAAGCAAATTGAGTTGATAAGGGGAGCAATCAAGGGAAATGAAGGTCTTGGTGCTCTTCTCTGAGCAGTATGAAGGAGTCCTGAGAAGAAGTTCAATGTCTAATTAGTCCAATAGCTCCCACAAGTTATGCACATTTCTTGCCCTTGCAACTGTTTCAAGTTCACCGGTTTTTACATAAGTGTAACAAACAGGGCTGTGCCTCATTACTCTGCGCTGCACTTTGCATTTGATCAGGTCCTCCTTCAAAAATTCGGCATTCACAACACCACCCTTGTACTTGCTGGCCTGGTCACACCACCAAGAGCTTTCACAAAGGACTGTCAACCAGACCAAGAGGAGTTCTGTAGTATCCTCCTACTCTGGAAGGGTTGCACATGAAGGCAAGAATATATCCAGAAGATCTGAAAATAATAATTGCTAGGATAGACCAGCAGAGTTGTAAATGTGACTGGAAGCAGTGACACATGCTTATTACAGTTAAGCAGTGGTCTTAAACCTTAAATTTCAGAAACCTTTTTGCAGAGAGCTCATGTCTAAGACTGCACTAGAAAATGATGTCTCTCCTCAGGGATGCTGAAAAACTCACCACCAACCAGAAATGATCAGTTTTTCCCCCAGAAGGATCTGAGCCTGGGAGAACAGCAATGAGGCTTTATTTCAACTTCTCAACAAGCCATTCCACTCTTCATAAGCCAAACCTTTCCGAGACGATTTATGGGATGGGGAAACAAAATGAACATTAGGTATGTAGCACAAACCAGGACACAACAAGGGCCAGCTGCTCCCTAAGGGGAAGGGGATTGGAACCAAGCACAACAGGAGCTGTGTCTGACAGGAATAGGGGCTGGGGACTGGAAGCTGGAGACAGCCTGGAACCAGGATCATCAGCTAAGTCAGTGAAACCAAGCTGGAAAATCACAATCAGGATCAGATCTGGTGATTGTAATTAGGATCAGACACAGCTCAACAGTAACCAGGCAAACCCATGGTGACAAGGCAGATTTGAGCTGAATGTGGCAATCAATCTGAGGGGTTAGGGTTAGGGTCTGAATCAGCAAGTGCATGGCCAGGGACAGGTAACCTGAATTCATCTCAGGCAGGAGGCAAGGACTTGAGTCTTAGCTTCAAACCAGCTCCTCTGGGAAGGAGGAACATCCACACTGAGGCTTCTTGCTTTCTTCACACGACAGTTTCACATCTAGAATCATCTCTTGTGTTTCTGGAGCTGTACATGAGCTCAAGCAGCCAAATGTTGTTGGGGAGGGTCCTTCAGGACTCTGAAGAGACGGTGGTCTCTGGAGGAGAAGCAACCAGTTGCAAAGCACCTTTCTGTGCACATATGAACATCTGTAGTGGGGTGGACCCTGGTTGGACAGTTCCCAGGTGGACAGACAGACAAAACACATAACAAAAACTCCTTGCTTGAGACAAAAATGTGTTGGTCAGTTATGGTCAGATTATCTCAACTTAGTGAAATTAGTTTAATTTATTGCAAATGATGTCAGAGTAGGATAATGAGAAATAAAAATTAGTCATAAAAAAACAGTCTTCCACTCCTCTCTTCTTCCCAGGCTCAACTTCACTCACAAATTCTCTACCTTCGCCCCTCAACTGTGCAGGGGGATGGGGAACAGGGGTTGCAGTCTGTTCATCACACATTGTCTTTAGCACTCCTTCCTTTACTCCTCACACTCTTTCCCTGGTCCAGTAGGGAGTCCCTCCCATGACAGACAGACCTCCATGAACTTTGCCAGCATGGGTCCTTCCTCTGAGATACAGTTCTTAGTGAACTACTCCAGTGTGGATCCCTTCCAGGGGTGCAGTACTCTAGAAACAGGCTGTTCCAGCATTGTCCCACCCAGGATCACAAGACGTGCCATCAAACCTGCTCCACTGTGGGCTCCTCTTTCCGTGAGTCCATCAGTCCTGCAGGAGCCTCTTTGAGTCCTGGCTTCCCACGGGATCACAGCAGGTTTCCACCTGCTCTGGCATGGGGTCATCCACAGGCCAATAATAACCCACCTTGAAGATTATGGCTTCTCTGGTTATTTCACAGCGTACCTATGCCAGTGGTAAAGTGATGAGGTGATAGGAGTCTCCATACCTAAGAACTCTGTCTACCATGAACATTTCTCCACAGAACACAAGTGAGGGCATTACACAGTTCCAAAATGCTGCAAAATGTATTCAGATGGGCATATCTAAGCCAGTACAGCACTTTGTAACATGATTACCAAAAAAATGTTTGCATAGAACTATTTAGCTACATAAGTCAAGTTTTCAATTTTATGGTTCTATGCAATTATTTCCAGTAAACACACTTCCAGGCAGGAGTTAGAGATATTTTAGAGATATGGCTTTATGCTTTATAACTAATTTATCAATTTGTTCCTGTGTTAGATCTAGCTAAAATTTTATTCTCTGGAGCTACAAATCAGTTTTGTTTAAACTTTCATAGCAGTTCACACATTATACCAGCTGTCATAGATTTTAAACTTTGGATCTGTAGCCCTTAAAAAATTATTAGCCCCATTTTTGAGATGGGGTTGGCAAAGGAAAAGTTGGATAATGATAAAAAAACTAAAAACAAACAAATGGTGTCAAAAAGAATGGGAGAACATAAACACATTTCTATAATTTTGTTCTCATATCAATGTTAGGAAGATTTTCTCTAAACCAGAGGAAGTCTGCAAAATTTCTCAATAAGTTGTGAGAGGAAATATGTTTTAGACACTCCAGCAACTGTTAGTGATGGAATTCTGTTAATTAAATTGCAAGAGAAGATTTCTGCAATCAGTCATTAAAGTCTTCAAAAGAAACTGGACACCACAGAATACAGGGGAAAGAACAGGCATGGAGTGGAACTGCCAAGAGAAGGAAGGAGAATGTGCTCCATGAAGGCCTTGCTGGAGATTTAAAGTTGGGGGCAGCCTTAGATGCAATGACCATGAGTTTGTGAAGTAGAGTATTGTGTGAGGAGGAAGCAGGGAAGCAAGTAAGATACAGTCACAGGCTTCAGAAAAAACCAGCTTTAGCCTCTTCCAGGATCTTCTTGGAAGAATCCCATGGGGACAGATTAGGCAGGGTGGAGGAGTCTGAGAGTATCCATATATTTTCTAAATATTTACTTCACATTTTTAGCCATTTTAACCAAAACACCATACACAGCCAGCTTCATAGAAGAAGGTATGCAGTATTTCTTTACCCTGAACTGACTTTCTAGGTTGTTCTCCTAAGTAGTGTAAGTACCTAAGTAATGAAATACTGAATCCCAGGTACATAATAGATGTAGGCTTGAATTGTTTGCACGGCATTAATTTTTCCCCTTGGAATTGTCATTTTTTGTGTAATTAAAGAAATTAATCATCGTGACACAAACCAACTGGAAATATTTGTGTATCTTTAGTCACACAGTGATACAGATGATGTGAACTGGAATAATTAGCCCATGAATACTTGACAGAATGTGATAAGTCAGTATAGTCCTGTCACATGATGTCACTGGCCTGAGGTGAGGAAGTGACAGACCACTACATTCAAGCCACTGACTAGAGATGGTTTAGTGCCAGATCATTACTCCAAACAAGACATATGATGCATTCAGAACACTGTAAAGGCTCGGCAGAACACAATGCGTTCAGATCTTACCAGCCTCAAAAGGCATGAACTATGACTTTCAGTGGTCAGGGAAGGGAAGTGAGGGATTAAAGCAATAACCTCTGTATGATAAGTACTGTGTTTTTGCATCATTAGTAAAAGCAAAATGATCATTCTATTTGTATAAGCCTACAAAATAAATGTTGTATTTGTATAAGCCTACAAATATTGAAAGAAACAGTGATGATATCATATCTGTTGGACTTGAACTGAGTTGAATAATTCTATCTGATTTGAGATCTGTCTACATTGGATTTTCTGTTGCTAAAGCAACAGCTAAGCTAGCTGCTCTGAAATGAATGGACAAAATAGTCCACAGGCACTCCAAAACATCATGTACGTGGTCATTCTTACTGTATGCCATGCCCATAAACATATATTTGAGTATGCAAAAATATGTGTGTACATGTGTATTGAGTATGCTTTGCCAAACTAACAGCAAATGCTTATGCTGTGAATGCATATATGCAGTAATCATGAATCTGCAATACCTTTTTGCAAAACATTTATTAAGTAGTTCAATTTGTAAAATTAGAAACTACTTTGAAACAATTGTGCTAGCTGAACATAATTGCTATAGATGTGATCCTGAGGAGTAACCAGGGATTGAGTAATCCTGCTGTACCTGTAGAATGTTTTCCAATCAAAACAAAGCACAGGTGTTTTATTCCCACATGACATACAGAACAGTTTTGTCTGAGATAACAGACAAGTTATGATGAAACATTGTGACAAGGACTGCTTCTTCCTCAGGTCCATACAGTCCAACTGAATAAAACAGGTGAGATTTGGGAGGAATGCTGAGATGCCCATCCAGTAGAGTAGCATATCAATGACTGAAACAGAAAATGCTGAATTAGTAGATGCCAGAACTGTTTTTACCAGAACAAAACACTTGAGATGCTTTCATGACATGGAACAACAGCTATCACTGTGAAAGAATACAGTGATGGGAATCAGATCATCTTGTGGATATAAGTAGATTTCCAGCCCTAAAGAAGGGAAGAGGTTAGACAGGTACTGCTTGGAAAGGGAGTGTGGCATAAGAGGGAACAGAGATGGAAGAGAACAAGTCAGACCGAGTAAAGGGAGCAAATTTCTCTGGTGGGCAAGAAAGTACTCCTTCCATAGTCTAAAAAAGTTCAGTTTTCTGTTGCTTTTTGGCTGGATGGAATTGTCTTGACCTTCTGTTTAACTGTAAATAAAGTTTGAGAGATTTTGCATAACAAGGACATTGTTCCTCACTGTCCTAAATAGCAGAAGGAAAGAGCAGTCTAATGCTAACTCTGCTGTTATCATATGCTTCCCAGAACTGGTCAGAGGAATTTATTTTCATTCTTATTTTTCTTTTACAGCTCATAAAGGCAGGAAAACCTTTGCCTTACTACTGAAGAGTTGTAAGGTATTATGTAACAATCTGCTTTTTGATTTCCAGTATTGTTGGATGAGATCTAATTCTATTGTCTAATACTGACAAATTACTACCATTAGTGAGAGAATCTCAGTGAAGATATATATAAAACCAATTAAAATTATAAATTGCATACTACTTGTAAATACACAATTTACAAACTGTGAAAAATAAAACACATATAGATATGTGAAATACAATACATAATGAAACAACAGATAGACGGTGATTTAAGCTAATTAAAAATTGCTCATGCTTCCCTCATTATGGTCCCTAATATATTCATCTCTGTTGGAATCCTTCACGTCTCAGATCTGCTGAAACAAAGGAAAGAAAAGTAATTAGTATTATTTAATGCCTTTTTGTTTATGTATGCAGGCTTTTTTCCTTTAAAAAATAGACCTCAATACAAATAAACTAGGATACTTCCCTACATGTCTATGGACAATTACCTGTGTTGCAATAGTAAATCTATAGCATTTTTTGTTGTTTAAATAAAAGAATACTCCAGATCAAAGAGAAGACAGAATTTTATCACTGAATGGCAAAAGCTCTTCTGCATTCTTGAAATCCTTGGGATATGTCCTAAGCAGTTTCAAACTATTTCAATTTTTAAACTTAAATCAAATTAATTCATAACAATGCCAGTTTCTTTGCACAGTCTGTAAAAACAGCTGACTGACTAACATGGATGAATTCCTTCTTGCTTCCTGTCTCCTGCCTATTGTCTCAATAGGCAGTTGGGATATGGAAATGTTTTTTCTCATTACCAATGAGAAGAACAGGAAGAAGAGTTATGGGCAGAGTGTGACAGAAACAGTTTATTTTAATTCTGCTGAGTTTCAGCACTTAGTGATGGTGTCCAGTGCATCTTTAGGCCATTCTCTTAGAATCCAGGTCTAGTCTTTTTGGATGTCCAGTTTTACAAAACTACAGAATCATAGAAACATTTAGGTTGGAAAACACTTCAAGATCATCGAGTCCAAACTTTGATCCATCCCCCCTTAAAGCACAGCACTGAGAGCAGCCCCTCAATGTCTTCCTTGCAGCTATGGGCCCCAAACTGAGCACAGCATTGGAAGTATGGTCTCACCAGCGCCAAGTACAGGGGGATGGTCTCTGCACTGGTCCTGCAGGACACACTATTTTTGATACAATATCTTGATATTTTGGTATCCTACAAAATATTCCTAGAGAAACTTACACAGGAAAAACTAATTTTAAAAGTAATTTAAAACTCCATCACAGAAAAAGAAGCAAAGAAGAATATCTCTTTACTGTGGTAGCTTTCTTCCTAGGGTCTCCTCTACAAAACGGAAGCTGAAATTTCTGTGACACACACGTATATCCCCATGAAATTAGTACTTTACATGTTTCTTAAGACAGGAATTTAAGGACTTTTCAACAAATTTCACTTTTTAAGAAAATTATCACAAAGGCATTATTCTTGCTTTTTGTATTTCTACATATTGTTTGCAAAACAAAATAAAGCAAAGAACCACATATACAAACACACCAGAAGTCTCCCAGCAATGACAATGACTTGTGCCTTGATAAATAATGTATTGCCATTCAGTTTAAAAGGCAAAATGGTCATGGCATTTTTAAAAAGTTTTGAAAGCCTCTCTAGAAAGAAGACTATATTTAGAACAAATACAGCTTGGTATTTTATAATCAAATGCAGTAATTTAACATAAACAGGATAAATTTGGAGTCATTGTGATTTGCGCTACCTTGCCTTTACAAAAAAATACACGTGGTCAGTTATAAGTGAACACGGCATTTAAGAAACTAAACCATCAATGACACCAGTATTATAACATAGCCCAAAGCCCAGAAGAAGTCAGGACTGTACTGTATAAGGTAACGCACAATATTGTAGGGAAAAGTCAGTAGTTGGAAGAGTTTTCAATCAAAACTGAACTCCCAGAGTTTCCTGTAGAGGTGAACATATCTGAAATACAGCTGGAGTGTGGGAGAAACACAGAAATACAGAGCAGCTGAGTTGGGGATGTACAGTAATTTCATGACTATATGGCACACCCTTTTGACTAAAGTTTTGATTGAAACCTGGAACTGCGCCTTATAATCCAGTGCGCCTTATATATGGACAAAGTTCAGAAATTTGCCAACCCGGAAGTGCAAGCCGCGAGCCAAGCTGCGAGCCACTCCAGCCACAAGAGCCACGCCAGTCACGCCAGCTGGTGCTGGGTGTGGGCGGGAGTGCCGGGGCCTGCAGCACAGGGAGAGCACCTGGGGCTGCATTTAAAGGCTACGCCGATCCATGAAAAATGTTTGCAAATTGAGCACCTGCCAGAAAACCCTGAGCTCATGTGATTCCATTACTAATTCATTACTTGTGCGCGGATCCTGACTGCAAAAAAAAAGTGTGCTTTTTAGTCTGGTGTGCCTTATGTATGGACAAAGTTCAGAAATTTGTCGACAACCCAGAAGTACGCCTTATAATCCTGTGCGCCTTATAGTTGTGAAATTACTGTACCTCTGGGGATCATCAGTCAAACTCCTGCTCCAGGCAGGATCAGCACCGGCAGGTTCCACAGGACCGTCTCCAGTAAGACTTTCAATAACTCCAAAATTTTTCGCTATCTACCTCTAGTGTTTGATCACTCTCACAGTAAAGAAAGTTTATTTCTTTTATTCAAATAACATGTCTTGTACTTTAACTTGTGCCTGAGAAACAGCCTACAGATCTGCTCTAGCAGCCTCATTCCTTTTTCTAACTCGGTGGGGGAAGAAAGTGGGATTTTGTTGGCAGGCAGTTCACTAAATTCTCAAAAATACCAAAAGGAGGATGCTACTGTCATGAAGTTGTATTAAAAAGACATACGAATCTGAATAATGTCAGTGAGAGAGACTGTCTTTTATGACTTAAGTAAAAAGCTGACAAGTGGCTGCTGTTTGTGTGGCACCTCCGATGGGTCTCCTTCCCTTCTCTAGCCATTTCCAAGAGGAAAGCAGGAGATTGAAATGACCATGAAACCCTCAGGAAAGACAGGGAGAAACCAGCTCTGCATAGTCTTGGTGCTAGAAAAGGAAGACAGAGAGCTAAATGGAGGCTATTTACCCCAATTTTTGGAGGGATGGACCTGTGATGAGATCCAGAGAAGGGGACATGAGATATGAGTGTATCTGACAGCAAATTCTGTAGTGAACTCTCAGACCTGATCATTTCTCCAGCCATCA
>VRYO01002772.1:16696540-16717613 GCA_009812075.1 Sialia sialis
TTTTTTTTTTTTTTTTTTTTTTTTTGCTGTGAGAGGGACCAAGAAGTGACACACGTGTCCAGAGGCGTGGTGGAGTCTTCATACTTGCAGATATTCAAAAGCCATCTGACATGGTCCTGAGAAACCTACTTTAGG
The DNA here is from genome assembly GCA_009812075.1 of Sialia sialis. Classification (NCBI taxonomy): domain Eukaryota; kingdom Metazoa; phylum Chordata; class Aves; order Passeriformes; family Turdidae; genus Sialia; species Sialia sialis. The sequence continues at coordinate 16,696,676 of VRYO01002772.1, forward strand.
TGGCACTGCTTGAACAGGGGAGGTGGACCAAATGGTATCCAGAGGTTACTGCCAACCTCAACCATTTTGTGGTTCCAAATTTTTACAAAAATAGTTAGATCTCTAGAGGGGAATACTGAAGGTGTTGCACTGACCCTCTTTCAAGGTTCCATGCCTTACTTGAGAATGAGTTTCAGGTAATTCTGGAGTTTGAAGTCAACATTTTGAGAGAAAAAGACTAAATTCATGCCTTGAAAATGAACTCTTTTTGAAAGCTGCAGACCTTTTTTGCCCAACAGCTCATGATTTTAATAGGACCATGCTCAAGGGCTGCACCAGGCCTTGTGCTTTACCCATGTCACTAGTAGCTCCCAAACTTGTTTTTTTTCCCCAGGTGCATGAAAACATGTGCTGGCTGAGGGGAGTGGATATATCTCTGGGATTTTAAATTGTTTTAAACCGCACAGAAAATTTCAAACTTCTTCTCTTCAGGTACTGTTTCTTTAACTCCCCTTTGTTGCTGCTAGGTGGATTTGCAGATCTGAGGGCTGGTTTCTTTGTGAAGGCCCACACACCATACATGAGCTGTGGCAGGGGAGAGAAGAAGGCACTCAGTGATGTTTGCTGCTTTCAGAGACTGTACAGTAGAACATCTCTAAATTCAAGGGCCCCTGTTCCCAGTCTCTGTACAACAGCACCTGGCTTTGGTTATAGAGAAGTGCTTTGCAGCAGAAATACAATAAATATGATATCGAGTCAGACTGAGCTCAAATGACCACAGTGGCATAACAAATTAGGGGAAGATATCAAGACAGCACTGGGGAAACCTGAGAAAAAAAATTATAAGAGGTTTTATGGTTGCATGTTAGCAGCCACCCACATCCAAAGACAGATGTCATGCATTCCAGGCAGAGGGGATAGTGCCATTCATTTGAACAGCTGTCACTGAGTGGCAGCAGCTGAAGATTTCCCCTACCAGGTTGACTCCTAGGCTGCAGACAGTAGGGGAAGAAGAAACTGATGAAATCTAAAGAAGGACAGAAACTCTAAGGTATTGCTAGTAATTTAGCACTAAAGGTAGCAATAGTAATTTTAGATGGACCTTGCTCTCCTCAGTTTCCCAATGGTTTTCAGTATGATAGAGGAACAGTCTAAATTACTTCCCTATAATTATTAATAAACATCTTATTTGCAATGTCTCTTATTAGAAGCAGAGTCTAAATACGTCAATCTAATTATTACTCATTCATGAATGCCTGCTTCATTGTTCTAAATGAGAACCTGCTCTTAGAGAGGTAATAAAATTATCATCAGAATCTATTCAAAACAAATTTAAGAATGGATGCTCAAATCAGTCAACACTGAAGTCATCTTGTGTGTGTATGCAAGAACTGTTATTTACTATTCTGTATATATTATTTAATTGTTACAGTTGTATTTGACATAGGAAAATGACTTCGTGATCTGAATGGTTTTGAACTTGCAAGGCTCATCCTCTCTGATTAAATTGCACAGATTCATAGACAGCAGAGAAACAGTGTTGTTCAGTGCCAGATTTGGATCACAAAACTCAGCTGTATTTCAGCTAAGTAGCACCGCAAGAAACATAGCATTAAGACACAATCACTATGCTCAGGCACAAAGTCACTATCTATCATGCAGACAAACTCTATTTCTCTCAGTGAAACATTTACTAACCTTCTGTCTGAGAAGAAAATTGCACTGTACTTTTCAAAACAGTTTTCCTAAAAGGTATAATATGAGTAATAGCCAAAACAGGCTTTTAACAAGTATAGTCATATATAGTGTCAATACAAGCAAAACCAACACAACTCTTTTGAGTGTTCATTTCCCTTCACTCTATTTATATCCCATACTTTTCATGAACACATTTTGCTAACCTATTAGCTGGGAAAAGAATCCTCATTGAACTTATCCAAGATAATGCTATCCAAGATTCCAGATTTTGTTCATAGGAAGCAATGTTTCATCACAAATGCAAGACAGACAGCTGAATATAAAAAAGCCAATAGAGCTGCTAAGACAGATGCAAGTCCTGCTCTACCTATTCAGCACTCCATAGGGAGCCACTGTAGTGAATGGAGGATGGATTGTGCTTAGTGTTGTACAGAGATGTGTTTCTGAGGTCTCTCCTAACAGCAATTTGCTCATTCTTATGTATTCATAACCCTACAGAGTTCATTGCTCCAGTTCTCCATGTGTTAACCACGAATGCAAGTCCGTGTTTCATAGGCAGAAAGCTCTAAGTTTTATGAGCAACTTGTCAGCTGGGAGACGTGGCTCAAAGGACACCAGGAAAAAAATCATCTGAGGTAAACCTAATCTTGTCAAAATCTTGTGTGGAAACACTGAAAATATTGATGTTTCATATAGACAAATGTCTATATGCAATATGGATACAACTTCGGATTAACAGTCACCTAACCTATGAAAGATGAGGGTTTTTCTTCACAGCAGGACACTAATGATTCTGCAATCATTAACAGTTTTATTTTGCTCAAGTTCTGGCTCAACAGGACCATTTAATTCTTCTGACACATTATCACTTACCTTATCAAAAAGCATAAGGATAGCATTTTTCTTCTGGTAGAAAACTAGAGCACAGTGGGTCTGCATTATATAAATATGCCTGTGATTGATGCAAAATAAACTCCCGTTCAATGTGTGCAACCCCCAAGGTACAGCTGAAGAACAGTCAGTTTGATATCCTGCTTTTAATTCCCTATGGTAAGCAATTCCATTACTCCCCAGCCATACTTGATATACATAACATAATTCTGCTTACAATTTCAACTATTAACACTATGGTAAGGAATACTATCAAGCTATAAGTGCATTTGGAACATAAAAGAAAGCTTTATGATTTAAATAAGCTCTACAGTACAATTTTCGTTTCAGATCATGATGATTATTTCAGCATTTACTGTGCTTGCTGAGGGTAATTTTAAGGTAGCTGATCTCTGTTGAAAGGGTATGTCCTTTAAAGAAGAAAAGATAGATTAGTGTCAGAAAAATATTTTTGATTTAATGTATTAAATACTTTTATGTATGCTAGTAGATATAATCTCATTTTTACACGAATTTTAAAAGGTAGTCTGGTTTCTGTGTTGTAATGCACTAGCTTGTCTCCCGCTGGAACAGAGGATTTCTTACAGACTACTGACCTGAAACTTAATTCACAGAAGGAAGGAGAGCATGCTAGCTGAACCCTACACTTCCTTAAGTGTATATTTTCATTTTTAGCTGCATCTTAATTTTCTGTCCTGCATTCTGAGAAGAAACAAAAATAAAAAAAAAAGAGCAATGATATTCTAGTGACATATCTTTGGTACTTCCAGAACATTATATCAATAGTGTAATGAAGCCAGGTCCTTTTGCTTTCTATATGTCAGTATAGCAAAGGCCCTAAGGCATATCTTGGCCTTTTCCACTGTTGACTACACAAAGGCTTCCAGTTTTGATTTGCCAATTGCTAATCTTAGTTGACTAAAACCACAGCCAAATTCTCCTGAGAAACAGTTAGATTGCATTACTCGGTACATTACTCATACTTTATATGGTATTCACTTGCTACACTGAACTGCAGCTAAGCATTTCACCTGATATATTTTAAGGGATTTAAATGATGCTGGTTGGCAGTCATGTAACTTCATCAGCTGTGACACAGCTGCAATGCACCTTTATGACCTCTTGGTACTTTATAATCATTAATGTGTTCAGAACTTAGTCAACAGAAATGCAGTAATGTGATAATGCCATCTACAGGCCCTAAACAGTGCCAATTTGTCTTGGTGACCCTGCCTGCCATTTTCCACCAGACAGCTAAAAGAAAGAGTTGGTAGAAAAAGAAATTATAACCCTTCCAACTGAGAGTCAAATCATAACTTTAGAAAAAATTCTACACTATGATTATTTATAATGAGTTTTCTAAAAAACTTTCTAGTAATTTCTACCAGGAACAATGTGGAGATAGCTTTTCATGCAGCATTTATCAGCTCAAGCCATGGCCTCAAGAAGTAAGGCAATGTAAAAACAAGTGATGCATTGAAGTTGCATTATCTTCAGTCCTTAAAATCACTAATAAGCTGTTGGTCTACAGTGTTGGTATTCCTATAGCACAGATATGTCCAGCGTTTCTCATCCTGAGCACCAGCCAGCAAACCCAAGGGCCACAGGATAGACATCACATATCCTAGAGAGCTGAGGGAAGAAGAGAGCTCCAGCTGTGGTTCACAAAAGGTGACAACAGCTCCATAGGGGTACTGCCAGTCTTAACACAGCCTACTGCTTTGCTCCCTCAAACTCAGAGATGCAGACTACCCAGGGTTCCCATGCCAGCTCAGCTTCTCTCTTAATCGTGTGGCACAGTCTCACATATGGCTTGAACTTCTGAAGGTCCACACACATCTTAAGACCCATCTTTGCCATCCTGTTAAGTTTGCCAGCAGATATAATTTTATGCAACCACAGACATTGTTAGAGTTGACTGAAGGTTTTGCCTCTGTTCTGTCAGGTTAAGTGGCAATAAAATGAAAAAATACCTCACCAAAACACACACACCAAACAACGGAAGAAAAAAAGAAAGGCTGAAAATCAGAAACCACAGAGCAAAGGAATGGGTCATCTGGCTTGGGGTAATCCAGACTGCAAAGAGAAAATTTCTGCCCTTGTAAATGTTACTTTTTTCATGTTTGGGGGTAGAGAATCAAAAATAGAGAAAACCTATGGCTCTGTCTATATTTCAGCTATTTGTGTTTCCTGTCTTTGAGGATCTGTGAACAGTGAATCTAGCAACATTGCTAATGAAAAATACACAAAGAATTTCAAAACTTATAACTCAAGCAGCTCATTCAGATTTTGAATCTAACACACTTCTCAGCACTTTGCTTTTTCTTTCATTAGAATAATAAAAACCTGTTACACGTTCTCCAGGTAAGCAAATGTCCATCTCAGTCTGTGAGGTGCTCCCACCAGCTTCTGTTTGTCTCCTCAAAATTACGTTAGATTCCTAAGGGGGGCTGAGAGCCATTGAAATTACATGGGTGTTATATTTACAGTATAGATTCATGGGACCTCTTGTAGCAACATCTGAAAATGTTTCTTAGGTGAGTCCTAACACAAAAGGTGAAATGGCTCTTCTGTTATTTGTACAGAATCCTCACATTAGAGAGATCTATGTACAAGTGGTAATTAACAATCAGAATTGATGACTCTTCTAATTCAAACCTGCAGACTACAGGAAGAAAGATGAGCTGCATCCATAAGAAGAGCAGTATCTCAAGCTCACATGAGGCATCTTTTTTTTCAGTTAATATTTTCAATTCTAGGGCTTTCTGTGTTGGTTTGAATAAAATAACATTTATTAAAAAATCATATTCTAAATGCTTTCTTACAAAAATAAAAAGATATGTCTCAAAAGAAGAGTCAGACTAACAGCTTGACAATAGACATCACAGTAGATTTACTTTTTGCATGCATTCTTACTGCAGCCCTTGTCAGGCAGCAAAGAAGATATGCTATCTGAAGCTCTTGTACTTCACATTTGTTGCATGTAGCTATTATTTTACTTGGCTTTGATGTTTCACACAACTTTTAGAAGCAAAGAATCTGCTTTGACAACATGACGTTTCCCATATGTTCCTTTAGTTGTATGAATGAGAAAACCTTGGCTAACCCTAATTAGCATTGGCACTGCTGTTTGTAATCCTTGCACTGCTTTCTATACAACATTGTTTTAGCAACTTGGAGTTATGAAAGGTTCTGCTTATTGTGGAGAGGACCAAGAGCACCATGCTACTGAGGATACTTGAGATGGTGGCTGAGTCCCACACCTTGGATGTTTTGTAACTAGGTGGAGGTTATGGTAGGTAATGGTCTGGTTGTGGGCAGACGGGGATTGCCTCCAGGTGAATTTCTCAATTCCACCTGCTTTGCTTTATGGGCTGAAGGAGTTTTTCCAAAAAGCTGCCCAGTCAACAGATGGAGGAGAAGAGACTTACCTGAACTGGTTCACATTTTGCCTCCAGTCATAGAAGCTTCTTTGCTCTTTTGGTTTAAAAGTCATTGCCAGTGACTAAAAGGAACTTAATCTCCTACAGACCGAATGCAGTAAGTCCTAGCTTTTGTATTACCTCTTCCCACTGAATGGGCAAATAGCTAATCTCTGCATATAATCTGGCATGCCAAGAGTATGTCTGACATACTGTGTGAGAATAATCTGCTTCAGAGCTAGCCACCGGAGAGTGTTGCGCAATGCTGTTTGTCATTTGGGGTGCCTTAAGCTCCCTGATATTCAGAATCTGGCATGATTTCAGAATGCAGTTCCCTGCTTTGGTTACTGGGAGAGACAACACACCAGAGGGTTGTGCTGCCTCCCAGAGGGACCAGGTCAGTCCAGAGAAATGAGTAGACAGAACCTCATGTTGTCTAACAAGGGGAAATGCAAAGTCCTGCATGTGGAAAAGAACAGCCCCAGACATCAACATGACCTGGGGGCAGGATGTCATTTCGCTTCTTTACAGCAAGGACACAGTGCTGGATCTTGTCCACCATGACCCCTGGGTCCTTCACTGCAGAGCTGATTTCCAGCCAGCCCTGGAGCCTGGTTTATTCCTCCCTAGGGGCAGGACTTGGGGTGTCCCTATTGAACTTCATGGTGTTCCTGCCTGCCTATTTATCCAGCTCCTTGGTGTGCCTTTGAATGCCAGCACACCCATCTGGTGTATTAGCCAGACATATTCCCTTCTGATAACACTCCTTTTTCCTTTTTTTACTTTCCAAATTATTTATGATTTTTTTTCTGGGGGAAAAACAATCTGTCTCTTCTGCTTTCAGTGTTTCAAAATCAAGTTACAACTTCCATGTTCTGGCATACACTTTCTTCTTTTTTGTTTTAAACCATGGATAAGATATGCACTGCTTCCAAATGTGTTAAGGCTTGAAATTCTGTGAGATTTCGCACAAGTACTGAGTAACTAAGCCTATTATTGCACATGTGGGTTTCAAGCCAATTGCTTTATCATTAGAATTCAGAACTGCTTCAGTAATACAAAAACAAAATACATGGAGAAAAAGATAAATGAGAACAGCAACAGAAAGAGCTCTTGCTGTGATATTTTTTCCCCTCTCTTGTCTTTATTCTTCAAATTTAACTTTAAAAATAGCAAATTACTGAACTGCTAAAAGAAAAATGATTCAACAATGATAAATAAAATTAAAAAATTTAGGCAAAAGCATTTCTTGATGCAATTGGGAACTGTTATCTCCTCAATTTCCAATCATTTTTCCTCCTAACCACTTTTTGACTAAAGTAATTTCACACTGATTAGCCACACCTATTTCACTGAAGAATTGAGCCAATCCCAGAAGTGCGGCTAATCACCAACTGCGGCTATTTATGGACAAATTCCGGCAAAAGGCCAACCCGGAAGTACGAGCCGTGGTGGGAGCAGGCATTCCCTGCCCCTCAGCAGCCGCACAGAGCAAGCAGGGAAGACGGGAGCAGGCATTTCCCACCCCTCAGCTTCTGGCGAGCAGCCGGGCCTCTGCTGGTCCCCTGGTGCAGCCCACTCTGGCGCTGCCCCTTCCCGCTCCTGCTCCCGGTACTCCCCTGGCTCTGCCTGGCCCCTCAGCAGCACCCCCACCCTGCTGTGCAGAAAAAAATAACAAAAAAAGAAAGAAAAAGAAAAAGAAAAAAAAAAGTGCTGCTTTTCACCCAGTGCAGCTGATTTATGGACAAATCCCATGGTCTTCCCGGCTACCCGGATGTGCGGCTTATGAGTGTGAAATTACTGTACTTTTTTCATGCATCTCTCCTCAGTTGACCATAACTTTCTTTGCCTTCTTTTTATTATATGTTACCTTTCTACTGGTTGTGTTAGCAACTTAAGTAATATATTCTCCCTTTATCTATAAAGAACGCAGGTAGAACAAGGTCAGTGTTATAAATTTCTTCTTTCTTTCCCTGGACGTAAAGTTTGTTCAGGGGAGATCTCTCTCCTCATCCCATATTTGCACACAAAAATATTTAGCAGATCATTCCAGACTATTATGTTTCATAACATTCATTTCTTATCCATGATACAATATTTTTATTAGAATGAGAGATTTGGAACATATCCTGTGAACCTTACTTTTTCAGTCAATTGGTCATCTGGCCATCAGTTTATTCTTTTCTAGACTCTTGTTTCCCTGTCTAGAAAAAAATGCACTTCTCACTTCTATGTTTAGATACTCTAGCGTAATAACCACAGAAACTGCAGACAGGTTTCAAAGGCCTTTTGGTAACCATGTATTTCTAACAGCAAAAGTTTAGAATAAGTTAGTATCTCTGATCAGAGCTGATAAACATCCACAAAGCTGATAAATCATCCACACCAGAGTAATGATACACTTATCCTTATTCACTAAGTATAATTCAGCAAGACATCTCTGCTACTAAGGTCCATACAGATATTTCATGGGGTCTCCACAATCCTTCTGGCTGTGACATTATTTTGACCAATTTGTGAATCGATGAATCCCCTCCAATTATTTTTCTCTAAGATTAAAGTTCTCCTCTGGAGTCTCTTTTAAGTGAGTGTTTGACACTTGTATTTTCTCCTCTTTTACAAAGTTATATTTCATTCAGGATCAGTTAAGAAAATCTCCCTTTTTTTCATGTGTATGTGCTGCATAGTCAGAGTATCTGAGGGAGTTTCAGGTCTGAAACACATCCTTCAGCTAAACTGAACTTAGTTGGCAAAGGCCCTGAAATTGCCCTCTAGCTCTAGGTATGAAAGTAAAGTTAGATTCCTTCAAGCAGTAACTCTTTGTTTTCCCTCATTTTCTATGTTCCTAAAATAGGTTTGAATAGTATAAAGCAGCTGTGTCACATTTAAAGGAAATAGAAGCCAACATATTTGCAACTAGAAATCAGTTCTTTTGAACAAGCAATCATTTTGGAATCACAATCTTCCACCACTTTTGCTACTATACCTTGAGCTAAAAATTTAAGACATGGTCCTGTCACAGCATAACAGAGTTTAACCTTTATTGCACTATATAGGGAGAAAGTAAAAAATCTGAAATTAAATATTCTTTGTTTCTGGAAATGGACAAAACATAAAGATTGGCATTTTAAAAGCTTTATACTACCCAGATAGATTTAGGTTCCTTACATATGTTATATTCTGGTAACAATGTGTCCTACTACTTGTCTTCCTCCAAGTTTCCAACATACTTTTGTTCCATCCAGATCAATGCTTCCATTTTTCTATTTAGGCTTCCAGTTTGCATGCAGGAAATGGTGTATCAACCCTTGAATTTCTTTCTAACCTTATTTTTATATGACACTTCAGTTATTCCATCTACTGAACATTGTCTTGTATTATTAGTCTTTATCTGTCCTATCTTTTTTCTTTAGGATTGTAGAATTTTAGTGATTTTATCCACAGTGGATGGGTTCTAGAAAACTCTGTTATTTTACACCTGTTTGCTTTCCACTTTCTTAAAAGCTCATTCTTGACCTTGAATTAGCAACAGCTTAGTCCCCTATCAGCAAAGTCAGAAAGGTAGTGCTCTGGAGAAGATTAGTAGAAACTGGATTCTCAGTCTCTCTTCCAGCACATGAGCATATCAGATTCAATTAAAAAAAAAATTAAAAAGATACAAGAACATGTAATATGCATATAGTACATGTGGTGAACGCCATGTCACCAGATATTGTTCCTGTTAGGAATATACCTGTGCTCAGGAAGTGTTCTGACAAATTAATGAAATATTACCCTTTTGAAGTTCCGTATACACATGGAAAATATGTCTAGCTCAGGAACTCCCTAAGTTGCAAATATCTGGGGCTATTATAATTCGTATAATGCTGGTGATAGTGTAATAGGAAGTACACTTTTTTACAAGCAGTTGGAGAACTTTTTCTGAATGTGACAGAATGCTTTGTATCCTTTCATAGTCCTTTTAACCTAGGAGACCAATCTGTATCACTCTCAGCATTTGATAGGTAACTCCTGAAGTAGGGAAACAAGGAATGTCAGGAAGAATGACCAAAAGAAATTAAACACTGTGGTTCAGTTGCTGTTGTGTGAGCAGAACAGCCCTTGCCCTTAATGGAGATCTTTTTCCACCATTACACAGAGCAAGGGGATCCTCTTGACCACTCTTCCCCTGTACTCACAATTCTTCAACTCCTTGCACATCTTGTACATGAAAGGCTCAGGAGGAAACAATGTCTACAGCTTAGTAGCTGTAACACCATACTTAAGGGAAAAAGAAAATGAAAAACTGCTATTGAGGTTTATATTATGTCAGATACATTAGTTCATTCATTCTGTCTGAAGGCAGACTTCAGTTATGTTTCAGTCAAGATATTGCCCTCCACTACGGTCCAGAGAATAAAGATAAGATTGATACAGATACAGGTTTACAGAACATAGTCTATGTACAGCATGAAAGAACTGAATCAGTCTAAGGAAAAAAATATCAACCTTCAACTACAAAAATGGTTGGCACAAAGAGGAACAAAAGTATTTTCTATTGTCACAAGAGACAAGACATGATAAAGTAAATTTATATTGCCATAAAACACTTTTTTGTCAGGAAGTAAAAAACCACTTTTAAGTCTAAATTCAATTAAATGGTTGAATCCATTACATTGGAAGAATAAGGAAGATCCATCAGAAACTTTTAATACAAACATGTCAGAAATCACACAGTCTTCGTAATAGATACTTTAAGTGACCTCTTAAGACCCCTTTTAAAGCTTATTTTTTCTCTTTTTATTGCTCTACTATATGCTAAAGACAGCAAAGCATTCAGATACAGTGATAGAAATCTTATGTAAAATAGATGAGTGGAGACTAATTTTGGAAATATCCCAGCCAATTCACAAGTATCTCACTCTTACTCTATTAAAAGTTCTATGTACTGGAAACCAGTGGTTTGAATGATAATGAAACAAATCACAGGATTACTCATATTCTGACTGTTTAAAAATAGGATAAGTCATTCTGTCATTTATCTTAATTGTCACAGGAGTGTAGTATATAGACAGATGAAGTTTGGATGAGATCATATAGATATTTTATTTTGCAAGTTGTCCACACTGTACTTAAACAAAGACTTCATCACACCAGTAGTACAACTCATGCAATAGAATCTCAGCTTCTTGTCAGTTCATATTAAAGTATAGTAACCTTCATCATCATCATCAGTGAGTTTTCTTTTTAAATCACAGCAAACTTACAGAAATTACAGTAATTTCACACTCATAAGCTGCACCTGGTTATAAGTCGCACTTCCAGGTAGCCGGGAAGACCACGGAATTTGTCCATGAATAAGCCATACCAGGTGAAAAGCCGCACTTCTGGGATCGACTCAAAAATTCAGTCAAAAAGGTGCGGCTTAGAAGCATGAAATTACTGCACCTTGCCTAAAAATGATTTTCGTATTTCAGTCATGTTATTCCTCCACCATTTATTTTTGTGTTTCTAAAATTGGTTCCTTAGCTACTGCAACACCATCCTACAGTATCTTTTGTGGTAAAATTACCTTGCAGCTTTTGCCATGAAGGAGACGAGCCTAGGCTTGAAAACCAGTGCTTCCAGAAAGCAATACAATAATCATCTCCTGTATTGATTTTTCAATAAGTGCAAAATTCGAACATTTTAACTGTGTGTAGTTCAGGTCTGTTTTTTTATATGCTTCTCCTCTCTGATAAATGTCTTCTCATAACTATAGCCATGTAAGTTAAAAATTAATGTTAAAATAAAAATATAGCTGAAAGAGTATCATTAAAACCAAAATATATGCTTTGGTCCAGGAAAATGCTAACATTTCTGATTTTATCATATATGCCATTGGAGCTCTATTGACTCACAAAGCAAGTAACTACGCATAAATAAACTTTAAAATTTACTGCTGTTCCATGTAGCAGCAATGGCAGCAGAAGCTTTTAAAATATATCTGTTGTATGCACCTCAATAATGTATATCTCTTAATTTATGTGTGTGTATGAGCAACAAAGAGAGACAAAGAACAAAGCAGGGACCTTAATTTTGCTCAACATAAAGATGCTGAGCAAACCAATGCAAGAGGTAGACAATTTTGACTATATCTGCTAGAGGAACCAAGTTCTACTTGAATTTACACACTTTGCTCATTTCTGGAAGGAAAGCAGTTGTCTTTTACATAGAGAGGAGAAAAGCCTTTTTTGGTAGTTATTCAGTTCTCTTTATTATTTGTCCTTCTTTAAGAAAGAATGATCCTATGTCAGTAGTATGAACAACACAGTATGGAACAGGAAGTAAATTTTTTTTCAGTATCAGAGATAAAGAAAATGTCTATGAAGCCTCTATCTTCTCAGTAAGTGTTATGTATAAAAAGTCGTTCAGCAGTTGGAAGTATTGAAGACATAGGAGTGAGATTCAAGCATGCCATGCCTTGTCAGTGTCCACTGTGCCTCCTACAGTCAATGGAAGGGTACATGCTGATTATTGCTCACCAAACTTAGCAGATGTATAACTTTATTATTCAAAATACTTGCATTTTATAGTTGAAAGTAGCCTTTGGATCTGCTCACTGGAATATTTTGTGGTACTTTATTGTGTCTGAGCATGATTATGGAGGCTGAGTTTACCTGATTAACATTAATGATGACTGGCCAGATCGCCTTGGTCCGTACCCTCTATTACTTACAATCAACTTGTTGGCTTAAGATGATTAAGGCTTACCTTCTTTAATGTCTAGCAGTCATGATGCCAAAACCAATGGTATTCAGACAGAGGTACCTGAGCCCCCACCATCTGCTGTCAGTCTCTGAATTGAGTTAGAGCTGTAATTGACTTGGGTATTATAGCAGATACATTCATTGGCTTTTAAAAACACTCCATTCTAGCCCTGTGCAAACCAGGAGCAAAGTAATTTACAAAAAACCTGATCACAAAAATCCACAGTGGGTATTTATTCCTCCTTGGACATATCTGCTGGGGCAGAGATTTTTAGTTCCTCATCATTCTGGAAGCAATCATTCACTTAATTTCGCTTGACTTTATCTTCCTGATGTGTATGTCTTGGCTCAGGACACAGGAGCACACAATGAGTTGCATGCCTTCACATTTCATCCATTGAGCAGTGACACTGCCTGGTCCTGTTCCACACCACCTTATTGCTCACATGCAGGCACAGGCTCACCTTTCCACTTCAAGCTGATAATAAGGTGTGTTCATAATTAGCACAGCAGTAAGTTAATGTGTTAAGTGCAGCAAAACTTGTGATCTTCTCAGAGTGCACGCAGGTTGGGCATGTATCTGTCAACCTAATGTTAGAGGAGTCAGCTATAGATCTGTGCACCTGTATCTCATTATACTTCTTGAGAATTAAACTATTTTTGAGAACTGTACATCTACCCAGGTAATCAAAGGGAGATGTTTATCTCTCTCTCTTTCCTGTATGTAATACGGAATTGTCTGTAATTGTATACTCTCAAGAAAGTGGAGTAAACATACATCAATTGTTTTCTTTAATACAAGAGGGATTGAAACCCAGGAGTGATTTTCCATCTCTAAGTGCATTACTATAGCTCCTGTTTGGCTGCCTCTCATTTCAAGGGCAGTATGTTAGAAGGATTCTGGGCTTTTATTGATTGTCATTGTCATAATTAGCCACTGTAATGGAATTAAATGGGACTGTGTCTTGTTTGGACTTGTACATAGGGAAAATTTAAGGGTAAAGCCCAACCAAAAAAATCTCACAGTCAAAGGATCCAAGAGGATTTTGGATTGTTTTGAGCCCTTTGAGGGAAAGGAGGGAAGCAAAGGCATAAAAGATATTATTGTAGTGTTGAGTTAGTGTCCTTGGACATTTGCAAAACGTGCATTGCTGGGAGTGGATTTAGATATGAGTGTTTATGAGTGTGTCTCAAGAGACTGCATTTACATTATAAAAAAGATACTTTAAAAATAATTTAATTTATATGACTGGATCATTCAGTTACACAAACAGAAGAAATAATGTTAAATATTCAGTCTCAAGAAAATGTGTACTCATAAGTCTTATGCATCAGTTTGAGTCTTTCTACTTTTAGTCATGTGAAAGCTGTGTGCATTTCTAGGCAAGAACTCTCCTGCTGACAGGGATAGTTTAGAACACTCAGAGTGTGGTCAGTAAGAATATTCTTGATATGAACCTCAAAACAAACTAGAGAATAATTGACTGGGATTATCCACTTATTTTTCATAACTAGCAATATTTTAGATAGTTTATGATGAAGAGGTTCCATCACGACTCCTGATATTTCATTATGAGGACGTGAAGAAAGTAAAGAAAGTTACTGATCTCAAATAGTAGCTTCAAAGAAACACAGAGTTTTTTGTTTGACTGTTCTTGAAAAAATCGTTTATTTTAAAATATTTCTAGTCTGAGTGGTCCCATTATAATTGTCTGCCCTATTTTTCTTTTTTCTTTTTCTATGTTTTTAGGTTAGTCTTCCTTTGCATATTAAAAGCACCTTTCAAGCATTTATAACTTAAAGCATGCTGAACTTCAATTACATTGACTCATGTGGTGCAATTTTTGTTTAAAACAGTAAGATCCTTTTTATCATGGGAAGATATTGCTTTTCTTCTTTCTTTCTTTCTTTCTTTCTTTCTTTCTTTCTTCTTTCTCAAGCACTGGGTGTTATAAACTTAAATAATGCATTTTATTCTAAAGGAATTCAAGCAAAAATGAACTGTTGACATGGCTCTTTCTTACAGTGAGGTCTGACTGGTTGAATTTAAAGCTGTATTTTATTGACATGGAGAATAGCAGATGCATCTACTAATTTTATATCTATAAAAATAAATTAGGCATAGGAAGTATTGTATTTTTTTTTTGGCCTTTAATCTAGCAACGCAATCCACCTTTTGTACCAAGAGAAGTTGTAATGTAAAAGACCAAAATTTTTAATGTCTTATTTTTCTTATTCTTTTTCTTTATTATTTTTTTTTTTCCTAGTGGCTACCTACCTCCTCTGAGAGCAGACAGGCAGCAATTCATTCAGAGAAAATGAGTAAGCAACTGCAGAAATGCCAAGCAAGTACCTCTTATAAAAATCAGTAATGGGCAAGAAAACAAGCAGTGGACACATTTTGGTGAAATCGTGTTTTTTCCCTCTCATCCACGTCACCACGTGCTTTGGAAGTCAAGCACTAGTTTTGTGTCTTAGTGGTCTATCTGGATGCATGCACACAGAAACCATTTTTGCAATCATTTCTCGATGCATGTTACCGTAGTCACTCACCTGCTCATTACTTTTAATGTTGCTGAGTCTTTTCTCTAAAGCAGGATGACATGCACAGTTGAAGAAAGGCCATAATTTATCTTTGAAAACTCACTGGCATGAACGAAGCTAATGATTTTAGTTTGGCACTTAAGCTGCAAGGTAAATGAAATTAAGTTTTTTATCCAATATTTGATGGCTTTGCATTTCAGATGTGCATCTATTTAATGTTAATGAATTAGACAATATTTTGGTATAATGGAAAATTTTAAGGGTCATCTAAAAATTTCTAAAACAAAATAACTATGCACAATTTGTTTAAATCTCATATACTGATTGTTGGTATCACATGATACCAGCTCCTGGTTCTGGATCATCCAGTGCTAGGAATCAGAAAACTTGGAAACTTCCTTATTTCTTATAAAAGTTGTAATATGTGTCAGTTGTAAAAGTTGCCCCCAAAAATATTCTCTCCTTCACAGAAGGCATAAAGAGCATAATGTTCCAGTTCTTCTGTTCCCCTGGATCCTTGGGTCATGACATCTCTATTTCACTAGTGTCTCTATTGAAGTCTCTTTAGCTTGCCTCCCACAGGGCTGTTAGTAGACCTTGACATTATTACAGTGAATGTCACCCCCCAGTCTCCTTCCATGAGCCACATTCCTGAGGAGAGCAACTTTTCCCTTCATGTTTCAGATGTGTCCATATAATTCACTGTCTTGTTGTCAGCCTTGGATTTTGGTCAGGCTTTGAAGACAAGTATGCAATACAGACCAGGAAAAAGCATTGGTGGAGGAACAGCTAAAAAAAGAACAGGGATGTGTACTGGAGGCATGAAGGGAGAGAGTCTGTGCCAAAAATAATTATTCTTACCAGGTGTAAGGACCCAAACAAGTGACTTCTTCCTATTGTGCTTCCCAGACAGCTGCTGCTGGGAAGTTGATGCTCCAGATCTAGAAATTTCTTGGAAGAAGCAGGAAACAGGCTGAGGAGCAGCACTGAGGAGTCAGGAGCTGTGGCCAAATCAATATAAAGAAAGAAAGAAACTTCTGAGATTAATCTGGAATGAGGGGTGTAGCTTCACTGTACCGCTTCCGGTCTTCATGAAGAATCACATCAGCTATCTATCCCTTTCTTCTCCTTTTTTCCCCACCTGCCCATAATGCATTTCTAATAGGGGCTGCTCCCTTCCAAGATTATTCCTCTCTGAAAGAAAATTGAAGAAATCCTGATTGGTTTTTGAAAACAACTTTGGCATCATCAGTTAGAAGTCAGCACAACTCAGCCAATTTTACAGTCAGAAGGTGTTGAAAAATGGATAAAATGAAAGAACTGGCAGCTTTCATGAAATTCTTCTGAAAACATAAATCAGTCCCGTCTGTTCACTGTGAACAGTTAAATTCATTTCACTATACAAAGAAAGATGAAGTGATTTTCTGGTGGGCAAAGAAAAATCTGCCTCCACCTCCACAGATTTTGTTGCACTCCAGAATGGTCTCCTCTCCCATGAGCTAGCACCATATTCATTCATGCTCTTGAAGCATCCCAAGACCATCTGGTTCCTGCTCCCATAGTTCAAGTAAGAGTGTTAGTCCCAGGCCACCACTGTAAGAGAATAATTTAGGTTTGAAAGCATCTTTAAGATCAAGTCCAACTATTAACTGAACACTGCCAAGTCTGACACCAACACATATCCCTAAGTGCCATATCTGCATGCTGTTTAAATACCTCTGTTGGTGATCAGTTCATCATTTCCCTGTGCAGCCTGCTCCAATATCTGATCACTTCTCAGCGAAGAAATTTTTCCTAATATCCAATCTAAACATTCCCTGGCACAACTTGAGACCGTTTCTTCTCCTATCACTCGTTACCTGGGAGAAGCAACCAATGGTAAGTCAAATCTAGTCAGGCACAAAATGGTTCAACTCTTTTCAAACTTGTTTTTTAAATATGAAGTGGTAAAGAGATCAAAGCAGAGGTAAGAACTTAGTCAAAAATATTCCTGTTTGGGGGCAAAAGCCCCCGATGAATACATATGACCAAAGACAGGATGGAAGCCTCTAAGTCTTAAAAGGGTTTCCATATTAAAGTGGAAGCATGGAGATATTGTGACCCTCTAGAAAGGGTGTATAGTGCTTGACTTTTCACAATTCAGAATCAGAATTTATTCTGGTGAAGACAGAACTGTTTTGTAAAAGATCTTTTTTCAAGCCATTTTTTTGAGTAACATAATGTCAACCAGAGGGGAAAAAAAACCCCACCTTTTAATGGATTAGTGCTCAATTTATGCTGTTACTTTAACACATGTCATCCAGGTGAAGCACTGTCAGGTACAATGATGTTTCCATATAAAATACTCTGAACCTTTTGTGAGTGAGTCAGTTGCTCTTTTTGCTTGGCTACTATGTGGGGGAAAAAAAGGCAGATCATTAAATCATTATTTTCAAAATGTCCTTAATTAAATTTAGTGCTGGATAGAGGACAATTTTTTAAAATGGATAGTAAGGCTGCATGGCAACAAAAAGAATAAAAGGTGACTCTCAGCTCTCTGTTCTGAGGCAGGAACTTTTGAATGTCCCACATTTACTGGGAAGTTAACATATAATTTAATAATTCATTCATTTTGCTCATCTGTATAATTTTTATGGCATGAGAGGTAGAGGCATGTTTCCAGCATCTTCCTAAACAAATCCTGAAAATATAAGTCTTCAAATGAATATGTGAAGTGGAGATTTTAGAGGCACAAACACAGCAGATGTTCAGTTTTCAATATTTTTTTTCTTTACATTTTGCAATTAGCTCTTTTAACAGTGTTAGCCTTTGCAAGTAGATAATTTTATTTTTATGGAAGTTTGTTAAGCAGATTTAATTGCAATAATTAAAAGGGAATGAAACTGGAACAGCTTTCCCAGGGAGGTTGTAGATGCCCCATCCCTGGAAACATTCAAGATCATGTTGGATAACCTAAGCAACTGATCTAGTTAAAAATGTCCTTACTTCTTTCAAGGACTGTTGGGCTAGATGCCCCTTAAAGTTCCTTTCCAGCCCAAATTGCTATATTACTTTATGATTCTATGAAATTTCTGAAGGGGTAATTCTTATCCCTGTTGTGGTATGTTAAGCTTTAGTGGAAATATTTTTCTGATATACAGTCTGTACTGTAAAAACAGAATACAACCTTGCAAGTAGAAGGAAGTAGGCAAGCTGGTTTACACATTGTGTATATTAATATCATAACTATCTTTGGGCAAGACTTCAGGTCTAGCACTATTGGGAAACAGTGTTTAAAGTGCGAAGATAC
The DNA here is from genome assembly GCA_009812075.1 of Sialia sialis. Lineage (NCBI taxonomy): Eukaryota > Metazoa > Chordata > Aves > Passeriformes > Turdidae > Sialia > Sialia sialis. Next base: position 16,715,227 of record VRYO01002772.1, read on the forward strand.
ATACTGAGAACCGTAGGAAAAATAGTTGCAAAAGTTTTCAATCTTCCAAGCATGTAAGCTTATTGAGGTAGGCAAATTCTTATTACCAAATTAACTTATATCAGGATAGCAGTATGTGTCTTGACACATGATTTTTATTTATATAATTTTAAATATTTTTGATCAAAACATTCTTGCCAATGTATTCATGAGTTGCAGAAAAACAATGTTTGTCCGAAAATTCTTCCTGAAATACAGGACTATGTTTCACATAAAGCACTATGTCAGGTAGCCTGAAATATCTGTGTTGAAATGCAGCTTATATAAACCAAGATGAAAGCACATTTAGTGTTTTATGTTTTGTGCATGACAGCACAGTTTTCAACTGCATTTTCCAGACAAAAAGGAGTCACACGTGCCTGTCTGTCACTTCTGCTCACGCAGTGGGTGGCGATCTCTCTGCTGACTTACAGCATGGTGTCCAAATGGATACCAGCCTAATAAGAGCTGGTAATTAAACATGATTAATCAGGCACATGACTCTCCATTCAGGCCTCTGTGAAACTATAAACATACTGATGTTCTGTGTTATAACCAGGTCCTTGTGAAAATTCAACTGTTTGGGTTTTCTTGACGTGGTGGTTCCCAGAGACAAAAATTGCCATGTGGCATGTGCCTGTCTTCCTTTTCTCTGTGCTGCCCAGATATCAAGGCACTCCCCAGGTGGACCCCCAAAATAGGAAATCCCATATATTGACAACAATTTACACTTTGGCTACACAGATGCTTGCAGTACTTCAAGTACACAGCACATCCCATCCTCGACAATGAAAATATACTTTCATTTGGCATTTTATAGGGTAATTGAGCTTTTTATACCTTCCAAGTGGCCCAGATAGCATTATTTATGTTGCTGTTTAACTGCTTCCCATACTTGAACAACATTACTTAGGGGTAACTCCAATCCTTCTGAATATGTTAGGAGTATATGGTACAGATATCACTAGAATACTGGAAGGCAAAGTCAGGAATTGGACTGCCAAAGGAGCAAACACTGAGAATGAAGAGTTGGAGATAGACTCCACTGGGACTGGTGAAACCTCAGAGAGATTTCAGCAGAATGAAGTTATGAATCTCCAACAAGAGAAAAGTCCTGTCACAGTGACTTTTAAAATGATTAGTGCTGCCACAGAAAAAAGCTTCACTAGAATTAAGCCTCACAAAGAATTTTCTCTGCAGCTATATAGTATTGCTTTTATTAAAGCAAATCACTTGTTACAGTACTTACTTTTCTGTGTGAAACACTATTATGCCACACTGTGAACATATATTTATCTTTATATACATTAAAATATAAAGAAATAAATTTTATTTCCTCAAGAGGACAGTTGAAATCTGATGACTGAAGTCTTGTAAACCAGATACTCAAATCACAGTGAACAGCAGATGCCAACTCCGCAAATTTGTATCATGGTCAACCCTGTGTCACAGCATGGAAGTCAGTGCTGTGTCATGTATCTGGGTGGAGGATTGGATTAAGTATTTCAATAGTATTTTTCCTATAAATTTGCCATTTTTAAACTTACACTCCTCAGCTCAACCTATACCCAGAAAGGTCACACCTCAGTTTGTTGAGAATGAGATACGAGAGTACTTCAGGACCTAAAGAATGTACATTGGGATAATTTTGCCCCGAAACTGCCTTGGGGACTACTCTTGCAGCTGTTGCTACAGCTAATGAAATGAACCTTACTGACCCACTGGCCTCTCATTCATCAAAACCTGAAAGGGCAGGAAATCTGACAAATCTGCAAAGAAGGTAATAGTAAATAAAGGCAAGACATGGGGAAAAAGAAATCCTAGTGTTCAGGCCAAAGGATTATGGAAGGAAATTTGGCAAAGGAAGTACAAGCAGCATTCAGTTCTGTCACATATATTGCATACTATTCATGTTATATCAACATATTTTTATACATATCAAGCCAAACACAATTTTGAATTCCATATTTTAGTTATTTTCCCTAAGAGAAGTGGGGGGATTTTGGTGGGTGGAGAAAAGAAAAGGTTCCAGTTTTTCCATAGTATAAGAAATTTGTTCAGAAATTTAGAACCTTGTATTTTACTCATATACATAAAGCTGTTTCAGACTTGGAGAAAGTTGAAACTTTTATATGGATAAATATCTATATCTATATCGATATAAATTTGTATAAGTATAAAGCTGTAATAATATGTAAAGACATATATCTCAATATGTAATTTTACATTTAAATAGCACAATTTTGCTGCATACAGATCTATAGAGAGACAGATGATCGGTATGGGAGAGTTACAGATATATATATAAATATACAGTAATTTCAAGATTATAAGCTGCACCTGAATATAAGCCACACCTTTTTTTTTTT
>VRYO01002772.1:16727025-16791577 GCA_009812075.1 Sialia sialis
TGCTCTAGAGGACTTTCACCTTAATGAAAGACTAAATAGATTTTCACTGACTACAAAAAAAAAAAAAATAGAGCATAAAAAAGCATTTCTTATATACAGCTGAAGTTTTCCAAACACAAAGATCCTGGCCAGTAGTAAAAGCTATTACCAGTTCTTTTTCGGTACCACCTACTTCTGCACCAGATCCTTGCTGTGTAGGAAGGAGCTTGCAGTAGCCTCGGAGTCTGTTTTATTAAATCCCATAAACAAAGTGAAAGGTAGTCTGGAGCCACAGCTTTCTCTGGTAGATACTTACATGCTCAACAGATAGATGTTGCTAAATCATGCTAGAGGGGTGACTTATCTCTGCAGCTTTAAGCTTTGACATTTGAAAGGACTGAACAAATGGCACATGTACCTGAAGTACACAGGATTTATTGTTTGCATCTACCTCAGTGCCTGTTTTATGCGAGTCCTTATGAAAATATTACTGCAAACATCTAAATCTTCAGTTCAAATTCCTGTGATATCATCTAAGGGTTTGAATATTTCCTAGCTAGAGATATCTTTTCTCTAGAGTTTTGCAATTCTAACCTGTCTATTCTTTGTCTCACCATGCACTTACATTCTGTATCCAGGAAGGGAATGTTGCATAGAGGAGTAAGCCATTATTTTTATTTCAAAGGCAAGGCACTGTATTGATAACACATTCAGACTCACCAGGGATACCTGAGGGGACTGCAAAATCCTAATGATGCTTCTGAAATACTGACTGGTGGTATATTTCCTCAATAAAAAGTCTTGCGTGTCAAGTGTACCATCATTCTGGAGCAGAAAGGCAGAAGGATGTCTTTTCCAGGTTAAGTCAAAGGTCTGATCATCCAACAAGGGCTCTACTTTTCAGAGACAGCAAGTGAGCGATGCCCAGAAGCTCTTTGGTCTTTTGTTGACAACTTAGTCTCTACCTTTTTTCTGAATTTGTTTAGAAATATTATTCGCTGTTCATTTTTTTTTATTAGTTTCCCTCATTTTCTTTGGTTCTCAGCTTTTTCTTTAAGGCATTTTCATTCCTTTTAAGGACAGGCTTGCCCTTTCCATGACATTGAGTAGGGATCAAGGATGTCTGAGGAAGAATAATGACTGAATATGGCACCCAGTGTTGTGGTCTAGGTGACTGGGTAGCAATCAAAGGTTGGACTTGACCTTAGAGGATCTTTTTTCAATGATCCTGTGAATCTCTGACATGACAGATCAAACCAAGAGTGGCACTACCTCAGAATATTATCCTCTATCCTCTAAAAACTTCCTAGTCCAGAGAGAGTACCACTGCATTTAACCCAGGGTGATTTTTTGTCACTTGAGTGTAGCTTGGGTAGACTCACCATCGGTGGTGCCTGTGGAAAGGATGGGATAATGCAAGGAAAAAATTAGATGTGGTCACCAAACTGAGACAGATTCAAATCTGCTATTAGTCACTCCCAACTCAAAATTTATTAATCTCATCTAACTTACATTCTAATTACAATTTTTAAGCATAAACCTGAACTTCCATTGTTTTCAAAGTGACAAGGTGAAGCAAAGGTAATCACTTTTTCTTTCCAGTGACATGTAACAATAAAATGGGATTGAATAGAAGCTCTCTGCTAAAAATGTTTTCTACATAATTCAGTGATACAAGAAACCAAAATTGGACTTTGGAAAAAAAAAAAAAAACAACAAAAAACCAAGAAAAAGACCCCATTATTTGGTAATTAAACTCTCAAACACACAGCTTTTGTACAAGAGGAAGTAATTTAAATTCAAGTAAATATATTACCAAAGTTTGTCACATTTAAGCAAGTATCTTGCTTTTTAGGTCTAAAAAGAGGTGGAAAAGCTTGTAATGATTCACTTTCTTTGTGTTACACCTGTAAATGAAATTAGGTCCTTCTTTCTGCACAGTCAGTTGCCATTATGTCTTCCATTGTAGTATAGTGAAAAGATCAGTAGGAAACACAAGAACTACACATGTTTTTGTGTGTTCTTCTCTTTCTGAGAAACAAGAACTTTTTCTTGTTGTTGAAGAATGTAAAGTAGAAGTGGAGGAAATACTATCACAACTTGATTACATTTGTACTGATGTTCATGTGAATGGCACACACGGGACCTGGTGTGGTGCATAGGATTAGCATTATTAAACTATAAATATCTACACTGCTGTTGGCTACATCTGAGCTTGTCACCCCAAACTTTATTACTAAGATAAAGAACTAGAAACACTTGACCTATTTCAGATACCTACATTGGACTGAGCTGTATTAAGTTTCAGAGGGATTACAAATCCTCTTCAAACAGCAGAAAATTAATTTCTCAAGAGTTAACAGGCCATAAGAATGTCAGTGATGAGTTTCCTAGTCTTTGAAAGAACATAGGGAAGAAAAAAACAAGAACAAAGCCACAAAACAAAATGTGTGAGAATATTTGGAAAATACGTTGTCAGAATCATATCTCTATATATAGTAGATAGGTTTCTGAAAAATAATTGGGTTTTTTTCACTAAGAAATACTGGATGTGCTGAACAAAAAATGTCTGTACGTAGACATTAGTATATACATACGTGCATAACCCCAGGATACCTCACTGATACAATGAAAAAAAATTAGGTGTCTGTTTTGAGGCTTCTGAAAAAAAGTTTTTAAAACCAGGACCATCCTCTTGCTCTATTAGACACAAATATCCCATACTTCCTATTTTAACTTCTTTGGAACCATTTCAGTTCCTTCCTTTAGGGTTTTTTGGCACAGAAATACATTCCTGGCTTAGTAATTGACTCTGAGTTTGTTCTTCAGTGTGGATTAAACCCAGTGAGAGAATTTCTGTGAAACAGGCTTGAAACAGAGATGTCTTTTTCATGTTCTGTTCATGTTTTGTCTCATTTGAAACTCACATTTCAAATCCAGAGTTATCTTACCAGAAGGCACTTTTTTGGAATCTCAGATACTTGAGACCATAAGCATCCTTGTGGGATTTGCTTTTAAACACCCTCCTCTCAATATATAGTTTCCAGTTTCCCTCTGGACCCTTTTCACGGTACAATCTCTTTTACAGGATCCCCTTTAAAGGTCTTGGCGGATTGTGTGGAAACAATGCAGGAAAACTGCTCCCATAGCTTTGCTTTTTCTTCAGGAAAACCCCCTCAAAGAAATACAGGATTCAGAAAGGTTTCAGGAGTAGCGACAGAGAATAAATGCTGTTTCAAGTCATGGGGGCAGAAAAGTTGGGCAGTTGAGTATGTAGAGAATAGGTGCCTACCAAGCCTCAGGCATCCAGATGATTAGCGAGAGCAGTGGAGGTATTCCAGAGAGTTAAACAAAAATTGCCTAAGTTAGACCAAAAAAAAATTAAAAAGCAATGCTTTGTGTCTCATTTTACCTTTAAATTGATGAAAATGAGCTCCTGAGACCACTTCTGAAATCAGAACTCTGACATCAAGTCTACCTTTTGATGTCAGAGGTGGTGTTGAGCCTGACATCGGTAGCTTCTAACACAGTGTAAGTTTAAATTTTACAGCATTCAGATGCAGGTTTCCCATCCCACCCTACAATCTGCAATGAGTTCAGTGTTTCAGGAATATCAGCCTTGGAGGTTGCAGTCCGATCTAAAGTGCAGCAACTGTTCTCAACCAAGTGTTGGAAAATCCAATCATTAAAACTTCTGTTTCTGCAGCCTCACAATCTTAACCACAGTCTGCCTTTGATGTAGCTCAGCCTTGTGTTGGAGGCAGGCACTGGCCCTTCTGCCAATCCCAATGTCCACACCAGTGGTTCTGCGATGTGAACTCCTGTCCCTTTGCAAGCCAGCTTGCAATATCTGATTCATTTCACTGAATGACCTACAGGCACTACTAAACACAGCCGGATGCAAGCAGTGATCCAGAAATTAAGGGTTTGCTATCCTCTTACCAATAGCCTGAGGTGCCCTGCCCTTTCTGGTGATGTTTGTGTAAATTAAGGCAGGGTATTCAGTACCACAGTTCTTTCACCCTATACCTCAGACCAATTCACTGTGCAAAGTACATGGCAGAATTTTACCTGTCACGATATGACATCATTTTATGAAACTTGGGTGCGTACCAAATCTATTGTGTATTCCAGTCAACCACAAAGTAAAAGTTTCCTATGAAATCTGAGTAGATCATAAGCTTTTTACTGGTTTATTTCATAGTAAGTTTAGGATTGTGTTCTTATTTATAATTAAACCTTGAGAAGATATGCAAATCTAAATATAAAGTTTTATAGAATTTTCATACTGACTAACAACATAAAATCTATGGAAAAAAGTATATTGTTTACGGGTTTGCTTTTCTTTCTTGCATCCTGGATCACTACAAATAGAAAAATAGAACATAAACCAGAAAAAATTTAGTATCAAAGACTTTTAACTCTGAAACTTCCTCGGTTATAATCATTCACTGGTAATTGTGTATCTGCGAGGTGAAGAATGATAAATGATACTGAACCTTCATCTTCCAGAAAAGCACACAGCAGAGTGATCAAGAGGCTCTTCCATTTCTGGAGGTACAAAGGTTCCTTCACATGGAAAGTCAGAAAGACACTGTATAGCAGGGAATACCAGGTTTAGAAAAGCCTTCCTTCAAGATTGTATTTAGCATCTAACGCTGAGGGCTTATTCACAGATTTCTTCCTTAATATTTCAGGATTATTTTGATTGCACTGGCTTACAGGGAGGTGCTATAAGAATTCCTGAGGTCTGTTCTAGGAATGAATTATTCCAAATGAATTTTTCAATGATTTTCTAGATTAAATATAGATAGAACATTTCATTCACTGCTTCCTCCTGTTTCTCCACGTCATATCACTCAATATTCAGTGTAGACAAACATGAAGAATCAGGATTCTGATTTCCTTTAAGCAGAAAGATTCCTCTAAGTAAATCATTGCAGTCATATTTAGAAATTTTAGAATTTCATATTTAAACATATTTAGAAATTGCTTACATCTACACCTAGCATTTTACATTTTACAAAGATCCATGCGTGGAGTCTGCAAAACACAAATAACTGAACTTTCTAATCATAATGATTACGTGAATCACAGACACAAGCTGAGTTGAGCACCAAATAAGCTAAAATTAGCAACAGCATGCCCCTGGCCTAGGGCAACATCCAGCTGATGAACAGAGACAGTAGAGACCTCATCCTTGCTCTACATTCTGCTATCAAAACAAATTTGTTGTGTCACTCGTATAATAGCAGGAGCAACATCCACCTTCGGGAGCACTTGCACAGCAATTTCTATGTGGTTTTGCTTCTTTGTTGCCACAGTCCACCTGCCTGGATGCATTTCTTGGGGGATAATACACATATTGCGAGAAAGGCAGTGGTGGAATAGCTGTTATTACATCTGTCACTGATAATCCACCTAAAGCCCTTGCATTTGCTCTTCACAGGATCTATAAAGGCATTTCAAAAGATCTATATAGCCATGTTTTGATTCATCAGCTCCCCATCATCTTTTCATGCCTTTCTTGCTTGCCACAGATTAACATTCTCTCTCACTTGGCTGTAAATGCTGCAACATAGCTTTTTACAAACTAATCAATATTTAATCATTGTAATACTTTGGAGGTTAAGAGAGGTTCATACATGAAAATTATATTGCATTTCCCCAATATTGAAAAGATTTCACTTCGACTCTGTGGGATTAATAAGTCATATTATTGCCATTATAACAAGAAGTCCAAATTATGCACAGGCTGTGTGCATTACCCAAGGTTATACAAGGCATCAGTGGCAGAGCAAGGAATCAAACTGGTGAAACCCTCTCCTGCAGTGAATTAGAGCAGTTCGTCTGTTTGAATGCTTCAAGAAATATAATATCAGATATATACTGTTAGTGAGAGCTGTGTATGCCTTTGCAATCGCAGCATTCACACACATCCATACTCACACCCATCTGCACTTTTCTCCATTTAATATGACCTAATTCATCATTTAATTAAGAGAGAGGACTGGAAACACCACAGAAGTGTGTTAATCTTGCTGTGCATGAACTAATCAAGCAATTCTGAGCAGCTGGTCAAATGACCAGAACTTGACTGACGCTACTGTCATCAAGTGTCTAATGATGAGGAAGCGGCATGGAGTCCTTAGCAATAAAAATGAACATGTCAGGAGCAGAAAAACCCACCAGCCTGACTGCAGGAAAATTCTTGCATTCCATGAAAATTATTGTCTTAGAGATGATATATGCAGGTCACCGTCTTACCTTGGAATGGCAGTTGTATACTAATATCTTTCAAGTATGTTGGCTACAAAGGACACACGGAGTTTTTACCTCTGCCTTGACTTTTCCTTGAGTTTCCATAAGGACCTCTATGGCAGCTGAATATTAGAAGTCTAAAGAGGTATTAAGTACCTTTCTTTGTGGATCTCAGCCAATAACCAGAACCAGTTTTACTGATTTTGTCAGTGGCTTGGCTATGGAAGCATCAATCACCTGTTGACTTGAATTTCTGGAACCGGAAAAGCTATTTAGTTCTTCCACCAAACCAAATGTCATTACTAACCCAAAAGCTGTATATTATAAGCAAGGGGCGACCTCATGCATGTGGTTTTAAAAAAATGAGGCAGAGATTTAGCATGCATCTACGATTCCTCTTTTTTTGAGTTGTTCTAAGACTAGTTTCACTTATAAAGAGATACCAAGAGATTCCTTGAGTCTTTTGGAGACATATATTTCTTTTCCAAAACTTGTCTGAAAACAAAAGTAAATAATTATTAGATAAATGGTAAAATCTCTTTATATTTCTTCTCTTTTTCTTGCCAACAGTTCATGAATAAATAGAAAGAATATTTTATAAGAAATGCTAAAAGAAACTGATTTTTTTAAATTTAAATGCAAAGGCTCTAGCTGAAGCAGCAACAAGGTGGGGGCTATACAGCTGTGGAGGTTCATTCAGGAATAAAATCTTTGTGAAAGCTTTCCTGAATAGCTGTGAAAAATAAAACATCAAGACACAAATTCTCTTCAAGAATTTATTTCAGTAGGCTTCTCTGCATCTTCCTCATTAGAAAATGTTGTATTATCTGAAATCTACTGCTTCCCTCAAGCAACAGAATTTCAAAGTGATTATGCTGCAGGATGAAAGCTTGTAACATGCTGGTTAGAGCACTCTCTTCCTGCATTGATTTGAAATGGTGTATGAATGCTACTACAAAATAGATTACCTGGGGTTATTTAGGATTAGGCATACACTGTCTCTGAGGACAATAATTAATTAACTAGTCTAAAAAACCCCATCACTATTTTGTTGTTTTTGCTTAGTCTCATCATTTTTTATAATGAGACCCCTTATCCTCTTTCAACTATCTGTGCACACAGTTTGCCATCACTGCACAGGTTTTCTGACATATCCAGCACTTTGCTCATTCAGTTTTCTCTCTATGAAACTAGTTGAAGCGGGTGAGGAGCCCTTTATGTCCATTATTTGGACTTTTACAAAAGTCTCACCAGCACCTTTCTTGATATTTTATTTCTCATAGAAATGTGTTTAATGGCTCAAAAGTAATCAGAATGCCCTACTAATTGGTACCTCCCTTAGTTTGCAAGCAATTCAGAAAAGTTATTGCATTTTTACGATACCTATGCAACGCAGTAACCTTCCTGAATCAGTTTCTTTAAATCTTATTTGAGCACTTTAGAGCAGTTTTTTTTATATGAAAAGTTCACTGAATAAGAATTAAGAGGAATAGGAAATCCAGTGGAAGAAAATGCCATCAATGAAAATTAAATGAGGTGAAGTATTGTTGATTTCTATTTTGGTCATGCCTTTGCAACAGAGATGCAATCACTCCACCATTTTCCAGAAATATTTTGTCCAGAAAAAGAAAGTGTTGATTGTGTTGCATTTTGTGGTTGCACCATCACTGAAAGTGCTCAAACTCAATGTCAGTTCAGGCCCAGCATTAGAAAGAAGTTGGACAGGTTGGATGGGGCTTTGAGCAGCCTGACCTGTCCATGGCAGAGGAGTTGGACTAGCTTATCTTTAAAGTTCCCTTCAAACCCAAAGCATTCAACACTTCTATGATTTCATAATCCAAAATGAGAATATTATATATTCATATAATAATCCTGACAATTCTTTGTTGCTCTTGTTTTTCAAGCATGGACAAAAAACAAGTTGATGAGTAAAAAACCAAAAATACAGCTACTAAATAACCATTAAAATTTGCTAAATGCCTTGAATTTCATGGGCATTTATATTCTCTTTCCTCAGTGCCTTTTATTTTTCCCAAGGCAAGAAGAAGACTTTCCTCCGGTGACAGTGCCATTTTTTTTTAAATTTGATAGGATAGTTCCCAAATCACAGATGCTGAAAATATTCTCTATATTCTTCCTTCTAGGGGAAAAAAAAAAAGCAGTAATGTTTCTGAAAAGCTCTAGTGTCTTACATGTAATGCTTTGCGATCCACATTGCTGTAGTCCATCACAGATAAAAAGTTGTTTTGAAAAATACTGAATAATATATTTGGCTAGGTAGCAGGGACAGGATTGATTGATCTGGGAGATTTTATTCTGTTTAATATCCTCCATTCCTATGAAAAAGGAATACTAGTAAATGAGTGTTGAGGTTTCATTGTTTAAAATTCAGAAATGCTGTTGGAACTAGCAAGACAGCAAACAACTTACTGAAAGCTTCCTGAGTTCTAGAAAATAGTGTAGTAGTTCATGTTGTTCCTTTAAACCTAGACCAGATGTTTATTAGGCTGAATATCCTAGAGGTAAAAATGAAATGACCCTTGGGAAAATGTGAAAAACTAAACTGAACTAAACTGCTGACTATCTATTTCCAACTGTTTAGGAGGAGCTAATTAGTTTATGTCGTATTAAGTATACCAAGCCCAAAAAAGGGGGCTATTAATGCAGAGTAATAAATCTATGAGGTTTGTTAAGATATTCACTTTCAGACAGATATATATTTTCTTCACAGGGAAGAATAGGTGAGAAGATGGCAGGATAAAATGGAAACTCATCTACACAAGAGCCGTATGAGAGCCATACCAGAATTTTGTCTATTCAAAAAGTGTAGGCAGAAGACATGAGAAATATTTATAACATGTCTCAAACATGGATATTCATTCCACAGAAACATCCTTTTTCATTATAATTGCAATTTCCTTTATAGTTAATTAGCCACATCCCAGTTTTCCAGACTTCCACGGTATGAATGCAAGTTTTCATCACTCAGTTACATTAAGAAGAATGGTAAAAATTAATATAGCCAAAACTAAGTAATTTGTTTCAAACTAAATAATTAAGACAACGTTTATGGAGTAAAGTAACCTAAAAAAAAATTGCTCTGAAGGAGTTGAAGTCATAGTTGATAATCAACACAATAGTTAGCCCTTTCACTGATGTACCAGCAATAACAACAATGAAATAAATCTCAAAAAAAATTAGGCAGAGTAGCAGTGAAAAGACATTGAACAATAATTTCTTGTCTCCTCTCATCATATACTGATATCATCTTACGATATTGCCTGAAGTCGCACTCTTTACAAAACGAAAAATTGGAGCGAAAGTCTATGGAAATTATTTGATGGCTAGTGGAAATTACAGTAATTTCATGTGTCTAAGGTGCACCTTTTTGACTGAAATTTTGATCCGAACCCGGAAGTGCACCTTATACGCCGGTGTGCCTTATATATGGACAAAGTTTGGAAATTTGCCAACCTGGAAGTGCGAGCCGCAAGAGCCGTGAGGGAAATGGGTGGCTGCAGCTGGCAGCTGCCGTGCGGGGGGAGCCAGCGGCCTTGGCAGCCGCACGGAGAGAGCCGGCAGCAGATCCTCACTGCTAAAACAAGGTGAGCCTTGTATGTCGGTGCGCCTTTTATGTGGACAAAGAACAGTTGTTTGCCAACAATCTGGAAGTGCATCTTATACTCTGGTGCCCCTTAGACAAGTGAAATTACTGTAATTAACAGAATGAGGTTTCAAACTCCATTAATTCATCTTAGCAATAACAAGATATTACTGTTTTGAATAATTAATATGAGTCTATTTATGGAAATTTCACATTTGCACAGGACTCCTTACACTCTTCTCATATGGTTTGTATTGTTCATATGGTGGCGCAGAACAAGTCAGAATTTTATAGATAGCCAGATTTATCATTTCACTGGTCTCTGAACCTCAGCTTGAATTCCATGTTTATTCCTCAGTACAAGTCATAGATTCATATCACAAACCAACCCTTTTAAACATTTAATGACATCAAAGAGAAGAATGATATTCTGATTTATTTTATATAATTTAACAAGGAAATATCTGGAATCCTGGTCTCTACTCTAGGGTCTGTTTATGTATTTTATATTGCAGATTGTCCCTGGATAAAACCAGAAATAAATGCATAAACAGAATTTAAAAAACAAGAAATGTCTCTCACTGCTAAGGAGACCTCTTTACACCCTTTGGTTCTGTCTTTCTCTCTGATCTTACAGCTCATGCATTTCAAGGTTTACAGCAGTCCAGCTTCAACAAGAATTGTAACGTGCCCTAATAACACCTTGCAATTCACGGGAGGAAAAGGCTGACATATGAGAGCTGTGGTAAGAGAGCCCTCCAGGCTAAAGGAGGTTTTCCACTTCCTAAGTGAGTACTCTTCTAATCACTAAACCATCATGTATCCTAAAATAAGGATGTTTCTCAGACACTTTTATTGTTGTTGATGATATTGAACAGAGCTATGATTTGGCTCATAACAATCTTTAATTTGCTTTACTGTTTCTTGTTGCATTTAAAGACATTTCTTGTGGCACATAAAGGAAGGCAGCAGCCAATAGAAAAGTTTTGAGCTTTCATCAATTGTATGCAAAAATCAGAATAATGAAGCCAAACCCAGATAAATGATTGCTTGCATACAGCTATACTCTACTGAATTCTATCCCTAAGAATAATTACATAGTTTTAGAATTGTTTTGCTCAAATTATAGCATCTTTATCACACAACAAGAAGAAAAAAACACAATATATATCTGAAATAAAATTGGCTGAAATGAATCTATGCACAGACCTCCCATCTGAAAAGTGCTCTTCAAATCTTCAAATTCTTAAGCTTGGTAGCACAAGATTTCAAAATGCTCCATATGCTGGAGTGTACTGCAGAGTGTGCCAGCAATGTCATTGGCAAAATATGGAGTCTGAGTTAATTCAGTCATATTTGTCTTTGCAATCATTGATTGTAATCTGGTATCACATATTACAATTTTTCTTCCTTTTTTTTTATTTTTTTAATTTTGAGGATAGTTCAAATCAAGAGCCTGGAAGAGTGAGTTCAATATACAGACACAATTCCTAGACTAGGCCAATTCACAGAGCTAATCATAACATCTGGATGATCCAGCCCTGATCAAGACTCTAATTACAACTGTGAAGCTATGTCTGGCATTTTAGGACATTTTGTTGACTTTTAAAAAAATATGTTCAGTTTGAAAGAGAAAATAAGAACATTAATAATCCATTTTCATTTCCATGCACAGGTTGTGCATCATGTCCAGAACTCAGCTTTCACTGTAGAACTTAGTGAGCTAGAAAGGAAAAATAATACAACTGATAAAACAATTACAAAAAAAAAAATTCCATCAAGCTGTAGTGGAAAAGATAACATCATTCATGCCCTGGTTACACTGCTTTGGGAAAAAGCAGTCGTGTCTTCTTTCAGAACTTTGCATACCATTTAATTTCTGGTAATAAGAGGAAATTTTCCCAAATCCCACCTCTGTAAAGAAATTTCATGACTAGCATTTGATTTAGATTTCCTTGTGAGGTTCAAGTCTAACTAAACCAGTCTAAAATTATCATATGAGTTTCAGAGTCTGGGACAATAGATTCTGAATCATTAGTTAGGAAAAAAATCAGATTAACTAAAATTTTTCTCTCCTCAGACTGCTCTTTCTCATAACCTTATGTTGCCAGGGGACTGAAAACACAGTAACTATAAATATTGCCTAGAGGAGTGTTCCAAGGAATAATGTCTTTAATACCTGTTACTTTTTATGTGTTTGGATTTTTTATAAAGCATTTCCTAATAAACTCAGATAATATATTGTGGGTAAACCACATTTTGGTCAAATGTAAATGTCTATAGAACTTATAACTATGCTATAGATGTATAGCACTAATGCCTATGCATCTACATCCCTGCTAAACCCTCATCTCTCTGGAGAGTGATGATGGACTTTTGGGGCACAGTTCACACTGTCTTAAAGCAGAAATCTGAAATAGGTAAGCTGTATATCAAGGAGTACCTGTTTCCCTCTTTTGAAAAGTCTCAGGATGACCAGCTGGAAGACAGATGTGAACATTTTAGAGCTCTAAAATTAGACGAGACAAAACCCACCCTTGGCACCTAATTTCTACAGGCTATACAAGTCTCTCCATTATATGTATTATGTTCACATTAGCATTTTGTGTTTAATCACTGTGTTTATATTATTATTAAAAGTTCAGCATGAAGCTAGTATAACAAAACACCCTGTATCAAAACAATTTCAGGTTCCCAACCTTCATGTTTCATCTAAACAAGAAATTATGCCCCTGGTTACCTATGGTTTTTCTGAGCAAGGATGTACTGATAAATTAGTAATTTTTGCCAAGAAGGAAATCTCATAATTAATTAGGCTCTTTGGGAATTTAAATTCTCCTTTGTGGATTTCTGCCAAAATAAAAGAATCTTTGTATGAGCCATTGACTCTTTCATGAGTGCATTTTGGTACACCCTGAGACAAATACTTCAGGAGGAATAGTATTTTAGTTATGCTTCAGCTTTTATCACACATATTCTGACTTAATGATTTATATCATAGTTTTGAATCCCATTTTCAATTCCTAAATCCTTTTCATCTGCTCTTTGAGAGAAGTGTGTCCCTAAATTTTCCCTGACTTCGTTTTTTCTTGCTTTTATTTTGTTTTGTTTCAGGGTATTTAGTTTTTTGTTTTAGTTTTTTTGTTTTGTTTTTCAAAATCTAAAGAAGAGCCTTTAAATTTATATTATGCAGTTACTTAATGTGTACTTTATTGACTAAGCATCAGAATGTTCAATTTTTTTCTGGAATCTCACTTTTTTTTGGTGATTTTTTTTTATATATACAGTAATTTCACGATTGTAAGCTGGACCTTTTTTCTTGAAGAATCCAGCCTACCCCAGTAGTGCGGCTTATATTCAGGTGCAGCTTATCTATGGACAAATCCCGTGGTCTACCCAGCTACTGGGAGGTGCGGCTTATAATCAGGTGCTGCTTATAATTGTGAAATTACTGTATATATTGTGGTATTAAACATAACAATGACTGTAAAGTGGTAGGCTCAAACGGATACTTTAGAAGATGTAGAGCTGACTAGAAACAGATGCAGGCACAGCACAGATGTGTGCTGAGAGGTTTCTCAGGGTGGAGAGTCCAAAACCTAGCCAAGAGGGAATGATTTCTTTTGTGGTGTTTTGGACTGATAATTAGCAATCCTTTTTAATTGTGTTGCTCACAGTGTCAGTTTACCTTTGATATTACACACTGCTTTTATCCCTGAGCCATTTTTTTGCCCCCCTTGAGGCACAGACAATGGGCTGCAGTCTATAACAGAGCAAGACAATATTTTCTCGTTGTTTGCAACAGCATCGCTCTTTGAGTAAAGGTGGGATCTAATTCATCTTGACAGTGCATTGCAAACATGTCAAGCAATATTTCCAAAATCTATGACATTAGATTTGTTCCCAAACAGGCATTTGCTACATATCAAATTTTATATTCATGAATATACCTGTAGTATTTACTCCACTGTTGTCACAACAGAATCTCCTCTATCAACACTAATAGCTGAGTTTATGTGTAATTTGCTGCACTTCATGGCTCTGAAACACAAGATTTTGAAGTAAAAATGATAGATAATGCATCTCTCTTTTTCCCATGCTGTCCTTTGGAAACATGCTTTTGTCTCTGCCCTTTCAGTCCTACACACCTTGAAGCACACTGCAGCAGATGTGGTGTCATTTTTTTGTTAAACACTCTCTGACTTGCTTAAGCATGAAAGGTACTATATTAAATCAAGCATCACATCCAAAAATACTGAAAGAAATGAAGTACGGATATTCCATCGGTCAGCCTAAGATTAAAGAAAAAATAAATAAGATTCCATTTCTTTATTTGCTACATTTCTCACTGTAAATTTGGGATAATTAGTAAAAAAATCAGGGTAAAACGTTATAACAATTAGGTTAAAAAGAAGGTAACACTCAATTTCTTTCACTTATTTTTAATTGTGTTACAGCACCATGCCAGGAAAAGCCAGACCTGATTTACCCTGCCTTTGGGATGAACTTTGCATATGCCTATAGAGAATTGGCACATTTATGATGAATGGTTTTTTCACAGGCCTGAGCTCACAATGTATTGATGCTTAATGTATTGCCTATAAAGTCAGTACAGTGACATTTTCCAATTCATCAGGGCATTACAGGGATAAAACCATATAAGATTGTGATCCACAGTTAGCAGTATGGGTACGAGGTGCTCAAAATGAAAAATGCCTGGGTAGGTATAGGCATGGAAATGGTGAACCGAGATGGATACCATCTTCTACCAATAAATAAAAAGAAGTCTCCAGAGATTAATATTCTCTGCTAGCGTCTACTGGAAAGAGCAGAAATAAGAATTTTCCATTCATGGGCACTTTTTTTTCTCCAAAAGTTATCAAATTACACTCTGAGAGGTCTTTGGAGGATATCTAAAGTATAAACCAGCAGAGTGGAGGGTAATGGGAAGAAAGGAAAAACAAGCAAAGGAGGGAGAACTGTTCTGGTTGAAGTACATGGTTAACAAAGCCTCCTAAATGACCATCTACACAGACAACTTTGTAACTAGCAGTACCAGAGATGACCTTGCAAGATAACACTCTTTACTGATTTTGCAGAGCACAGGAGGAAAAGTGAGTGGCCCTGGAAAGAGAAGAGATATGTCCAAGAGAGTTGGAGCCATTGTAGTTGGGTGAAATGATGGAAAATTATGGCTGGGACTATCACTGTTTCACCTTCGGGCCTGAGATGATTCTGCCTTTGTATTCCCATGTAAACACAGGCATTGCCTGCTTGTGTATACCTGTCAGCAGAGCACAGTGGGAAGAAAATAGAAATGTTAAGTGATGTTTATTGGGCAGAGACAGAGGAATCCAGGGAACTGACTTACAGATTGTACAAAGCAAGGAGCATGAGCTGGAGGGGTTTATTAGCTGCTCCTTTCTGTAGGCAATAGATGTGTTTTACAGATTTCCTGACTCCCGGCATATTCTCTTCTTGTTTTGAGTGCAGCCTTATTACCAATCATCAAGGAGGTTTTTTATTCAAATTATGTCTTCAGGATAGGTAAAGTTTTTACATATGCCTCAGGCTAACTCTTTGTGTTAATTGGCAATAATTCATTTGATCTATATAACATGTGGAAAATGCCTATGATTTGTATGGCAGTAACGTATCAATGTTAAGATGGTCTGTACAGTATTTTTTAACTCATATTTACTTCTCAGCTTTATCAAGGTACTTTCTTTTTTTTTTTTCCTTTTTGGTGGGGGGTGCTTACTTTGTATTTACCTCTCTCCTCCCTCTTTTTTTTCTCTGTCTCTCCTCATACATGATGCAATAAGCCTCTAGCATGCAGAGGATCTATAGATGCTTTCTGGCTTTCACAGATGGTGTTTGTGTGCTAATTTTATTGCTGCCACCTTTCTTTCCTACCAGAAATTTCAAAGCATACACTCATCTCACAGGAAAATATGGTAGAAACATCCATCTTCCTGTAATCATTGGGTGTGTACTAATCTACCTTTAATTGCCAGATACCACTGATAAGTTCAGTTCTCCCATGTGCATATCTATTTCCTCTCTATTTGACATTCTTTTCCTATCCCAGCATGCCAACCACAGCCAGTGCTGCAGTGATATGGCAGAAGACAGCTGGTGTGGGAAGAGTCTTCCAAAAAGCAGATTTTTAGTGTACAGTATAAAAGACAAAAATTGACTCAACTAAATTTTTTGAGAAATCATAACATTTGAGATCTGAAAACTGTGTTATTGAAATAACTGGCTTCATCTCCTTGTTGTCAGAAATGAGATCTGCTTTAAATTGACAATGGTTTTTTTCTGTGTCTGTTAAGCACAACAGGTATATTTTGGGACTGCAACACAGCACAAACCACGATAAATGACTTTTTTGTAGCAGATCTGCAAAGGCTGGCTCACAGAAGAGCTTAGCAGAACTTGACATGATGTTGAAAGCATGTCACAACCTGAGTTTTACTCAACTGGAGAGAAGTATCTAGTGCTGGTAGCATCCAACTTTCACTGCAATCTACGCACTTTTGAAAACTTCGCATTTAAGCCTTTTTCTCTGGGGAGTAAAAAGAGTCCTGACTCTTCCTGAAGTTGCATGGAAAACTCAGCCAACCATCTCTTCTTTGCTTTATCCTTTCACTTTTTCTAGTATGATAGTGCCACCCTGAAGGTGAAATAGAGGGTAATGTAGAAATCAGAACTGACAGGTAATGGACAGATAATTGCAGATGCCCAAAAATCAATCATTGGCATAGACATATGTAGCCAGGTAAATAATAACCATAAGATTCAGATTACATGATGGGAAAGTGCTATTTAATTCAACTATTCTAAAACAACATTTGAAATATTTCTATAAGAAATAAATTGAATGGAAATGAGAAATATGAACATTATATTGTAGTCATTTTAGTTCAATTTTATTTCAATGTTAAATATACCCTTCAGATGCTGCGCATCAGCAATTTGCAGCTTTGGTTTTTTGGGCACATTAATATTTGATCCCTCAGGCAAAAAACATTGGTTGTTTAGAGTTTATTAATGTATCTGTCCTGTGCCCATAAATCTAACATTTTCTTGGCTATACAGCACCTATATCTTTTATTCAAAAATTCTTTTTTGGTTAAACATAAAATTTAAATCAAAATCAAACAAAGATTATGGAAATGGGAGATATGCTAAGATATAACTACATCAATGTTAAAAGACAACAGAACAGCCACTGAGATAATGCAGAAATTATTAGTGCCACCTATTGGTGGGCAACGCAAACTTTGCAAGCTATAAAGTAGAAAAATAATACAAAAATAATATGCTAATTAGTTTCCAAAAGTGAAACTGTCTTTCAAAGGAAAAAAAAAAGTGGTTTTCTTTTTTTTTCCCCTGGCATTCTTGTATGTTTTATCTTCCTCCATGCAATTTGAAAAATATTTATAGGAGCAGCAACTTTTAAGTAGATAATGAAGATGGAAGTGAAAAACAACATTTCAAATTACGAATGCTACTAATTAAAGTGAGAAACATTATTCTAAAGATTCTCAATTTTTTCTAAAGATTTTTGCTTCTTCATTCAGGAAGGAAAATCAACAATATTATTCACATATCTAGCCAAATAGTATGGGGTAGAGAAGATGAAAAATTGTCTATTCATAGTCTTTTTGAGAATAACATTTCTCATTATCAAAACCCATTGAAATATTAATCTTTTTGGTACTTTAAAAAATGTTCAATCATTATTACAGCTTATTTATTTATTTTTATTATGGGCTATGACAATTTTTAAAGAGCGCTTTTAAATAAGCCAAATTTATTACAAAAATATGACAGATATGAAAGTAACAAATATTTTACAGGAAACGTGATGTGGTTTTGTGACACTGTGCATTTAATACAGCCAGAGTGTGAGTATACTTATTTCTATGCTTAATATACACAAGGAAATATTGCTTTGAAGTCAAGATAAATGTGTGACTAGGAGTACGAATGCCACAGATCTGGCAAGGTCAACCAATCTGTTGAACCCTATGATTCATCCTGCAGGTTTAGTAAGCACCAAGTCAATTACTTCTCCCCAGTCTTGAAGGAAAGTAAAAGAGCCCAAACTGTACACTACTTCACAGAATCATTCAAATTTGACAGTGACCTATTGGAAAGTGATTTATCAGTAAAGTGATTCAAGGCTTTCTATGCCCATTTTCTATGGTTTTGTTTGGAACAGACATCCTTGGCTTAATTATGAGAATATTATGAGGCAGTGTTAAAAGCTATGTGTGACATCTGCTGCTTCCTTTCCATCCACAGTCGCTCTCTCACAGAAGGAAATTAGATTATTCTGATACGATTTTGTTTTGAAAAATCCATTTTGACAGTGACTAATTTCCTTGGGATTTTTAGATGCTTACAAATAGTTTGTTTGCTTGTCCTAGTGTTCTTCCAGGAGCTGAAGTTTATCTAATTTCCTAAAACTGTTTCACATTCATTTCAAAGATCACTATTGCATTCATTCTTGATCATCATCTATTGTGTTTGGCTTTTTAGAGATACTTCTATCATCTTTGATATTTCACCAGCTTATTCTTCAAGTATCAAAGCATCACAGCTAATTGAAAGTACCTAACTTCGCAACAGGTATTTAACCTGTTCCTTCCCAATTAGAGCCTTAGTCTTACATTTTCTCCATTGTTACTTATTGCTGTAGTATTGAAATGCCTCTCACCCTTATAAATAAGAGCGATTCAGAAAAAGTATTTAAAAATGTGTCAATCATCTCTAGAGTGGTTTTCTTTTTTTCTTTTTTTTTTTTTTTTTAACTGCTATTTAGTTTGTTTGTGTTCTTTTTTTATGTGATGAAAGAATGATTTTTTATCATCATCGTGGCCTTTGGGACTGAAATCTATTGTGTGCCTTCATAATTTTTAATTCTGCAGCATCACATTTATGCAATGCTTCCCTACCCTAAGGAAGTGACCCAGCTTCACCTTTTCAGATGCTGCCTGAAAAGGTCAAAATTTTGCAAATCTTGTACTATCTGTTCTAGGTCAGTTTAGATTTATACCCTTAATATTGCTCCCTTAAGTAGCTACTAGATTTCTTAAATTCCAATTTTATTTTTTTTACAAGACAGCTCTTGCTCACTGAAGCCTACTTTCCTGAAATCTGATGCCTTTATTTTGCTATTCTTTTCCTATGTCTCATGAACTATTATTGCATGGCTTTTCTTACTCACTTGTGCCTTTTACCTTTATGTTCTTGACCAATTCTTCTCTAGTCATTACACCAAGGAAAGAAATGTCAGTTGAGATGTTTGCTATCTACATTTGTGACTGTCACCAGGTCATTTCAAGGACCTTGTGGCCAGTTCACATCTTTTCCCAAAGAAAGTACACAAAGCTAAAATGCCTTGCTATTCTCAAATCCTGACGTCCGTATAATTTTGCCATTTGATCACAAATTGTTTGAATATTTATGGTCATAGCCTGTTGTTTACCTGTCTCTTTGGAAAGTGCTCTTTTTAAAGTGGCCTTAAAATTATTTTAAAGAGTCATATAAGTATAGCAAATAGACAGATCGAATTCACAACACAGACAGCATCCTCAAGCAATCAGAATAGGCCCAACCAGCACTGGGATAACTCACTGAGAACATTGAAGATGGACATATCCCTCTAAACTCTGAGACAGAAACACTTGCCAAAAGACTCTTCCCAAGCACTGCTCATTGCAACATTCTAGGCAAGTTTTTTCAGTTTGCTGCAGTACCTGGTTATTTGTAAGAAGATCATCTTTTTGTTCTTAGAATCACCTTTTCCAAAGTACAATTAAAAAAAAAATCTTAGGCAGTTATTGCCAGAAAATAAAAAAGGGACTCTCAAAGACTCTTCATATCAGTAAATATAACAAATTAGGTAAAAATCAATAGAATCTCTTCTCTAGTTATGTTTGTGAGTTAGATATAGATTTCCATTTAATCAAAATTAATTCCTTACCTTTTAGCTGTTCTGCCGCTTAATAACTGTCTTGAAAAGATTTTATTTCTTGCTATTTGATGTCACAGGGAATTTTGCTGCTAACTTCAATGGAGAAAAATTTCACCTGAAGCGGTTCATTCTAATGATTTCTTAATAAAATACTGGAGATTAGTTTGAGCTTTATTACGTCAGACATCTGCATTCACATCTCTCTTTTCCCAGGATCTTCTATTTGTAAAGTGGATACTACTGAAAGACTGCTGATTATCAAGGTGATGAAATCTATACCAGAGCAGACCCTTTCCTTTTAAAGTATTTATAACTAGAATTCCACAGGCTTTGTGGCTTTGTGCGGGGGAATTTTCAGCTGCACATCTTTCACTGCTGCTGGCAGATGTAATGCAGGGGAGAATGAAGTTCAGCAATCAGTTAATTGATTACAGCCTCTGGGTCAGTGCTTGCTACAATCTGCCTTTTTGCCTCTCTAATTTTCGCAGCTAGCTTCTTTATTCTTTCCCTTCAGTACAGCTATCTTGTGTTAGAACTAAACAAATACAGAAACTACAGAATACAGGTCCTTCACTTCTTTGTTTTCTCTTTTGGCATTTCAATAGAAAAGGAGACCCTTAGGTGCTGTTGAGTAGTAGCATTATTTTGTTAGGGAACTAACAGCCAGCCCAGGGGGACATTTCAGAAGTCATTGCAATGTCATATGGCTCCCCAGAGACAGTGGACTGCATCACTTAGCTCACACACTGCCGTCTGATGCTACTGAATCTGAGAAACAGCCATAAACATTGCAGTTATGGTGGCCATTATCTTTCTCCTGAGGGATTTCACTCTTCCTTGAGAATCTCCAGAGCAATAGTGCACCAGCACTGCAGTACACCAGATAATGATCTCAGACACAGAGGTAGACAGGTAGGATAGGGGTGGATAAAAAAATTATCAAGTGCTTTTTTTCAGGATGGCATTTTTTTGGGGTTGATAGAAGCATAATTCTCTGTGCTCATCTGATCAGTGCAAACTAAACAGTCTTCTTTGATAAAAAAATAATTAAAAGTCCCTCGTCAAGTGGAACACCACTGTGTTTCAGGGCAAACCACAATACCTCTGCTCGAAGAACGAATGCATCACCCTACTGTCTTTGTCTCTCTTATGATTTTGGTTCTCTTTAAAAGACAATAAATAAAAATAAATTTCTTGGTTCCAACACTGGTAAAGCTGTTGAGTACTAAAAGCTGGAGAAAATGTCAATGTGCCTGCTTTCTTCATATAAACTTTCCTTTCACTTCCTCTGTGGGATGGTTTCATACGAGACTGGATTTGAGCTGACCTGGTATGGAAGATCATACATTTTGATCTTGCTGCCAAGTTATTGACCAAAATATTGAATTTTGTTCTGCATGACATGTGCAGTGAGGCAGACTTAGTGCAATTTTTTTTAAAGATAACTCCATCGGGCAAACATATTTTTGTGAAAACTCTGAGCAGTTTGCTGAAAATATTGTAGATTAAAGTATTATCAGGATTTTCTCAGACTACTGCAGTGAAGTGTCATTTCATTTTTGAGGAATGACGCATTAATGAATTAATCAGAAAATGGGTTAAAGTAATAGCCATAGCAAACTCAACTCTCTCCCACTTTAGTACATACTGCTCTTTCCAAATGCTGAAATAAGTTCTGCATATATCTGTAGAAGAAATCTCTAAGACCAGTGAATAAACTGCTAATTTAGCCTTAATACCTTAGCACTAAGACTGCACGTGTGGAATTTTATTTAGGAATATATTTTTCAGTTGGACGCAAGAATAATTTCTTTGTCATTGCAACACACGAAAGCCTCATGAGCATGCAAATCCATGCATCTATTTCTACTGCATGAACAAGAAAATAATCCAACATATTTGTTTTGTTGAGCATGATGTGATATAGATACTGCTTATAAGCAGAACAGTTTGCATGACAACTTTTTATAGTTAAACATGGCTCACAGAAATAAAATATGAGTTTCATAAAAAGCCATACATCCTAGGAGCTTTATTTTAGTAATAATCAAAATATTTAATTTTTTTTTTGTGATGAACAATGTATTTATGAAAGAATTTAAGGGAAACTAAGGATAAGATTGCCTTCATGACACAGAGAGATATGATGGTATGAAGGCAAGTAGCAACTCACAAAAGTCTCATAAAGTATGTCTCAAGAGGTTTTTGGAAGCTTTTCTCTATTTAATGGAAAGCAAATACTAAACCAGCTTCAGGACAGAAGGTCAGCTCTAATATGCAACACCTGATTCAGTGCAGGTTGCAAGTAAATCAATCTGCTCCTTCAGTTCCAGGAATTCTCTCAAAAAGAGATTTCATTGCTTAAAGGAGCATTTTGTTATAAATTGAACTCCTCAGTGTGTTGAGAATTGTGCAGTACAGCTCTAGCATAGCATCCCCTCAAAGCATCCTCTATACAGGGCTTTGTTGATCTTTGCATTTATTTTCTAAGGAAGAACTAGAAATGCTGGAAAGACATTCTTCATTTTAACCCTGGGCACCAGAAGAGTCTGCTAATGCAGACTCCTGTGTGCTGGAGGTCCAAGGGGAACTTTGAGAAGCCTGTGGGTAAGTGATGGTTTACATGCACAACAGCTCATGGCCCACAGAGTGCCTGAGCTCCACAGAGCTGGCGCTAAGCTGCTGCAGTGCTCGGCACCCCCATAGGAACAGAGTTAAGCAGCAGATTAGCTCCAGCCTTGCGCAGCTGCACAGCACCACAGGACTGGTGCCTGAAGATAAGCTCCGCAGTTGTGAAGCTTCCCTCATCGCAAATCCAGGAGACGTCACCAATGGGATGATGATAAAGGTGTAATATTCATGAATATCAACAAAAGCCTGATCTTTGTTTTCTTGCCAATTGTCTGACACAGGACAGAGCTGTGAAAAGCTGATCAGAGAACTCAGGAAATTGGAATTTCACTCATGGACACTTTTGTGAGGAAACAGAAAAATCTTTTACGTTTTCTCTGATGGATACTTCACACCATTAAATGTACAACAAATTACTTCCTCGCATCCCTTGACTGCCTTCCAGCTTAACTGTGTTAAAACAGTGGAGTGCTAAAATCGTTCTTTGCAGATGAGGTAGCATGGTCATGTTTTAAAGTGAATAAACATGTAATAGCAAAAGTGCTGCTTACCAACGTGAAACAAATTAGTTTTAAAAGGTAAGACATTACTTCCTCCTTTCTTGTTTTCAAATTTAATTTCCCAAGGGCTAACAAAAAAGGAAGTAGAATAGTAATCTATTTTTCTATAATATCCACTTCAAAACCTGAAATCACATTTTAGTGAAATCTTCTTTCTTAAAGTAATATTACCTAGAAATTACAGGGTTTTTTGTACCAAACTGTAATTATGAAAGAATAAAAAATTTTTGCTTCTTATGTTTTGACTGGATGGACACAATCTGTAGTTAAGGGCATTGCTAGTTTTGACTGACTATAAATACCAACCAAAACAGAGGCAGCAGAGAAGAAAAACGTTTTGAAACCTTAGACAGTGAGTGTTTTACTTAAATTATAAT
This sequence comes from Sialia sialis, assembly GCA_009812075.1. Lineage (NCBI taxonomy): Eukaryota > Metazoa > Chordata > Aves > Passeriformes > Turdidae > Sialia > Sialia sialis. The sequence continues at coordinate 16,750,426 of VRYO01002772.1, forward strand.
GAGCAGAATAGAGGGCTAATTGTCAGATAGTACTATGTGGAAAATTTAGCTTTGGTCTGCAAGCTACAGACTTAACGTTCTTTTACAGCCCTGTCTTGATCTACAGAAAGACCAGAGTGTATTGGATTTATGAGAGCAGTTCCTCAGTACTCTTCTAGTTCCCTAGAGATTAAGGAAAAACTGTTAGCATATGTGAAGGATACAATTTCATAGACAATCACATCTCTGGACTCACACATCAATGACAAATCTTGGCAGAAATGCAACATTGCAAATTCCTGTTCAGAAAAATTTTTAAGGAAAAAAAATTCATAAAACTTTTTGTCTGGTTAGTCAAAACTTGTTGCTGTAATTGATAGATTTAAAAGCCACAAACATGTGACAGAGTTTAAAATAGAACAAAATACTACTAATTTAGAGATATTTGGAAATTTTAGGGTGGTACATATCTAAATCTCGATATTTTTCTCTATTTTGTGGCTTATGTTCAGAAGAGTATTTTCCTGAACTGTTTTCAGACCAATACAGCCAAAAGTTCAGTTGAATGAAAAATTTTAATTTCTATCTGGTCAGTGGCGCCTCACAAGAAATAGATCTATGCTGCTGGCATATTTTAGAATCATCTTTGCCAAAAGCATTGCTCAAATTGGGTGTATGAGCAGCTCCCTGGGTATACCTGCGGGATGGAACTTGCAACGGAAGAGCATTGATAAGTCAGGTGTAAGAGAGGAGCTCGCACTGCTGCTGCACACACACTTCTCTCTGTCTTAGATCATTTCTAAGCACAAAAATATTAGTTTCAGAAGTTCTGAAAAGTTTCAGTCACCTTCACAAGCTCTGCAGGCAACATTTAGAGAAACAAAGGAATTTGTCAGTTTTATAGTGCAGCTGACTCCCCAAAACAGGCTCTACACTATCAGGTGGCCTTCTTTCCTTCTGAACACTGGCATGTCATTTAGCAGACAGTGACAGAAGAGCACCTGAAAGGACTATAATCCAAGGCCTGAAACAGTGCTCTCAGAGGGAATAGCAGTGGACACCAGATGCTTAAGGAAATTATATAAGAAAAAGACTAATTCAAATGCTAAAATATCTGATAATAAAGGGTTTAAGGATTTCTTAAATCTGGCACGACTTCAGGTATTTGTATTTAACAGCCCCTGAGGGATTTTTTTATTCTTCCTGTAGGTTTGTCTGAATCCATTTTTACCTTTGTTTTTCACAATATCCTGTGGCAATGAGTTCCACATTCTAATTGCAATCATGTTGAAAAAGTTCTTCACTTGTTTAAAAATTGCTGCTTGAAGAATATCTCTTGACAACTTCTTGCTCCCTTTGAGAACAAAGGAATGATCATCAGTCGTGATTTTATAAACTTTTATCATATCACAGCTTTTCCAAATTGGAAGTCTTATTCTGTTTAATCTCCCTTAAAACCAGAGCTGTTAACCAGAGCTGTTCTGCACTGTTGCTCATCCTTGTCACAATCCTTCTTGCTTTTCTATTTCTGCCTAACACTTTTCAGATGAGACTATTAGAATGCTCTGTGTTAATAAAAATATATAAATGTTCTAGTGATTTATATGCTGCCTAAATGATGTTTTCTGTTTCATTCTACCTTCCTTCTCTAACAATTTCTAATATGACATTTTGCCTTTCTGAGTTTACCAGGCATTAAGCTCTCTTCAAAGAACCATCATAGCAATTTTGTGATTCCTTCGATCGTAACAAATTTTGCAATCATATTTGTATCTGCATAGATATGATTACTTTTCCCATTCAGCAGTATTTTGTATTTCATTGACCATTTTATTGTCAGTCAATTACCAAGTGACACTATTATTCCCAGAATTCCTCTGCTTCTTCTCACAGGCAGGCTCCAAAGACTTTTTTACAGGGCAGGGAGGATTATTCCTTAAACCTCAATCCTGAAGACACAATATCAATTATGTGTAAGGGGCAAGCAGGCTAAAATGTGATGTCCTAAGATTGCCTACAAAATAGTGTCAGTTGTAGGCATGGGCAAAGGGACAGCTAGTAATGGTAACAAACTGTTCAGATATTTTTGCTGTTTCTTCCCACTTTCTTTTCTCCCCTTTCCCAGCAAGTTCCAACAGGAAGCACAGCTCAGTTTCATTCCTTCATCCTTAGAACTAAAAACACCTGCTTTGTCTGCTGTGACATGGAGCCATCGATGTAAAACAGGTACATGTAACTAGTTTACTATCAGTGACCGAAGCAGCTCTGTTTTTCCAAAGTCAGTCACAATAAATCCTCTGAGAATGCAGCCTTGAGCTTTCAAGGAAGAGAGGAGGCAAACCAATATTAGCTTGCTAGTTTACCATATCTCATAAATCAATATTTTCTACTCCCTTCATGCTGATTCCTTGCAAAACATGTAAGAGGTGTACAAGGTCAGAAATAGAGATCTAGCTCTTATCTACAGTTAGAGTGCAATATGAATCGTGATAGTTGGTGAAAAAAATTTGTGAGAATAGTTAGAAAGTATCATGCATAGCAAGAGTATCCTGAGGAGAAGCAACCCTGAATTGACAAGCGGACCAGATGACCTCATTGTTTTCTATGCCAAATTTCCATATCCATAGCATTTATAATTGGTTGTCAGTCTATCTTAGAAGCCTGCTTGGCAGTCTAATCTATTTGAACTATGATCTTATGCTGATTAATGTTGAGGGAAATGTCAAAATGTGTTTCTCTATATACTTCTCTGTGGTGAAACACAATGCTAATATATACAACATCTCATGAAAGCTTTGACTTTTGTCTCCACATATATATATATACACACACACACACACAGACATACATATATATAACAAATACTAATACCCCTAATCCCAATCTTGTGACCCTAATAATTTGAACATGAAGAAGTACATGTTCAAATGCATGTGACTTCCATGCTATCACAGGACTCCTTTGATATTGGCTGGAAAATTCTTTCAACGTATAGTTTATAGCTTAGATAGCATTTGTTTTATTCTTCCCTGTGGAATTATAAGTCTGTGTAAATAGAAGCTGTACTAAAGTTTCTGAAGGAAATCAAGCATAAAACATTCACTTGAAATGAAAAGACCAAAGAAATTTGTGTAAATTTTAAAAAAAATGAGGGGGGGTGAAACACATACATAAAATAGCTTTTAAAGCAGCAATAAATCAATAGGTTTTCTTTATGTTTATCAATTAAAAAGTAGCCTGGCTTCTGCACTTTTTCAAATAAAGAATTTTTAGTCTGAACAGTGTGCTCCCTGAAGAAGATGTTGTCTTGGTTTGAAACCAAATGACACCTCATCCACAATGCATTTGCAAAAAAGTAGATTTCTCCAAAGTGTGGCTAGTTGTATTGCACATTAGTGCCAGCAAAGGGGAGAAAAAAAAAGAAAAAGGGTAGAAATTCAGTACTGTGGAAAATAATGGTCCAGAAATAACGACAATCCATGCCTCTCCCCCTAAACAGTGTCAGTTCAGGACAGAATTGACCAAAATGACATACTGAAGCAGTTTTTTCTTCCCCTAATTGTGTGTGTGTATTTTGTAATACTTTACAGGAGATGAATCCTGTGAAATTTAATTATGACAGCACTTCTAAAGTATTTCTAATGGAAAGTCACTATTTTGCAGCTAACTGTGATACCCTATTTTGTAAGTTATTTGTAAATTTCATTTTTAATTATTTTCAGTGCTACCTTGTTCCACTAAATGCTGTATTAATTATCCAGAAAACAGGTGTATTCATCTCCATTGACAATACAGGAGTCCTAGAGCTACTAGTAGCCTAATTAGGGCTGCTGCTTTTGCCCTTTAGCCATAGCTAGTTCAAAAAAAAGGAAAGTTTTAAAAAATAAACTTATCTTTCTCTACTATGAATCTGCACGACCTTTGCTGGATCATAATGACACAAAGATCTGATTTTGGATTGAATGTGCTTGATGGGGCCACTGGAGTGACAAAGAGGACTCCAAACGTAGATAAGATGTTGCAAAGTGGATTATAATCTTTCTCTCCACATAGGAGATATGCTATGGGAGGATGCCAGCCATTGATGCTCATTACCTTCTGGGCTAGAACCATCCTTCCCCCAGCCACTCTAAACCCACATCACCTCTGCATGGCCATGGTCTGTGAGCAGAAACCTCCAGTTAGAGGTCTGGGACGCACGGCTGTGCCATGGATGGAACGGAAGTATTTCAGGGATGCTGACAGGGCTCCTCAAAACACTGATAAAAATAAAAAATGGAGATTATTTGGAGGTTTTACAGGGAGCAAACTGGAAATTCTCTATTCATAAGTGTAGCTAAGTGATGTAAATTAATTCAAAGAAGCTTTACTATGAAAAAAGCTCTGCGTGGTTTCAGGCTCACTTCACAAAATATATACGGTTTTGATATCTTTGCACTAGAAATGTTGCTCTTTAGCTAGCATGAATCAACACAGTCTTCAACAGAGTCACTCTGATTTACATCAGCTGCAGACATGACCCTTTGTATTTAATTTTAGGCAGCTTATTAGAAGGATATTCACATATTGGAGGAAGATCTGAAGAAAGCTGCAAAAAATGATTAGCCTTCTGGAGTGATTGATGTATGAGGATTGATTGCAAGTGCTAAATATGCATAGTTTGTCTAAGAAATGACTAAAGGGGGACATGGTAACAATCTATAAATACTTGAAGAGTCTAAATGTCAAGGAGGGAAAGGCATTTTCAGGATACAGAAGAGATGCAGCAGGACAAAATTAGCAAAGGAAAAAAGTGAATGTATTTCAAAAGAGCCCCCAAAGGAAGACCTTAGAGAGTGGAAAGGTGTTGTCTTTCCAAAAGAAAAATATACATAGATAAATAGATGAATTTACAAATACATGTCAGATTCCAGATCATTCCAAATGACCTTGAAATAGAAATTTTTTGCAAGTGATCAGACCACATCTCCAGTCACGTTAAATTATGGTCTATTTTTTTAAAGGTTTAGAGAACTATTATTTTGGGGTTCTGCAAGGAACCCCAAAAATTGGAAAAAAATGTGACTAAGTCCACCATAATTGCCACTGATTTAAATTTAAAATAGCACTTTCAGCCAAGCAGTACCACATCCACTTTGATCATAACAAGGAGAGACAAGAGATCTGTTTTTATTGTCTCTGGAGCCAATGGCATGATTTAGGAAAGAACAAGGGAAAAGATTGCTTCTAGACATGCCTTCCACATTTTCTTGTTCAACACAGGATATTTTAAGAAATGAGTGGTGACTTTTGAAACTATCTGTACATGATCACATATAGATTTATGTCTGGCTGAATTTCATTAAGACCTAATTTCAGGATTCCAAGAAGTGACAAAAATCAAATACCTGCAATATGTTGACAACAAGAAAGGAGAAGAAGTGGACCTGAAACTCACAGATTATATTAACGTTCATCAAGAAAGACTGTTATGCCTCCAGTTCCCAGTGTGAGCGTGAAGATGAGAAAACAAGTTTTGGAATTAGAAAAAGATGACAAAAGAACCGAGCATAGGGAGCAACAGCTTCAAATTCAAAACAGGAATTCCTGAGACATTAATTGTCTAAAATTGTAAATTACACCCAAAAGTAAAACAACATAGATAAAATTCAGAAATAAAATAGATGTGCTTATCTGATTGTATTTCATTACATCATAGATTTTACAAGTATTAAAACCAAGAGAAATTCCAATATCCCTCTTTTTTATCTCCGGCATAACACACATTAGAAAAAATCATTCATCAATTTTTGTCAAGTTGAATGAAAAAGTATCTTTCAGAAAGATTTTCAGCCTAGATTTAAAGGCTCTAAATGATGGAGAATCCATATCATCCTTTTGTAATTCATTTTAGTGCATGACACTCCTCTACTAAAATAAATGTTTATTTCAACCTTAGGAGTTACTGATTTCATTTTCTAGCCACTGGCACTGTCTCTGAAGAATTCCTACCGTATTTATTTGTCAGAAACCCATTCATAACCCCGACAAATGCTATTTTCATCTTTGGTTGAAGTTTACCCAGAATTTTTCCTGGACATCACATTTTAGAGACTTGGTAGATATATCTTTAAATGAATAGTTTTTGTATGTGCATAATTTAATATGTGGATATAGGTTCACAATTATTCACTGACATAATATATATATCTATAATGGAGTATGAGACTACAGTGACATGCAAAAGATTTTGCAGAAGCTTAACATAGACTGAATTGTTCTGGCAGGAAAAAACCTCAGCTCACCACCACTCATCATGGCAAATTACATCTAGGTAAACATCAACATCTGCTTCCTGTGCAAACAAAGTCTGTCATCACAGGAGCCATTATATTATTATGAGTAGATGAGATGGTTTAATATTCATTACAGATATACAAGGTGCAAGGAACTGCTTCATACACAAGCTAATGAGCAGTAAATGTATGAAATGAATTGTACCAGTCTCCACAGGTAACTACAGCTTTGAAACTTTAACTCATTTAATGTGAAGAATTCCAGTGGCATCAAAGATAGATTCAGCAGTAATAGGTGTGTTTAGTGAAAATATGTTGTAAAAACTCAAAATTACTAGTCCAGAAGGAAAAAGTAGTGGGTGTGCTCTAGAGTACTAAGAGTACAAAAGGGTACTACATTTTTTGCATTTTTTAATAATTTGTGTTATACTTTTTTGAAAAAAGTAAAATTCAGCTATGAATACTTACACAGTGAGATGATTAAAGCCAAAAATCCTATATTGTGAACTTCCTGTGTACTTTTGCTAGATTTTTAGACTTGGGACATGGGAACGAATAGTGGCATTACTGTTCTGCCAAGTTTACTCTTTTCCTGAATATATAAATTGATCAAGAAAGAGGCAGAACAGATAGTAAGTAGGTCCTGTTGTCACTTTTTACATAGCACTCACTCACAGAGCTAGATGACTAAGCAAATTGAGAAACGAAATCATGAAAATATAAGAATTTCTTTAATTCTCACCTTGTGGAATTTATTGAATTTCACCATTATCCTTTAGATTTGGCTTAATTTCTTCCTGCCTAAAGGAGTCTGGTTCTGAAATATAGCCTTAGCTTGGATTGAATACTGCTTTTCCAAAGGAAATAATGTGTGACTGTCAAAATGTTTTCCCGTAGCTATTCAAGTGACATTATAAGGGTACCACTGCTGTGTAACAGCACCTTCTGCATTTCATTTGCTTACTTTATACTTTATACTTCTGCTGGATAAGCCATATAATGGATCTGTAAAGAAGATAAAATTTGTAGTGTTCTGGTTCATATTCTTGTGGGCTTCTTAAATCCAGATTTGATGGATTAACAGGAGGGTCTGTAAAAATCCTGTTGCAGCATTAGAGCAATATCTAGTCAAGAACAAACCTAAACAGAAATCTTGGTCCATTGAGTCATAAATTAACATAAAGACTTTAAGAATATACAAGAAAATATGAGTGGATATGCCTAATCAAATCAGAGTTTCAACTAGTCCAAAAGCCTGTGTGATATGGGCTGAGAAAAACCTAGATAAATAAAATAAACATAGGGAAATCAAAAAGGATAGTTCTCAGATAAACTCACAGTCTGAGAATTAGGTCATTCCAGACTCAGAGGTACTTTTTTAATAGGTTTTATTAGGATTTTATTTTCTGAATTTCTTTTATTACTTTTTGAACACGTCAATGCCTCTGGCATTGCTAGTAGCATGTGGTGGTAGGTTGGACAACTTAATTAGGAATACTGCACAAAATTAACTTATTGTGTTTGAAGTCTGCTATCCCATAATTAGTTCCTGTGCTGAGAAAAAAAAGTGAATAGTTGTTTCCTATTCTCCATCACAGTGTCGATTGTGATCTGGATTTTCCAAAACTATAAGAAGAGTTTATACAAAGAAGAGTGTGCCCCAAGACAGGATAACTACTGGTTAAATTTCTCTGAAAAGGAAGCATGTACATACTGTATTTAAACAGAAATTAGCTATGCTCACTATTTCTACCACTACCCCTTACTCCCACCATAGACTCATAGAACTCCTGAGGGCTATAATATCTGTAAAATTATTTTCTTTATCTTGGAATCTACTTTTTTGAGCAAGCTCTTATGAGCATCATATCTTTAGAACTTCTCCAATAATTGTGACTTTATAAAGAGCAGCTGCATTTTCTTTAATATTCAATTTCTTATTTCTTTCTTTTTCTGCTCAGAATGGCATAAAATACATTCTACACATCAGGCTAGTGCTTAGCAACCAACTTCAAGATACTAAAACAGTATAGATTTCCTATCTCCTCACTCTTACCTGCTGTTCTCCACTATTATAACAATGCCATTGATTCATTATCAATAGCATCAACAAATGACACATCTAGGAGCTGGTATCAGCCCATATGAAACAATTGCTCTCATTTCAGTTCTGGCCTTCACTATGTTTAGCAGCAGACTATTCTTCAAGTCTGAAGGCAAGTATAATAGCCCTATTTCATCAGGAGTATTTTTCATTCATACATATTAGAAAATGGTCTCCTGTATTTCAATCTAGCAAAAGAAAATACATAATGTGAGGGTTTAGGAGATTCAGAAGCCTTTAAAATTTCAATTTCTATAATAAATATAGCACACACCGTTTATAGGGTTATTTTTAAAACATCAATTCTGTGAGCTATATTGTAATGTTAACTTTGCAGAAAAGGATTGCAGTTATATCAGGTAGCAATGAGAATATGCGATGATCTAAAACCAGAGAAAGATTTAACATTTATTTGTTTTCTGTCTTTTTAGCAGTTTAAAGCACTAGAAAGGCTCCCAGTCACCTCAATATAATTTAATTCTGTAAAAACTTCATTGAGATCTAAAGAACAGCAGCAGCATGATTCAAAGTTATGCATTCCTAAACTCAAAGAATCTAAACCACTCATACCTTCTGCAGCAACTGAGCATGCACTCTCACACGTGCACAAATAAATACATACCACCAGTTTGGACAGAAAACACACCCTAGTCAGATGTTTCAGTCAAGTGTTGGTATAGCAAATTACAAAGCCAGAGACCGTTCTTTGAGATTTACTTTTTACAATAGGCCAACTTTTACCCATGTTAGTGGTTTCCTCACTGATCTAAAACAAGGTGATGCCTTGGAGTGAAAATTAGTTAGGTCTTCATCACTCAAAGCTCAAAAGTCAAAAAATCGTGTCCTGGGTTATACCATGGACAGATTCCAATGCTCAATGGGGCAAAATTTAGAATGTGCATGGATTTCATTCTGAAGTTGACACAAATTCAACATAGAAAATACAATCTTGTCCCAACTTGTATAGTAAACCTAGGGAGGAAAAGCTGTGACTTTTCTGCATATAGAGAATTTAATAATTTTGAAACCTTGTAAAATGCTGAGTTTTTAGCAATTTTTATTGGGAGATAAGGGAGTTGCAGCATTACTGCCTCTGCTTTTTGTGACTGAGAAATTCCGTAAGCATAGGTAGTACTTAGAAGAAGTAAAACAGCCATGCGATATGAAGAGCCTTCATTCTCAAAATGAGACAAAATGGGAGCTAATTTTCTGTGGAAGCAACAATACAGAAGCTCTATCCATACCATGAAATTTAATGTTCTGATACTGTAAAAGCAGATTCTGGTCAGTCATTCCCGTTTGAAATTAGAAATAGCTAGTTTGTTATCACAAAGATGTAAGCAGAGCATAAGGATTTTGCTGATTCTTCCCAAGCCATTTAGCAGATCCAATTAATATTTAATAAAACCCTCAAACCATTCCAACTTTTATAATGCACAACTTGTTAAGCACATGTGCAAATTTCAGAATAAACTGTTTACCAAACAATATTAAACTATCAACAAATTCAAGTGTCTTGTTTTCAGCTGAACACAAAATTCCTTTTTTTAATTGAAATTGACTTGGCAGCAGTCTGATTGCATATTTCTGTAACATACTTTGATATTCTATTTTTAAATGGATGATTAAAGAACCTAAAGAAGATAGAAAACAGAAGAACACTATGAATTAAAACAGACATTGATACATAATTGCCTCTATCCCATGGGCTTATAGGCAAAACAGTGGCACACATGTCCTCTTAAGCACATTCATTACCATATGCTTGTTTCACTTGGCTACCACGACACTACTTGATGGGATTGAGACTAGGCACATGTTTAAGTGCTTTGCTGAACCAAAGCCTAGAACAGTGAGCAGAAAAAAACTCAGAACACTGTTTAATTAAAAAATATATACAATATTTTAAAAATAATTTGGCATGTCCTTCAAATCTGAGTAGCTAACATAAGACAAACTTTAATAATAAACCAACTCTTTCATAATTTGTTCCTAATTCTGCTAACCTCATATAGACCAAACTTTCAAAATAGAAATTGAATAGCTCTGTGAATATGAGCAAGTTTGAGCTTCTTTCTGTGTTTTCCTCTTCCAAGAAACGAACTGATTTGTGTTTATAGTATATTGCACAAATGACTCACTCAGGGAGCATCTGTGCTAAGTACTGAGTGGGACAACATTTTATATCAAGTAAGATGACACATTTTGCTCTTTTTTGTTTGCAAATTTTGAGCAGATTTCTAGTCTCTACCCAGGCTGAATACATTTCTCGGACTTCAGATCAGCTTTGACCTGAGGTAGAAGCTAATGGGTGTCTCCCAAGATAAAAGGAATAAGGTGACTAAAGGTGAGGATTCTTATCAAGCCTAGCATGTGTTTGTGTCAGTGGAAAAACTTCAGCCATAATAATTTGCCTTTCTTCTTTGAAGAAGCTGCTTGTCAAACATGGCCAATAACAGAGACCACAAAGAAGTTTTGAAACCTGCATTCTCATGCATACACACGAAAACAATCACTAACTTTTTCATTCTTTAGATCTCAGGTTTTGTCAAGGTTTTGCTGCACATCAGATGGTGGGCACAGTCAAAAAAACCCCAAAAAACTACTCTGTAGAAGTCATATTCTTGTACAAAATCATCATGGTAAGAATAGTAAGCTCAATTGGCTTTCACCAGTTATCAGCAATCTTGGCCAAAAATATTTTTTTTCCAATAATTTTTAATTAAATGATTCTAATGATTATTTCCAACATCCCAGTTATGTAATGGCAAAGAGGAGGTTCCATTTTTAAAACTCAATTTTTTACATGGAAAATATTGCTGGAAGAGCTGGACTAACTACATCTTCCTGCAAATATAAATTCTCAAAATTCCTCAAAATATTTTTTCACAGTATTTTCCAGTAGTAATATGCAAAACTAAAATATGGACGTAGGTGGAATTCAGTGCAAAATTCAACAACAAAGTCTGTTGCAAACATTGGACACTGAAGACATACAGAAATACTGATTTTCCCAATGTTTGCTGGCTACACCTTCCCAAGCTGAGTTTAGTTTAGAATGGATCTGAATATTTGTTGTACCTGGCTAGTATCTCCTTATTCCAGTATGCTGTTAGTGAACGCTAAAGTCAATCTCTTGTCTGTTGAGCAAGAAAATATTGAAAACTTTTATTTCAAAATATTGTTCTAAGTGCCATACTAGGTCTTGTACTACCAAATCTAAGAAGGAAATGGGGCAAAATTATTTCACAATGTCCATTGTAACCAAATTTCCTATTAATTCAGTTTGGTAAGTCAAAAAAGGAACTTAGAATTTTTTCTATATTGTCTCGTATAACCACCAGATGCCAAAGCAAACAAATGTCTGGGGGCTCTGTAGAGAATTCTCTGACAAATTTTCATCACACAGGCTGAAATTAGATAAATTAAGCTGTTACCATGACAAAACCCAGGAGGTTTGGAAAGTCTGTGGGAGACAATTAGAAATGCAGAAGATGTATGAACAAATAAGTCTTTTAAATACCGGTATAGCAGATTGGAGATTGACTATATGACCAGGATTTTAATCATATATGCATTTTTTGCGTGGGTCCTTCCAGTAATACAGCAGGAATATTTCCATGTCTAATCATAACTCACATAAAAGTCAATTGGACAAATCCAAAGTGCTTTTCTTTCTTCATGTTCATAAAGAATAATTTATAATATTAACCACTAATTGGTGGTTTATAAGCACAGAAACTGTGAAAGATATTCAAATACATGTCGAGTGTAGTATAACAGCTCTGAACAGTTGTCAGTACTTGTCTACTTTCTCCTTGTTGCTTTCTTTATATGTCTGAAATATTTACTAAGGCTCTTTACATGGTTTAATTTTCTGGTATTTAAATATGAATCAACATCTCACTTCATATCTTAAACTTGTAAACTACATTTAAAAATGGCACAATACGTTGTGCAAGCTAGTCAACAAGCAGTTACAAGTGATTTTAAGAGAGTCATTTCAGGGTAGAGCTTCATAGAGCTTCAATGATTAATTGACACATCATATACAGGACTCAGAAAAGCAAATCCTGGCTTTGGATTCCATATATTTTGGTGAATAGGACAGTGCTTTGTCTGCTTCATGGTCAACACAGTATATATGTGAGCATTTACATATACAATTCAGTAGTTTGCAGTACTGATATGAAGAAGCATGCAAATTGGATAACCAATTCTCAAAAATTTTGAAGTTGTAAATTGCTTTGAATGAAAATCATAGAATCAAGGAATCATGGAATCAATTAATTTGGAAAATACCTTTTGGATCACTGAGACCAGCTGTTAACCCATCACTGTCAAGCCCACTACTAAGCCAAAGTCCCTGAGTATCACATCTACTGGCATTTTAAGTATCTCCAGGAAGGGAGACTCCGCCATTTCCCTGGACAGCCTGTTTCAATGTGTAACAAACCTTTCAGGGAAGAAATATTTCCTAATATTAAGTTCAATTTCATAGCATCAAAAGAAGCATCGCCAACAGTTCAAGGAAGGTGATTCTGTCTTTCTATTCTACTCCTGTGAGACTCTGCCTTGAGTACTGGATCCAGTTCTGAGGTTCCCAATATGGGAAGGACACTTACCTGTTGGAGTAAATCCAGAGGACGGCCACCAAGTTGATGAGAGATACTCCCCTATGAGGAAAGGCTAAGAGAACTGGAATTGTTCAGCCTGGAAAAGAGAAGGCTTCAGGGTGACTGCCTGGCGTTGCTGTGACCCAGGTACAGAGCCTGCCACTTGGCCTTGTTGAACTTCTTACAGTTGGCTTGGCTCATCAGCACAGCCTGCCCAGATTCCTCCAGAGCCTTCCCACCCTGCAGCAGATTGACACTCCTAGTGTTGTCTCAACACTTGCTGAGGATACGTTTGATCCAAGTCATCAATAAATGTATTAAACAGGTCTGGACCCAAAATTGAGCCCTGGGGAATCCCACTTGTGACCCAGCTGGATGTAATTCCATTCAGAACCACTCTCTGGGCTTGGCCATCCAGCCAGTTTTTTACCTAGCAAATAGTGCACCTGTCCAAGCCTTGAGCAACCAGTTTCTCCAGGAGAATTGTGTGGGGAAAGGCACCAAGGACTTTACTAAACTCCAGGCAGACAACATCCACTGCCTTTTCCTTGTCTACTAAGCAGGTCAACTTGTCATAAAAAGAGATAAAGTTGTTTAGCAGGGCCTGACTTTCACCAGCCCATGCTGGCTATCCTGCGCATACCATGTGAGGTTACTTGGGATGTTCTGCTTCATGACATTCCTCAGCCCCAAGGCCAGGCTGACAGGCCTGTAGTTCTCTGGATTCGCTCTCCAGCCCTAGATGAGCATCGCATTTACTAACTTTCTGTTGCCTGGGGCCTCCCTGGTCAGTCAGGACCACTGACAAATGAAGGAAAGTGTCAAGTGAATACTTCTGCCAGTTCTCTCAGTACCCTTGGGTGGATCCAGTGTCATCGAACTACAGTATGAAGCAAAACAACAAAAAGCATTGAGTTTTTGCATTGAGGAGAAAGAAAAGAATAGGAGTTCATTAATGTTGCCAAAGCACTTAGTCCAGCTACCTGGGAAACAGTTGGTGGGGACATCAGGGCACTATGGAGGCCTCACATGAATGTGCACCAGAATAAGGCTTGGGGGGGAGAATCAAGTTCAGGCAGCCCCAGGATGTTCATGGGCGTGGGGATGGGACATCAGCCTGTGGATCAGCAGTCTGTGGCCAGGCCCAGGCAGGCGTGCCTTGCAGCAGAACCATCACCACAGATGTGGGTTGGACCCAGCCATAGCTTCCCCAAAATATAGTCAGGAACTGCTCCTTGCCTTCTGTGGGACGCAGACAGGTGCTGGCCCTCCTGAGTGAGGGGACCTTGCCGGAACGAAGAACCAGGGCTTGCCATATGGCTGTATAACTGGGAGAAAAGAATTTTCTTGAGAACAGGAGAGAAGTGTGTATGGATACCTGTCAGCTCCTTCTGGGAGCTGTTATAGCAGGTTGAAATAGTGGCTTGAAGTCTGGTAATTAGCATTCGGGCTCCATGTCTCTCACCTGGGAAAGGGCTGACCACTCAGCTGTGTGTGCAGGTATTGTCAAATCCCACCTCCAGCTGCATGGCAGGCCCAATTATCTTGTCCAGTGCCTAGCTGTACATAAAGCTCAGGGACTCAGAAACAGCTTGTGCACATCTGAGCCTGCGGCTCTTCACTTTGGACTTCATTACGCACACCTTCACACATCTCAGGCGGGTCCATTCATCTCCTGTTCCCTTGGCTTGCACCTGAAGCTTGTGCTGTTATTAACCATTGGGACCTTGATAAAATTTCAAGTCAAAATTCAACATCCAGCAGCAAAGTGCTTTCAAATATTATTTTAAGTATTTGGTTTATTATGGATTCACAGAAAAATCTGGTAGTGAAGGGTTTTTTCTTAAACAGGAATATGCAGTTTCTAGGAAAACTGTTTTTCCTGTTAGGGGAAAAATATATGGTCAGATCAATCAGAATGAGAAAAGTTTGGGATCTTTTGAAATTAATGGAATTATTTTATTTTTCAGTCTTCATTAATTTTAGTCTGGGACCTCACAGAGGTTATAACTCAAGTATGTCCCTTCCTCAATCTCTCAAACAGAAACAGATTTGTGAATGGATTACATTTCCCATGATATATCATTGCTTTTTCATGCTTGAAATTGCAATACACGATGAAAATAATGTGATTATATCTGGAAAGCATAATATGCAACAAAACTTAGCCAGGAAGAGGCATATGCCATCAGAATGGTATAGGGCCTTGGAGACATCTATCAATCTCAGCCCAAACTGCTCTAATTTTCAAATACCCAAGTATTTTACTATAATTGCAAATGTCAAGATTTAACCTTTTTTTCTGAATTTTCTGTTTTATGATAATGTAAAAGATTTTTTGAAAATTACAAAAACAACCTTCAGCAATAAAAAGTGTCAAACTTGCTATCCCAGTCAGGAAAAAACCCAAGAAAGTGAAAGGATTAGTGATTTTCACAGGAGAGCTATTTCAATATTTAAACACTCTGCTCAGAGAGAAAAAAGTAGTTATAATGCTACACATAAAATTTAACCCATTAGAATTTTTTCAGTTGTTTTTGTAGCAAAAAATTTAGTTCAAAAGACCTCAAGACTACCATACTAAATCTATAGCAGCTGCAGATTAGAAGGACATCGATTATTTTCATTTTCATAGATAGAATTACTAAATTGAAAACACATCAAGACAAACACATTAACATTTTTTTATTATGTGAGTATATATATATATATATATATATATACACACGTATGTATATCGCTTTGTATATATACAGATGTTTATATATCTAAATATTTTCCTAGGAAATTATACCAGAACCAAGTCTATTGTGAGTTGAAATTCAAGATGGGATAGTAGTTCTTATTTGGAATTCAGTAGCTAATTTGTGACTGTGTTAGATAATTTGCAAAAATCGTAGAAGACATCAAGTCTGATTACACGTCCTAAACTGCACTAATACTGAATATTTCTATATGTCATTTCATGAAATGCAAACTGATTTCACAGCAGTGGAAAAGACACATTTCTCAATATCTGGAAAATACTTGGCAGTGTGATATGATCCGTGTTTTCAAGGACAGATCTTAAACTACATTTTCAAAAGGAAGAGACATAAATCAATGGCAAGATGTTCTTGTAAACTGGATACAACAGGTTTTCTGTATCTCCCTTCCCTTCTAATTTTATATGCTTTTCAAGTACCAAATGGAAATGTTGATTTGAGTAAAGTTTTCTAAAGCATAACTTTCAAGGCAATAGAAAGAATAAGAGCACACCTGGCTGACTTTCTATTAACATATTGATGAAACTATAAACCATCAGAAATGTTTCTTCAACAAACTTTTATTTAATGCAAATATAGTTGTATTCCTATCAAACTACTCTTTCATAATCCAAATTAATTGCTAATGAGCTAATAAGGAAACACTACACGTTTCTGATTCCATTGCTGTTTTACTAATATAGAAAAACTTTCTGTCATTCCAGGGAGTTCTGATCTTTTTTAACACCAGACCTTCTTCCTATATATGTGGGGATGTTGTTCAAGAAATTATCTGAAGGTTTGAGATGTTCTCACTGAAAAGAGCAAAGGAAAGTTTTTTTAGAGAACATACTTTGAACAGAGTCAAAACTCTTTTTTTCAAGTTATACTCCCCTCCTTCTGCCTTTCCCTAATCTTATTGCCATTGTATCATCTAGCCTATGGGAAATTTTATGCAGAGTATGAGTATAGCTAATTTGTATCCTACTTTCATATCATTTCAGGAAAATCATCAGATAAAAAACCCCCATACTTTGTTTCTGAACATCACTATGTTAGGGCACTGTTTCTGCCATCACATAAGAAATGCAACTCAGCAGATAACACTCTGTTAAAGTAATACAGTAAAGTATCCACCGTTTGGCCATAGCCATAGTTTTTAAAACTGATTTACAGTCTTGCAATTGCAAATTATCATCTAGCCCTGGGTTTGGGTGTAAACGCAGGACATAGAGATTGATCTTTAAGTATGATCTACATTCTTTACAGAAATTTACAGATCCAAACTTAACATCCTCAAGAATTTTTTATGCCATTTATCTCATCTGGATATGTAACTGCCTGATTACACTTAAAAGTAAATATTGAGACTTTGCAACACCATGTTACACTGAAATAACACCAGAATAATTTTCTGGTGAATCAGCAAATCCGTAACTCTACATAAATTGTCTCCAAAATTACTTGTTGTTATATTACGGCAGGTGTAAAATGGAAGTCTGAATAAGGCAAGTGAGTTTCTATTCTATAAACAAATCTTTGACTTTGACTTCCCAACTCTTCATATTCCCATTTCTAGTGAACAAAATATTACCTTATATTTAAAACCTCTGTTCTGTGAGTTGGTTTATTGGAATTCAGATTTTTGTTTGGGTATTTGGGTTTTTGTTTTTTGTTTTGCTGGGATTTTTAAAATAAAATTCCTGATACAGTTAAAATTTCTAAATGACATATGTAACCTTTAGCCGGTAAAAGGTTAGATATCAAAGACCTTGCAACTCATTTTAGCACTCACTTCCACCAATGCAACAGTAATAGAATCAAACAAAATATGTCTGACCTCTTGTAAATATCTCTTTTTAGAATAATTTTCAGCTGTTTCATCTTATCTGTGCATGGAGATGAGGAATTAAACCATTTCAAAATTTGGTTCATAGTGATTGTAGAAGTATTATATTTTTTACTATTGTGGCTTGCAGATTAATTACATGCGCCATTCTGTAATTTCAGAAAAAAATGCTATAAAATAGTCATAAGCTATTTGTATTTTCTGCCTCTTTCTAATGTACTCCTTGTTACATGACACAGTCATTTCACTCCAGGTCAGTCAGCTCAGTATCAAAACTAAGAGTGAGTATAAAGGTCAGAAAGCATTACATGCTTGTCTTGGAAATAAGTAAAGAGATTCACATCAGGGAGGTCCTGATTTCTATACCTGTTTTATCACCAGTGAAAATGGCAAAAAAGTACCAACTATTGTTTCACTCTAATTCCATTTGGATCTCTGTACTTTTACACTAGAGTGAGTATTAAACTGAAGACAGAATTATCAAATGTAGAAAATAAACATGACCTGAAGTTCATGGAGGCCAGGCACATGAAGCAACAAAAATCCTGTGGCAGTAATGCAGATGATAATGTGGATAGCTGGGTTATCATGGATGCCCACAACTGATTTGAAAGGATGTTCTGCTTCCATTGGTCTTTGTTTGCAGATAAGTAATAACAGCTCATTCTGAAGATTAGTTTAACACAACTGGCAATTAATTTGGAGGCATCATGCATGCTTATTTTTTAAGCTTTATAATTCCCACAGTATTAAATTTTAATTTATTACACTCTAATAATTATTGTGCGTATCCCATTAATCATCAGGAATGTGCAGATTGCAATACAAAGCACAATATGAGACACATTGCTCTATATTGGTAAATATAAGACTTCCTGGGAGGGCACTAGAGGAACTAAAAGTACGGAGGGAGATTTGGCTTTGCATAAAGAAATGTAAATCAGGTTTTTGCAGCCATAATCAGAGTTAATTTGTTTTACTCTAAGAGAGTACATTAACTCTGTGTTCATTTAAAATATAAAAAATCTAGTCCATAGGATCATTCCAAACAAATAATGACTGTAGGTAGCATTTCAAGACTGATTAATGTTTTTTTGTTAATGACATTTTAATTCTTTATAAAAGAGACTGAAAGCATCAAAGCAGTAAAACAAAACCAGGACTTTAGAATTTATCTGGGGATTTGATCAGAAAGGCTTTTCTTTCTCAGAGACAAATACAAGGTTCATTCTTAAGCAGAGATAATAGCTGCACTATCTGTAAAAATATTTTATACATATAAATGAATACATGTACATCTTTCTGAAATGAGAAAATATTGCAGTCTCTACGGTCTGGTGGGCTCACTAAAATATGAAATGGTAATGGTTTACACAGAACTGTAGCGGTAAATCGGTGTGAGAGAATGTTGAAGCATCTGACTTTAATTCTCATGCTTCGACGAAATGCACTGCCTTTTTCCTCTCACTGTTTCATTTCTCAAATGGTATCTACAGGGGGTACATATTTGCAGTATGGAGCAGATAACAATGCAATAGGAACTGGAAAACTCTATGAATATCATCTTGTTCATACCTGAATTGCATTGCCTGAATGTTCAGGCATTACTACCCTTCCTAGCTCCTTGTTGATTCTTGTAAAGAAATGGAGCTCTGAAATTCTTACCAGTTGCCACATTTATTTCAGCATATGCCACCTATTGATTTTCTCTATTAGTTTAGCCTAAATTTTGCTAATATTTTCATCTCATAACAAAACTGCACATCATGTTCAAAGACCTTCTCAGTCATTAAAGATACCAGATTGCAAATACAAATTTGCTTGGGATGGGTGATCAGCTCCTTTTAATTTCTTTAACCTCACCTATTCGTAGTGCTCATTCCCACCGACTTTCCTTCCATTTTAGTTGTTAATTGTGAGAAAACTGTATCATTTCATTGTCAGAGAGGAATGATGCCACAAAATTAAAGAGATGTGAAAAATACCTGTCCTGGAAGCATTTCCTGATAAAGCACAAACATAAAATCCTACAACCCGATTTTCTCTAATTCATAATTTCTGCATAAATACTGTATAGTATTTAAAATTATGTAATACCATGTTTGACTTGGTATTAATATGTATTGAGTATGAGAGGCTATTAAGAGATGTACTGTGAACTAGATCTATTTCTGTAAAACAAACTGTTCAAACAAAAAAAGGCAGACATGTAACGAGGAAGCCTGTATGTTGCTAGCAGTGAGAGCTTCAAAGCAATAAAAAGAAATAATCACCATTTTGTACTCACTTTTTTATTTCAGTGCCTACATGACAGATGCACACATTTATAAGGAGCTTCTCTATCTGTGGTAAAGACAGAGATGGATGATTTTTAAATCCTTTTCAAAATCATGTGATGATCTTTTACTCAAATTCTAAAATTGCATCAGACAAAAAGATGAATTTAAACAGGTTTGTAATGCATTTAAGGATCCATGCAGCTATTCAATTAAAAAGGAGTGAAAGCAAACACTAACAATATTGAGACATTCCATATCAGAAGCAACTGACACCTTGTCTCATTTTGATCACTGTAAATAAGATTTCGGAATCAGTGAATTTATATAGATGTAAAAACTACAAAGAGTAAAAGCAAGAGGAAGCCACATTGAGGAGTTCTATTCCTGCTTTCTGCAGCAGCATAGCCTGCCTTCATTCTGCAGCAATATGTATTAAATAACGTAGGCTTTTTTCACTCAAACATAAAAGTGCACATTTCATTGAGCAGCCTTACCTGGGGCACTAGTAACCTGGAGGCCTAGATAAAGAATATAAGAGCATTTCTTAACTATAGATGACCTATGTGCAAACTCTGTAAATGACCATGCATTATCTGCATCATATATATGCCCAAACTATTCTGCTAAGGCATACTCATGGAAAGAGTGACTTTAAAATGTCATATTTTTTTAAGTACTTAGCCACCTTGATTCTCCCATTCTAACCTTGTGACATTGCTCTGCACTGGAAAACAGCTGGGACTGCTCAGCCATGGGGTCCTTCAGCATCACTGAACCATGTATGTCCTGCAACAGGAAGAAACTGTTACCAGCAGATATCCATCAGAACCCTGCTTAGGCGCTGAATGAAAATGGTACATGCAAATGCTTTATAGGCACTCCTAAAGAGTAAGGCTGGTTTACCTAAACTCTAGTTAATCGTAGGAGCATTGTTGTTTCAGACAGTTTTTGGTCAAGTTCTTGGTGGCCACACTGTAATATTGTTGCTACATGCCTTTTCTTTACTTTTGAATGTTTTGGGATTATTTTTTCCCCTTAGAAACACATTTTCATCCTGATGATACCAAAATCACAGTAAAAATAAGAAGTTAAAAAATCAAGGTCAATGTTTAGATTAAAACATGTCTCTTTATGGAAATCTCTGGTAGATTATTGCTTCCAGAGGGACTGTGAAAAGGAAAGAATGATATCCCAAAAAGATTACAGAAAAAGAAAAACACTAGGCTTTGACCAATACCCTTAGCAGCTGTTCATTTTCTTGCCTTGTTGCATATTGAAAATGGAGACATTCAAATCTCCTAACTTTGGTGCCTTATGACCTTGCACATGGGATAGCCACATAGTGTTAGAGATTATGACTCAAGACCACAAAAGTCCCATTAGGTTTTCATGATATGGCTGGTGAGTGATTAAGCTACATAAGCATAGGTGTCTTGTGACACTGTAGATGCCCTAGGGTATTGTCCAGCCCGAAGATGGATGTGCTGGCCAGCAGTGGCTGGATATGAGCCAGCAGCATTCCTGTGTAGCCATCTGAGCTTATATCAGCAACGGTGTGGCCAGCGGGAGCAGGGCAGTGACCGTCCCCCTGTGCTGGGCACTGCTGAGGCCACAGCTCCAATCCTGTGTTCAGTTCTGGGCCCTTCACTGCAGAAAGACATTGAGGGGCTGGAGCGTGTCCAGAGAAGGGAAATGGAGCTGGGGAAGGGTCTGGGGCACAAGTCCTGTGAGGAGCAGCTGGGGGAGCTGGGGGTGTTCAGCCTGGAGAAAAGGAGGCTCAGGGGGACCTCATCACTTTCTATAGCTGCCTGAAAGGAGGGGCAGCCAGGTGGGGTCAGCCAGGTAATAAGTGATACAAGAAGAGAAAATGGCCTCAAGTTGCACCTGGGAAGGATTAGTTTGGATGTTAGGAAAAATTTCTTCATGGAAAGAATTGTCGGGCATTGGAACAGGCTGTCCAGGAGAACAGCCTGGTGTTGTGTCACCATGCCTAGAGATATTTGAAAGTATATGGTTTAGTTTGGACTTGGCAGTGCTGGGTTAGAGGTTGAACTTGATGGTCTTGGGCCTCAATAATTCTTTGATATATGTTCTTCAACATTTTCCTGCTGTGAAGAATTAACTTAAAATCCCATGCTTTCATCTGAAAAGGGGACATTTCCTGTTTCTAATTTTATGGCATTTATTATTGGCATACACAAATTGCCAATCTGTTTATACCTTTTTTGTTAGTGGCTGCATTTGTCTAAAATCCATATACAAACCTATATATATAATCTGATCCTGCACTATTTTGAATGAACTCTGTCCTTTTGAACTATTTAGAAATACACAGCTTTTCAGAAAAGGCAAATATTCTGTAATATCACTAAGGAGATCTGTCATCTGCCCCAGAGAGTTTATGACCTCTTTTCACAGATGTTGGTTCTAAAGGGAAACACTGTTAATAGCATAAATGGAATACAAATCTATATAAATAAATGCAGTAGATAACTGAGCAGCATCTAGAGGACAGCATCCCATTGAAAAAGAGAAGAGCATGAACAAAGACTCTATTCACCTGCCTACTAGCTATCTAAGGATCTAAAAACCAGTGGATAAAGATGTATTTTAGAGTCTGTTGGTTGACTGTAGAATAAATGGCACAGAAGGATGTGATAGATTCCTTAAAATAAAAGATGATCTGCCCCCTGGAAAGACAAACCACATCTGTGAAGTGCTGAGCATGAACAGAACTGAAAACCCTTCAATGCACTCAAATATATAATGACACATTTTATCTGCAATGCAAAAATATTAGGTTGGACTCTGCTTGCCTTTGATGAATTAATAGTTTACTTTTTGCATTTGCTTGATGATGGTAGGGTTTTGCCAATTAGTATCAACGACAAGGCTGCTGTAGAGAAGTCAAATAATTGTTTTTAGAAAATTATGAACTCCACAGAACATATGTATGCCTTCATTTGAGAGGTGTTTGCATCTTCATTGTTTTCCAGGGTGATATCTTTTTTGCTGATAACATTACAAGTCTGTGTTAAATTTTTTTATTCCAGTTTATTAATTTTTCCTTTTGCATTTTTTTCAGGTATCTATTTCCCTCCTTCTGAATGGGAGGCGTGAATTTAGATTATCAGCTCTTTTTTTAATATTGCAAATTTTAATTTGAATTTCATTATAAAAGGAATTGAGTTCAGTGCCACGAGGGGTAATGAAGGAAATCCAATACAATACAGTCCAATACAGATTTCTGACGTTTTATTTTTACCTCAGGGCTTTTTAGGCTGTCCTACTACACTGTTCTTGGATAATTTTCCAGCTGCCTAAAAACTCTTCTGAAATATTTAGCATATGTAAATAAAATAACCTACTCATAATCTAAGCAAGTGGGTTTAGTCACTGACATAAAACATGTTATTTTGTGTACTCAACCATTATTCTGAAAAGATATGAAAAACTGTTTTAAATAAAGGCAACCATCCCTTCTGTTTAGAAGCCTCTGACTGATGTACTAGTAGCAATAATTATTTGAATAATTTAGATCTTTCCATCATCCATATCACATTAAGTCACTGTTGTGAAACCCCTTCTGAGGTAAATAACCATTTCAAACAAATGTTATCACACGATTAAACAAATTAACCACACACGTTAAATTTCTTTAGAAATTGTGGAGTTTGTATCTATCCTCTGTCTTTCTTTGAAGACTGCTCTGGATCTTTTTCCTCACTTACTAGCATGGGAAGGCTCACTGACTATTGGCATCAGTCATAATGTATAAGGACAAGGATATACACAAAGAAAAGCGAGTAATCATTAAGAAACATTTAATATAATGAGTGAAAAAATGCCATATGGATTTCACAATTATCAGCATCACAGTCACCAATTATGTGCAAACTGTGGCAATAATTTAAGTTTAGGTTACTTTGCATTGTTTATTTACTTTTAGTGAATACAACTGTCAGCCAGGTAGATGATGAACCTGCTTTATTCATATTACAGCTGTATGTAGAAGTTTAAATGAGAATCAGGAGACCCCACAGAAGAAGAAAAGTACTGGATACTGTTGCATGTTCCACAGGAAATGTCTCAACCTAAGTCTGAAAGCGGGTTCATTAGTCAATGTAACATGCATGAAAAAGAATAAAGGAGACTACAGTCAGATATGGCTCCTTTGATTCATGCCCTAGAAATCTTGCTTCTCATACTTAAGGTTTATTATTGTTCTCTAGAATACTTACCTTAGAAATTCTTGGCTCCTAGTAAAGCAGCTACAACTCCTGTGCTCACTTCATAAACTTTCAAATCACTAAAAGTGATTCAAATTTGATATTTTGCATACATACACTCAAAGACATGGTAAGTTCTTTACTCTCCAGACATGGAGCAAGTCTGAGACTGGCAGCATATTAACTGGGTGTAACTACTGTTTCTATATCTTTTCACTCTCTGTGTCTAAGGCTTAGAAGCTTGTTGCTTACATGCTAGCTTTCCTTGCTGTATTCATGCATATCTGCTGGTAAAACGTGTTTTATGAGGTTGAGTCAAAACATACTAAAATTACACTTTTAAAATCCCTTCATTGGGCTTTGATTCTGGGCCTATCTATGAGATTTAAGAGAAAACCATCATCTAATTTTAGGATGGTCTGCTTTCATACAAAGGTACTTAGCTAATTAGTAATATGCTCTATTCAAATGCTATTGAGGGAAGAAAAACTGAGTATCTCATTATGTAAAAATGGCTAATTATGTTTATTTTCTTAAAGTACATTCACCGGAGCTGAAGCAATTATCTCAGCATTAGGTCATTTCCCTCACATTCTGACATTGGAGAGATAAAAGGCATAAAACCCTGATCAGTATGAAGGAGAGCTGAACTGCAACTTTCTTTTCAACAAGAAAAGTCTGTATTTCAAGTGTCACACATATTGAGGTTTCAAGGACAGTGCTTTGCAAAATTAAAAGTGAAAACTGCTCTTGATGGTCAGTTTCCCAAACAAACTCTGCTTTGCACCACCAAACTTCACTGAAGTAAGGACTACTGATAGACATGGTTTTAAGACTCTATACTGCCAACAGCATTGCTGACCTTTCAGAAACGTACTATGAGGAACTGTGCCCTCTAGAGCCATTCTCACAATACCAAGAGAGAAAGGGAATCACCATGACGACACAGTCAGGTACAGATTTCTAGATGTGTGCCTTGAGCATTCTGCCCTGAACATTTTGAACGGGACTGAGTTTGAGTTGGAATTCAGGACTCACAGCATTTTATTTGCATGGAGCAACTTTGTTTTCTCCCAGGGAACCACAACATTATACTCTAAGTGGCTATTTTCAAATGATGCCTTTGTTGAATTGGTCTTCACCAACAAGACCAACCCTCAGGAATCTCTTACCCAGGAGAGAAGGGTAAAGAACATTAGAAGGAAGAATTTTGCTTGGTCATGTAGTATTGGGCCAGAGACTTAACATCAGCAAGTCCACGGGCCCTGACAAGACGCATTCATGAATGTCGAGAGAGCTGACAGATACCATAAATAGGGCACTCACAATTATTTTTTAAAAGGTTCTGGTGATCAGGAGAGATGCCTGAGGACTGGAAGAAAGCAAACATCATCCCAGCCTTCAAAAGAGCAAGAATATCCTCATAGACAAACACAGGAGGTGTGGACTGGATAGGCAGACATTGAGGTGGATTGAGGACTGGCTGAAAAGCAGATGCCAAAGGCTCATAATCAGTGGCACAGGATCTAATTGGAGACCTGCCACCAGTAGTGTCCCCCAAAGTTCAGTACATGGCTCAGTATTGTTTAACAGAAATTATTTTGCATCAGGCAGTGGTTTCCATTAGGGCAACCTCTAGCTCAATATAAAAAAGGCAAAGCATTTGTCTGAACAACAGAAACACAGATAGAATAACTGAAGATGACATAAGCATGTGTGACATAGGGTCCTTTATATCACTTGTAGTCTCCTGAGAAGATTTGCATCTCACTGAACTTTGTTCTTCCATGTTTATTGCTGAACTACACTCAAGACTCACTTCACAGTAACTAGAAAAAAAACAACCAAACAAACAACCACCTTGTAAGATATAAAGCCATTTCATACTTAATCTGTGTCAAAAGTAGATCAAATGCCTGATCCCTTAAAGCACCTGTTTCTCTCTAGTGGTTAAAAGGAAGCTGACTTCAGAAGGTGACAAATTTGCATCATATGTAGCAAGAAGAGATTAGATGATTCTTTTCCCTAACAACAATTTGGTCTACTATGTTCTGGTTAACCACTACTTCTAAGAGATCCATAATGCAACAAATTTAAGTTCATTAGCACAAACCACAAAAATAGGCATTTGTTCTATGCAAGGTCATAGAAGATGAGGTCTACTGAAATGTTTTGTAAAAGAAAATTGTCTTCAGAATTTATCATTTGATTGCCAATGGCCTGTGAATAAGACCTACAGATTTCTTAAGGCATTTAGTACAAGTATGATAGTAAAACATGTGAACACTATTGGCAGTAAAGAAAAAATGTTCAGCTGTCATACAAGAACTGCAAAATCCCAACTTGGTACCACTGAAACACAAGCCATCAATTTTGCAGACCATACAGGACAATTAAAATTGGATGATAAGGCATTTTTAATGTGATTAGGAGACCTGATTTATTGGGATTTAAGAAGTAATTGAGTCAAATATGAGTTGTTTTGGTACCTTATGTGTCACAGGTCTGTAAATCATTACACATGAGAGGTACCTTAACAATGAACTGCATATGATTTGAATTAGAGCTCAGATTTGGTGGAAAACTTTGTTTCAACATGAGTTCAAGACACTTTTGTACTATTTTTATCCTTGGGTGACACGGTGGAGCAAGGCAACTTTCCATTTAGCATAGACCAGTCTAATCCACTGAGCCTTGCAATGCACCTGTCCTAGAGTTAATTCAACACCTCAAAGTGATGTGTCACAGCATAATTAATATTTCTCATGGCAGATCTTTTTAGTTTTTATTGCATTCCTTCTATGTTACACCAGTATCTTTTCTTAACAATTTGAGCTTCATGAGGATGTCATATTTGGTGTCAAACAGGACTTTTATGCAATTCATTTCTATGTATTGATATTTCTCAGAGAGTGGCTTCAAGAATCGGAACAGATAGTACCACAAGTGAACAGCACAGATGTTCAATCCTAAATGAATGTAAGGCTCTGAGTCTCCCTTAGACATTAGCCTCTTCCTATGCATTAGTTGCTCCATATTACTTGGTTAGCAATCTCATTGACTCAAATAAAAAAGAATTGTACATAGGCAGTAATCCTCTAAATTCCACTAGACAGGAATTAAGAGTCCTGTGATTGCACTCATGACATATTCTAATGTGGAGACATCTGAATTATTGAAAATTGTTTACATATATATGTGGCTAAGCTGAGATTCTAACATAATTTGGAGAAGGTACCAAGATATAATTAAGATAGCAGTATTGTCTTATTGTCATTGATTTATATTTATGGATTTCTGAGAATCTGAGGATTTTTTTATAAAATCCTTATAATGAAATATTGGAAAAACTCTTTAGTAAAGTCTTTCCTAGGTTTGATGCAAAATAGAAAAATATTTCAATCAATATATAATTAATAGGAAAAATATTTGTCTTTATGTGAATCCATTGAGAATTCAATGGCTAATGGATATTTTCTAGGAGAAAATAGGAAAAAAAGTAAAATATTTTCCTTTAATGATAAAAATTCTTAAAGTCAGATGCAGAAGATCCCAGCTGTGCTCTTTAAAACAAATTACTCCATCCTGAGGTCTGCATGGAGCCCCTGTGCCAAAGGCTGAACTCTGCCTTCAATCTGACTGATCCAAGGACGTGGCTGTTGGCTCACGCCACACATTTTCATACCGCTCTTTAATGGGCTGCTTTTTGTGATTTGAAAGTGTCACACCCCGAAGATCTGAGAGCAGTTTCTAATTGACTCTGCATTTCCTTCTTATAGAGAAGAGATGCATACATATATATGCATATCTATGTCTATATATTATTATCTACAGATATCTTTATTTTTACCTGAACATTTGCATAAAGATCATCAATGTAATGAGGACAACAAGGAAAAGGCCCAGGGTATTTCCCCCATAAATCCACACACACCAAAAAAAAAACCACCAAAAAACAGACAATTGTTCACAAATCAGAAAATTTAATTTCCAGGTTAGTTTTAGACAGATGAGGCAGGTGATGGAGAGCTCCCCTTGTCCGGCTGCTTTTGGGAAAATGGCACACTACAGATGGGGCTGTATGTGCTTCCTCATCTTTATATCAGCGTTGTTGGTGAAGGTCGATGCAATATCTCAGGTGCACAGAACAGTCTCACAGCACTCTCAGGTCTCACAGAATGGAAATATGAATTCATTTTAAATTACCACTGATCCAGTCCCTTATAGCCACATTTTAGTACACACGAGAAATGGAACACATGTAAGAAGTCTGGCAAGTAACCAGGGAGGCTGTCCAGGATAGCTCTCAATGACAAGCAGCACCAGTTTTCCAATCTATCCCCTCACTTGCAGGGTTCTTATTAGGACAGTATCAGTGGTGGATGAGTGTCAGGATTGTATCAGGAGCCAACCATCCTGCCTCTGAGTCATCAGGATTTACTCACTGTGTCTGATCCTGCTTATCCTGAAGAACTGGAGGCAGGCATGCTGTGGCTCTTGATAGGCTGCCCTGCAAGGTGTCAGCCTTTTATAGCTCTCATCCTCTTACTATTTAGTACACTTGTGTTTATATTTCCTATCAAGTGATATTTGTAGAAATATTTATATTCCAATTTTCCACACCACTAGAAGATTCCTGGACATATGTTTTCTAATATCATACAAGCACTTTTGTACAGGCTAGTTTAAAAAAATAAAGAAAAATGTCAAAAAAGAAGCTGGATGCATGGATTCAGAAGTTTTTCTTCTCAAACACACTTCTAAGCTTCTAGTGTTGTCCTTTAGTATTTTAATGATATTCTAAATATCATAAAATACTTCACTTTCCTGCCCTAGAATTAGAAATGAAGATTACAATTTACTTTCTTCTATGCAATCATTTCATCTATGCATTCTAATCTGATCCAAATTTTATATTCTGTTTATTCTACAAGATAAGGATGAGCTGCTGTGCTTTGTCAATATCTTATTCTCTGTTACTCACTTTACATAATCTTTTTTTCAATCAAAGGGAACTCTTTTTCTCAAACTGGAAAAAGGTGTGATAGAAAGAGAGAGACTTGCCACTGATAGGACAGAGAGAAAGAAACTCTGCCAAGTAATGGATAAAGTAATTCTTTTATTTTTACATAATTTTTAAAATGCTGTTCTGGGAATTGTCATGAAGCATTTATGCTTCGGAGTGGCAGCTGCATCTCTCCAGAGAGTAGCAACACAGTGAGAATTAGGGAGAAGTTTGGTTCCACATGTCCTCTTTGGGAGAAAATCAGGGTGTTCAATATAATACTGAGCTGTGCAAAAGTAAGGCAGGCATTTTTAGAGTTCATATTAATAGGAAGACACATTTTCTGCACAATTGCATTAGAAAGTATTTTTCCTACAATGGTAAATACTGAAATGTACAAAAAAACAAGACTTATTTTCACTTTTACATTTTTACCAAGAGCAGAAGAAAAAATATTGCATGACAGGAAGAAACAAAATCCCATTAAAATACTTGATTACTAGATCATTAAGATAATCTGACAAGTTGCTTCTGAGCCATTACAGCAATCATGAAAATCTGCCAATACATATAAGAATGCTAGCATTCAGAGATGGAATAAATCATGAGGCATCTCTTCAAGACTTTCTGTTGGTTTGATTATTATGCTCTGCAGAAGCCCTAGCATGACATCCAATTCCAAATCCTATGATTCACACAAAATAAAGGAATATTATTGCAACAAGCATTATTAATGATGCCACGATGAAGTGCCTGTCACAAGAATTATCCATAATAAGGATTCAGTTGGCCCAAACTGGCATATTTCAAATATACCACCCCATCCTGCTCCAACAGCATGTACATTAACCAGATAACATCTCTCTCTGAAATAAAGACTTGAAAGAATTTTAAAAAGTCATGTAATAGATCAACTCATATTTTTGTATAGAACAAACCTATTCAGCTGGCAACACCAGCAGGTATAAATCTTCAGACAATGAACAAAATGACTCCCTGGAGACCTCGTTCTCTCTCACATTCTGTTTGCAAATGACCTGTCACCCAAACTGCTGATTCTGTTCCCATACCCAGTTCTCTGCATTTGTAAGCATTATAACATCATTTTGCAACTTCCATATAATAACCTCTTTACAGCAGCATCTCAGCATATTTTGCAGTTGTAAAGTAATTTAGCTTTGCAAAAGTGAGCTACTGTGAAGTGGAGAAGCCTTAAGAATCTTCATTTTTAAAAGGTGAAACCTGAGGGGCAAACAGGCTAACCATAGCCTTTTCATGGAAAAGCTGAACATCTGCACCTGTGAAAACAAGAACAACCTAAGCTCAGCAAACTGTGATCAGGACAATGATGAGGGAATGAAGAAAAGAAGATTTGGAGAATGTTGGGTGGGTGGTTTTTAAAGCATTAAATTCCCATGTAACTGTAGAACAATGATGCTTTAACAGTAGCAAGTTATGCAGCATATAATCAAAGATGTTCAGAGTCAAACCTGAAATATGTAAGTAAGACTACCGTAATATGGATTTAGACTTGTTAAGAAACAGAAATACTACTCAGGTAATAAGTTTTATTTTGGTATTTATGCTCAAGATGTGCATAACCAGAGTAATCAAGTGCATGCCTGTTCTTTACTTGTTTGAGTTAAGCCCTGAGAAGAGGGTGAAGTTTTGTGTGCCCTGGGTAGCATCATACCTTAGCATTCTAAAGAGAGAAATTCAGACTGGGTGACTGATTTGTAGAAGGCTAAATTTTTCATATGGGTCCCTTCACAAACGGAAGTGCATATTGTGCCATTGAAGACTTTTTCAAATGAAATTTTTCTAGTGACCTCCACAGCAAAGTAGGATTTCTCCTGAAGTGGTTTTGATGATGTTCTACTGAGAATGACAACCAGCAAAGAAGCAGTGTGGATACACATCAAGAAAGGAGAATGCAACTTCAGGACATATAGTGGGGCATGGAAAGATATATCTTTGCTCTTTAGGAAAGAAGCAGAACAATTTTATCAATGAGAGAACAAATGGAGGGTAAGGGCATAATGAGCAGCAGGAGGAATAACCAGTAATTCAAGCAGGGAAGACCCAATACATAATATTCTCATGTTAGAATGAGGAATAGTTAAGTACACTGAGGAACTGCAATTAAAAAAAAAAAAAAAAGAGATGATAAAATAGGCTGCTCCCATTTTTTTTGAAGTGCATAGTTGTTTCATCCAGAATAATTATGTTAATAATAACGTGCTTATGTGTTAGTCTTGTAATGAACTGTGGGTGTTTGTGAAAATGGAGCTACTGTAATGATTGTATCTATTATTATCTGGAAATGAAGAATGAGATTAATTTCATTTAGCTTTATAAGAGTTGGGCACCTAGTCTGAGTTCATTATCTGGACTCCCTTTGGAGTCAGTTGTCAGAGAAGCATTTCCCAATGTGAAGTGTCTAATGCAGTCAAGACTATTAGCCCTAGGACTTACCTGTCCATTGCCATTGATTACAGAAAAAAAAAGAAGACTAACTTACTAGATACAGAACATTGACATAAATGAGGTTAGGTGATACTAATTCAACTTTAATAATATTTTCTCACATAAAATCTTCTTGAGATTAAGTCTTTGAAGTTTCTAACCACTATTACATTTATTTATAAATACACACGTCAGTGTTTTGAAAGATCTCAACTAAGCATTTACCCAGAAGAAAATTTGAGCAGATAGCTACAACTTCCTTGCTTCCTTCAAGAATGATTATTTGTAAATAGTTCATTTTATTCAAGTAACAATTAGCAAAGTAGACCTTTAGTTAAGCTGGATAAAGAGATTTTGTCAGCCAAGTGAAGTTTTCCTAGACAAGAGTAATTGGTATTACTGACATCTAGAACAAATGTTGCATTCCTGACTGATGCACCACATGGTAAAACTTTTATGAAATAACTGAATGTCATCTGCATAGCATTTACAGAAAATAGAAATTTAATCAACAAGCTTTCCTTTTCAACAATGCAGCTAGGTCCTGTCAGTTCCAGTGGTCCTTACATCTCTGGCAGTCCCAGAACACAAGGTCTCATGGATTTATTGCTTTGTGACAAGATTTCCCTGTAACTGTGTAATAGTAGCTGCTGCAGCACCCAGAGTGTGAACAGAAACATCTGTAGAAACAGAGGTGATAAATTGTGCTAAATACACCACAACTTTGCTGCAGTTGAGATTGCCTTTGGTCAAGATGCTGAAGAGCAAACATGATGCACTAAATCCATTTGCGAAGCTTTGGAAATAAAAAAAATGTTGTGAGTATCCAGCTGCTGGGCTTTCAACGTCCACTGGAGAAAGGTTCATAATTTTGTCATAATTTGTACTTCCCCTCTAATCCACTCTGGTTATGCTACCTTTTGTCAAGACAGTCACATGCCCATGTTCTTCATCACTTCTGACTTTTTACCTTCACCATCATGCTGGGAGAAGCAGTTTGGGTATTTATATCTTTTGTTGATGTGTGAAGTGAAATGGCCCTGATTTTCAGAAATTTCACATAAAGGCTGTCAAAGCCTTAGCTTCACCTCTGGTCAGCCCACCCCCTCTCCCTTTTTTGTCCCTTAATTTCTTTTTATGGTAAAGGAAAAATGCAAGAAAAAGGACACCACCTTTAAGGAACAAGGTTGCAATATATAATCTTCTTAGGAAGTGAGGAACAGGACCTATCTGTAATGTTTCTCTGATTCTTAGAAACATGGAAGTGAGACTAGCATCACTTACTTAATTGGGTTCTAGTAAGGTGTAAGGACTAGCTGTGAGAACCAGATTTAACATTTTGTCTTCACTGCTGTTAGACAAATCACTGTCAAATAGACCTCTATTCCAATAGAGGAGCCAGCAGCCAACACATTACTGCAACATGCAATGATAACTTTAGATAAAGGAGATTTTTGTCGTTGTGACTTGTTTCTATGGAATGTGTGCCAGTGAGAATGTCTCAGCTGTTTGAACAGCAGCAAAGACAAGGAAGAGACTGCCTGGGTTAGCACTTGCGCTGAGAAGGAGGCACAATGAAAATAATTGACAATTTTGCTTGGATAATATAATCCAACAACAGTAAAAAAAAAAAAAATCCTCATTTTTTCCCATATTCACTTTCTCCCCCCAGAATAGCTGACCAGTTACCAAAGGCGCCAGAAAATTTGCTTGACTCTGTACCACCAGAAAACAGTTCTGCCTGTTCTTGTGCCATTCTACAGCTTTGTTGGCCTTGCTCTTTCAGGGCACTTGGGAGTGCTTTGACGCACAAAACGATGTGTGCAGGAAAAAGACATGGTGTAGGGTTTACTACCTTTTACTGCCTCTTTTGCCTCATTTTAAATGGTTATCACAGCCGCAGGCACCTCCTCTCCTCAGCTCAGTGTCCAAGGAAACCATCACCCTGAGCAAGCATGGCAGTGATGACAAGATTGTGTTTGTGGGAAGCTCTGCTGGGTGGATCTGGTCTGCACAATGATTTCCTTCTACCCAGCTGCTAAGGCTGGTCTCTGTGGTAAGAGACGAGCTCAGGTGCTTTTCTCTACTGGTCTCAGCATGTTCTGCTTTGCAATAACATCCTTCATTCTTTCTCAATTATCCTCATTTCTGACATTTTGCATTTACAGTTTTGCTTGTTCTGCTGCTTTGCAGATTTCTACACCTTTTTCCAAATGTAGCTCACAGTTTTTAGCAGATGCTCACGTGCTTTCCCACTACTTCAGGTCACCACCAAGTATGAGATCCCATGAATCATAGAAAACAAAACTTCTATGTTTCTTCAAGAAAAAAAAACCTTAAGTTTTCTTAAAACTGCTCCACCAGTTTGCAGAATTCATTAATCTGGATTTTTATTTTAAAGAAAGAGAATAAAATATAAAATCAATATAAAATCTGTAGTCTAGGAATTTTCTGTACTAATTTGATATCCACAAAACTAAAGAGAAAAAAACAAACGATGCAGACCCCAAAAGCAACTCAGCTGTTGAATTAAACTTTTATATTCTGTATCATCTACTCTTCAAAAGATGATACATGGTGAAGAGAAAACTTTGTGAGAGTTTTACATGCTCTGATTCTTTGGCTTGGCGCTTTAGGGTATGGAGTTGGCGTCAAACTACCGGATGAAAGGGTGCAAAAATTAGGAGGAATCACTTCTTTCCAGAAGTCTCTAGGCAAGGACTTGCTTGTTTTAAGCAACAGAAATGAAGGATAACTATTGTGCTGGTTCTTATCTTTCTGATCTTCATCTAAAAGGCACAGAAGCAGAGCCAGACCCTAAACAGACCACCTAGTTAGATAGAATAGATGGAAAGGCAAATCCTAGGAACACATACATACTGCTGCTGAAGATGTTTTATGACAGTTATGAAAATGTGAAAAAATAGAGTCTCAAAACATTAGACGATATTTGGGAATTCTGTTTTATAAGCTGAGGAACAAAAAGAGCATTTAATTTTATGGTTAGGTTAAACAATGTGATATCTTTGTTTTAATTATGTTATACTTACTAACGAAATCTCTCCAACAAGCAAGTCTGTCTTAATTGCTTGAAGTCTGTCTGTCTTAATTGCCTAATATTTTGCCATATTTAACTAATGCTGTAATACTTTTACTCTACCAATTTGTTGCATAGTATTTTGCTGATTTTGTTACTTTCTTAGTAGAAAATCAATGAAGTAAGTTCTCTGGAGTTACAATTATTTTTTCCTTAGGGAAGCATATAAAGATTAAAATTACTGTTTGAGAGAAGACTGAAGCTAGTAAAATTTTTTTGGTTTTGTTTTTTTTTATAGTAAAAATAAAAACAAAGTTTTGTCTAGAGGCCAGAATAATTCTCATATGTGTGGTACAGTATCTATTTAGTAGTAATAGTGGTAGACGATGTTAGACAATAAAAATTCCTATGCATTTTTAATTAGCCATAGAATAACACAGAAACATTCTGTTCCTCTAAAATATGGCAAATTTTTAGAAAATTTTGAGGTTTCTTAATTAATTGAAATATTAGAACTCAAAAAATGAAACTAATAATTACATGAAAGCTTTTTGAGATGTTGTTAATCTCTTTTTTTAGACAAGAGTTTGAAATAGTGTTGTTAAACCAAAATTATCATAATTTTTTACAGTTTTGGGCTCTCAGTCATGAAGCTTCAGTTTAGGACAAGACAATCAGCTGCACGTAACTTTTCTTTACATGAGATTTGTCTAGGATTCTTCAGGATGCTTTTCAGAGATTATTTCTAGGGAAAATCTGTATTTGATTTCCAGGACAGTTATAATTGCTTTTAAATATAGCTCTGAAAAATATTAATATATTTTCTTGTTTTTTCAATTAAAAATTATTTAAAGAAAATTAGTGGAAGAAATTATTTGAAAATTTAAACTAATGCATAGTATCCATATTGTAAGTGTTCATAAGCATGCGGTGATTAAATCTATACATGAGTAGAGTTATTGAGGAAATGTCACGTTTTTGTCATAAAAATGTGAATGTAAAAACTCATTTCTGATCATTAAGAGATACTAGTTTTTAATGGTAAATGTCAAGAGATACTTAGAGTAATTGTATTTTTCTTTATCAATAAGGATGACTAGTTCATGTGTAGATGTCATCATAAGACCAGATGAATTTTGGACTTCAATAAAAAATCAATTACTACAGGAAAAAAATAAAATACTTTTAAGAAATAATGCCTTTATAAAGTTTGAGAATTTCAAAAGAGAAACAAATATGATCAAAGTATGTTAGTATAGATTTGGCATTACAGGTAACCTTAACAACTATAAACAGTCATAAATGTTGCATTGATATTTTTGAACAAAACTTTATAATTTATATTTTCATCTTGGAGATATGAATTAATTTCTCTGTCATTAAATAACCACCTGATCATTAATAACGTTAACTGCATCTCAAATAAACAGAATCATACATATATGCATATTTACATGCCCATGTATTTTTCAGTGTGCACTACTTGAATAAACTCTCATTCTTCAACTCTTTTCTTTTCAAAAAGGAGTGACTATATTCTGCTGCCTCTAAACAGCTTTTAAATTTAGCACTGCTTGTGCTAAATGGTTGGCTTCTTTTCATATCACATCTTTGTCATTTCCA
Source organism: Sialia sialis (assembly GCA_009812075.1). Taxonomy (NCBI): domain Eukaryota; kingdom Metazoa; phylum Chordata; class Aves; order Passeriformes; family Turdidae; genus Sialia; species Sialia sialis. Next base: position 16,786,632 of record VRYO01002772.1, read on the forward strand.
ATGCATTTCCCACATTTCTGGAAACAAATATGCAACATATTCTTCAGCTCGAAAACTTTAATTTTGACAGATAAAATGTCAGTGAATTGTTTTAAAGATGTCAACATTTATTAATGTTTCAGAGAACATATTCTCAAAAGTAAAAAAGTACATCTTTCTTTGAGTAAAAAGTTATTTTTTGTTTTTGTTCAAATGTGTTATTATCTATAACACTGTGCTCAGGGTTTTTTTTAAGATTCTATGCTGGTTACTCAAGGACAAGTTATATTTCTTAAAACTTTCAGATAAATAGGTATGCCCCTGAGTATTCCTTCTAAAATTAATTAGAAAATTAGAATGCAATTAAAGCTGAGGAAAACATCATAAATTAGATATTGAATAACTTCTTAGACATATTTGCATTTCTTCTTAAGTAATAGTGCTTTTGAGATGTGTAATTCTTTAATTCATCATTACAAAACACTTAATAGTGTAGTTTTGCCATCCTTAAATTTCTTGTATCTCTTGCTGAATTCAATTAAGCTTCTACTCAATAATATTAAGAGGTACAGAACATGGGATTTATTATTTGCATGCTGAAGATAAATAATGCATCATATGTATTTTATATATGATGCTGTTGTGCTCTATCTGTGCATACCAAACCTATTTTTAAAAGGCAGAGATTATTATGTTTCACAAGTGTATCTGATTTAAATGGAAAGACCACAAGTCACTGAATATCTCATCTTATGTGATACCATAATCCAATGAATGACATCCAGCCCCACTGGTTTTTATAGACTTTGGACATGCTCAGCATTTTCTGGATTTCCCAACTCTCTGCAGGATTGAGCCAGGAGTAAAGAACCCATAAAAGACAAGTAAGAAATTGCTGGCAGTTTCACAGACTCCGTTTCTGAAAACAATTCAAGGCAGTCACCATGCATCTAGAGTGCTGAAAATCCCTTTCTGTACAATGAAAGCAAAAAATTAGATTACAAATCCAATAGCAGACCAGCACATGAGAAACTGAACCCAACTCCATCCTACAGCAAGCTGAAGATAGATAGACTTGATAATACTTTCTTTAGCCTTCTGCTAAAATGACAGGAAATTTAACAAAACATTTCACTTCTTAAATTAAGACAATCAAAGGCTGAAATTGCAAAGCAGTTCATACAGACAGTGAATTCAGTGGAGCAGTATAGAGAGCTATGATTTTTAAGACACAACACCTGGCAGTGTCTACACTGGCCAAGACACAGGCTGAAGGGCCAGATCCCTTTTGTCTGTATCCTATCACTGCCTGGCTTGGTTGTGGATGTTGATACCTTCTGTAAAAATACAATTCATTTATACTGAGATATTAATAAATTTGCCTTTCCTTAACCAGCCATGTAATTAACCTATTATTCCTGTAAAATGACCAATAAAGCGTAGAAGGGAATTTGCTTGTTTCTAAAATTAATTGCTGTATGTTATAATGTTATATGACACTTCTAAAACCCTGCAAAATTGGCACCTGTCATTAATTGATAGTTAGTTGGTTGATTACACATACAGTAAAGCCTGACACGACTGTTTTCCCAAACTCTCAACTCATATGCTTATGCATGTTTCAGTAGAGTTTAACCCTGTTGAATGTTGGGATTATGCTTCAAAAAATACAAAAGTAAGCTTCAGCTCTTACTGAATTTTAATACTTAGGGATCAGCATCTGTACTCATCAAAATTAGTGGTTTTTCTAATGAATAAGAATAAATTGCCAAAATACAGCAAATCTAGGATACCTTATAAGAAGTAGATTTGTTTATACAATATCTGAGGCATTGACATATAATTTTAATGCATATTTAAGGTGCTAGGTTTTGAAATCTTTTCACTACTTTCCTGCATTCATGATGAAAATTCATCTCTCTAGAAATGTCTAAAAAGATAAGTGATATCATTATAGTAAATGTCACATTCATCTTACACAGGAAGGAAGGTACTGAAAAAGGTCAATTTGTCTGCAGGGTTCCCCCTTTTACTGTATATACCAAATTGTCATAATTGTGTTTTTTACAAATTGTCCAACAAATTTTGTTCCCATTGCACAATTAACATGAACTGTGTTCAGGATGGGCTCCATACAAAACACTGTTTTCAGTGTTAAAATGTGATTAAAAAGGTACAAAACCTCTCAGCCTTATCAATTCAGTCAAAGTTGTGTGCATACTGCTTTTCCAATACTTTCACAATAACATGACTGTGCCCAATCATATGAAAGACAGGGGTGTACCTCTTTAGTTATATTAGCACCAGTTATAACCTTTACCAAAATATTTCCTCCTGAGTGAAATTTCTGTTAGCCCAGCCACAGAAGAATTGTTTCCAAAGCTCTTTCACTCTGAAAAAAATGACTTTCTGAATTCAGTCAACCATGTGAGTTTCTTTCATGAAGACTGTTTAAAATATGCTACTAACTAGTTGATACTTATGGTATATGCATATTCAGCAGTGCTATACAATTCTATTTTGGCTCACTGATTGGCTGACTAGAATTTTTATAAATAAAATATGGGGAAATCAGAGAGTTCTGAAGATAGCACATAGAATGGCATTTGTGAAATCACAAATATAGACATCAGCAGTACAGATATTTTCATGTTAGCTAGTTGTCAAGACTTTTTCACAGTGAGTGGAGTAAAATTGGCACTTTCAAAGCATGAGTCATCTTATCCTAAAATAGATGATTAAAATAGGTCAGATGAATCACTACATATTGCTCTCTATTGACCTTGAAGAGAGCATTGGGTTACTAGCAAGTGTGTACACATATAAACTGCAGAACACATGAAAGCTGGGTGAGAAACAACTCAGGATATCTCTGGAAACAGTATTTTCACTACCAGATTTATGAGCAGGTATGAAAATAGCAGACTAATATTTCTTGAGGGGAAAAAAAAATCACTTGCATCTTCATGGTAAATAAACTAAAAGAGAGTATATATAATTTAAAGGGATGACCTATATCTATGTGCAATGCATTTGGATATAAAAGTATTTTCCTGTCTCAAGAAGGTACATACATTCTTTGAAATATTATCATAGTATTTTATTATATCATAACCATATATATTGAAATCAAGTGTCTTTTGAGCTTCAAGAGCAAAACTAGTATAGTAAATGGTTCATTTGAGGAAACACAACTATAAGATTTGAAATACACTTAGATTAATTTAGAAAATTCTGATTAGGTGATAAACGTCTTTGCAGTAGTCTACAAATTCTTCCTATGTAATTAAAATGTAAGCCGTATATAGGTACTGAGATTTGGCTGAGGAAACTCATAACTGACCCTTAAATTGTAACTACAAAATTCTTACATAGAATGTTTTAGCCTTTCCAAGCTTCTCCTTCCATTAATTTACTCTTGTGCAGACTCCTACAAGGGCACTTTTTTGAAATCAAAATCCAAAAATCATTCATCCTGACATATCTCTGCACAGCTTTATCCCCAAACTATCAGAATAGAAACAGAAAGAGTAAAGGCAGCATTATATGTCTGTGGTATGCCTTTTTTCATCTTATCTCTGTATGACCTTCAGGTGGACTTGAAGTCTGCACTCAATATAGATTGAGCTTTTTCTGGGTTTACTTCACCTTCAATTTACTTGTCATGATGTACTACATTGTTAACAACATTTGCTGCTTTGCTACAAATGAAGACCAAACTATTTCAAATATGCCTGACTATAATAGATCTCTTCAACTCAGATTCAAATAAAACTGTACTAAATCTGATTTTCCTAAGACAAACAATCTGCTACCAGTTTTTTTTTTTAAATCAAAAGGTGTTAAATACACTCATTACCTTTGAATCATATTCCTAAGTCTAAAATGGATTGAAGCAAACACTGTTATAAATTCCTCAGTGGCTCTTTCAGGAATTGCATAACTATATCAAATTCTACGAGTTTTCTGAGCTTGTGTATACATTAAAGAGATAAGTAGTGTAACTTTGTAACTACTCAGGAAAAACACTTTTCAGAAAATGTAATTTCTAGGTGTTCTGGTTTGGTCTGTGGTAAAGTAAATTTTCCTTCTAGTACCTGGTACAGGGCTATAGGAGTGGGATTTAGTACTACAATAATGCTGATAGCAGTTATGTTTTAGTTATTGCTTACTCTCAGAGAGGTCTTTTCAGTTTCCCATGCTCTGCCAGTGAGGAGGGGCAAGAGAAGCTGGGAGACAGCATGGCCAGGACAGCTGACCCAAACTGAGCAGAGGGATATGCCATATCACAGACCATCCTGCTCAGTGTACAAACTGGGGGGACATCAGTTTGTAGGTGGTGAACAACTGCATTGTGCACCACTAGCTTCTCTTGGGTTTTGTTCCTCCTCTCTTTCTATTGTCTCTCTTTTCATCATCATCATAACCATACTATCATTACTATTTTATTTTATTTCAACTGCTAAACTGTTCTTACTTCAATACATGAGATTCACCATTTTTCTTTTTTTCCCCCAGATTCTTCTCGCCATCCCACTGTTAAGAGGGGGGTGAGCAAGCAGCTGAGTGGTACTTAGGTTCCAGCTGGGTTTAAACCATGACACTAGGTGTACAAAAGTGTTTAAAAAATAGAATAAAATTTACCAAATAGCTGTGAAGTTGAGAGAAAGTAAAAATATTTTATCTCTACATTTTCAGCTATTTTCTGGCTGAAAAGAAAAAGAAAGAAAGGAATATGTCATCAGAAATTATATTTCAGTTCTTAGAATTTCTGGAATCAACCTTTTTAAAAAGGAGTTAAAATAAAAAAAATATTTTTAAAACCCCTCTTATAGTTCTTATCATCATTGATCCATTCTAGTTACAGTAATTTCACGATTATAAGCCGCACCTGAATATAAGTCGCACTTCCGGGTAGCTGGGAAGACCACGGGATTTGTCCATATATAAGCCGCACCCGAATATAA
>VRYO01002772.1:16792640-16815280 GCA_009812075.1 Sialia sialis
TATTTCATCATATTAACAATATTGCCTTTATCTCTTGTCTTCATACCAGTGATCCTTTTGTTCTCCATATCTACATCTCTTGCACTGAAAAGTGTACTTTGTGGAAATAGCAAGGATAGGTGTCAGAACCATGAGAACATGACTTGTATTGTCTTTAAATTGTACCTGTAATGTATATGGTTGGATTTTTCCACATTGTTCTAAGCTGAATTTTAATACATCAAGCTCACAAATTTTCAGCGTATTCAGCAAAGAGCGCCATGATTATTTGGTCAAAATACAAGCTATGTATATTTTATTCTTATAAGAAATTTTAAAGTTTTATTACAGTTGGTTCCAGAAACCTTCCCTTTCTCCATTACTTGTGTAAGCATCAGTTTTATTAATTATTCTCTTTTGTCTACTAATGTCAATACCATTTATTTATGCTTCAGCTCAGTGAAATACCAAAGCACATATTCTCCAAAACATGACAAACATACGAGTTCCAATAAACCAAGGATGATAAACTAATGCAAAGGAAACTCATTGAGGGCTACACTCTGAGAATAGTTGATTTCAGATAGTGGAACTTCTATCCCATTAAAATAAGAAAGCAAAAATAAGGCTTTGTTGACAAAAGTAAACTCACAAATAAGATCTGATGCTTTTTCTTCCTGAAACTGATAACTAATCATAAAAGAAAAAAAAAGAAAATAATGAAAAAGTCAAAAAATGTTCTAAAAGGAAAAGAAATAAGGTTGTTTCAAATGACACTTTTAATAGGGATGATTGTCCAGCTTTATTTCCAGAACATGCCCTTTTATTAACAAATATTTGGTAAAGTATAGTAATTTCACGACTATAAGGTACACCCTTTTGACTAAAATTTTGATCGAAACCTGGAAGTGCACTTTATAATCTGGTGCACCTTATAGTTGTGAAATTACTGTACTTTATTCAAATATTAGCTTTTTGTAAAATTTTAAAAAATTGTTTCATTAATATTCAGTTATTTAAAATGTATTTATCCCCATCTTTTACAGCAAAATAAAACTAGAAGTACCATTTGGAATTCTTGCCTTCTTCGTCCTTTATTTTTAACAAGGACAAGTAAAAAAACTTAGAGACTGAAAGTAGAGATGAAAACAATTCACTTACACTGTATGCTTAAAAAAAAGCCTGTGTATCCTTGTTGAAACTGGTATGTTTCTGTTTTGTCCATTCTACACCCATCATACTTTTTTTTTAGTTTTACTTTGAAAAAAGATGTTGTACCACAGAAGGAACTAGCTATCAAAAAGTAGGACAAGTAAGCCACAATTTATTTTTCTCACAAGAGGTATTTGTCTTTAGGAGATCTCACATGCTCTGGTAGCCCAGGGCTGGACACCATGAAATATTATTTATATCTCTGCTGTATCAGTCAATAAATTAAAATAATTAATTTACATAATTCTACTGGCTTTTGAGAATAATTGTCATTATCAATTTTTAACCACCACCTGTTATGGTGAACACAATGTAGCACACGTATTAAAAGAAAAGTTGTTTGTAGAAACTGGAGGTAAGTACTTTTCTCCCATTACCTCGACTAATCAGCCTTTTATTGTATTTCCTATCCTTGTCCAGTTGTGGATAGGAGTGATAGAGTGACTTTGGTGGGCACCTGGCATCCAACCAGGGTCGACACGTTGCTTTGAGATTATGCCACTGAAGCCCCTTTGTACATAAAAAACCCAAACAACCAGAGTCTGTTCTTACACGAGGATAAAATGTTCACCAAAGTACATAACTGCTTTCATGTAATTTTTCTTCCTCAGAAATTTTTGGGACACCTATTATTAATAATGCATAATTAAAATTTATTCTCATAGGAGCAGCTGCAGGCATCAGAAAAAAAAGCCTAAGATGTTTCTTATGAAGTGTACTCGGGTTTATCTGTTATTTCAGCTTAGCCACAAACACACCCTTGATATTCTGAAGGTAAGACATCATTTTAGAAAGTGCATTTGGATGTCTTCAGCTGGGGAACTGAACATTAGCAGTCCAGAGTGACAGCTATATCTAAAACTGTGGACATGTGCTTATACAGGAAAACAATAATGAAAGAAAATATTGCTCCATGAGTTGTTTTCATGTGCAATTGACATGCTTTTACAGGTTTGAATTTGGGTTTTCTTTGGTGTGAGTAGAAGCTGAAAGGTGGGGAGGACTTGGAGATTTCTCCTGTATGTGCACTGCCTCAAGGAGCATAACTCATCTGCTTTAAAAAAGGAGGAAGAGAAAGTTGATCTGAGCATTTCCACAATCACCTGAGCTATTCCACCCATTTTCCACTCAAGCAGTATAAATGGTGTATATTCATTATCCTGTTTGCATGTATCACTTGACTATAAATCAGTAAAATTGACTACTATAATTATAACATATTATTATCATTATGTATAAATTTCTGTGTGCATTCATGTACACAGTATTTCTGACAGTGTATATAGAGAGAAGAATATAGTTTTTTATATTATTGGATGTTTTACTACCATTTGATTAGGTCAACGATTAGGTCCTTTTTATAGAGTGCTTTTTCAGTGAAGGGTTGAAGTCTTAACATGGTTTGGTTGCTGAGAGACATCTACTGTTGCATTTCACTGACCAACATATGTTTGCTTCTTTGACCTGTGGACCCTACCAACCGGAAGAAGATCCTATTACCTGACCTGTAGACCACCCCCCTTTCCCCTGTAAGGCTATATAACCCTGTGTACCATGTGCTCGCTCTCTTCCCTTGTGCATTCCCTTCAAGAATAAACCTTGGAACTAAGCCAAGAAGGAAGGAGCCCCTCTTTCTGCTTATTCATGACACAGAGTCTTCCCATCCCTAATTAGCTAGCCAGGAATATTGGGGAAGGAGAGGACTGTGTCAATCTACTAGGATAGGACACCACTTTTTTGTTTTCACAGCATTAAAATATTTATCAAAAGGAATTTTTCACATTAAGGCAATACCTGAGTTAAAGCTTTACCATATATCCATCATATCATCTTTCCCATGCAGAACTTAAGTGCAATTTGAATTAGTGTTGTTGGACACTGAAAGTTTCTAGAGCATAATATATCAAATACTAATTTGTTATGTTAAGCCATGCTGCTTTGCTGATAGTTTTGCAATCAATTGTTGGGAAGCAATTAAATGTGTCAAAACAAGGGAGTGTTCTGTAAAAAGGAAAAATAAAGAATTTTCATGTGATTTGTTTCTGACAACCAGACTGAAAAAAATTAATATCTTTCTAGAGTCTGGATAACTTTATCCTAGAAATTCAAAGTCCACTAAAATCAAAGGCAGTTTTTCCACAAGTTCACCAAGTTTTTCATTGAAATGTTAGTGCTCCTTTCTATTGCATTTTGATAACAGGAGAGATTTGAACAATCTAGAAATTAAATGAAAGAAAGAATGAAAATAAAGGAAACAGGCTATCTTTTCTATCTTTGACAGAAAAAATCCTGACACACCCTCATTGATTTATATGTTAGTGGAAAAAACAGGTGATTTGAAATTGAAGAGACAAATATAATTTTTTTGGTCAAAAAAGTACAAGGAGTACATGAAATACATAATCCTTCACATTATACCTGCCAATTAAAAATAACAATATATTCCATTGCAGAAGTATTTCATAGCAAAAGAAATTCAAAGCTGAATATTTTCATATATCCTTCTTAACTAACTGCTATGTTATCAATAGTAAAATATTTTCCACAACAAAGGAGCTAGTGCCTTGAAAGGAAGGCAAACAAATTAGGAGGATTCAGAGAATAATATTTAAAAAGCAGCTGTGTTTTAGTATTCACCTGGACTAAACAGCAGTCACTGTAAATTAGGTTAAATGCCAAAGAAGATTAAAAGGTGGTATAAGCTTCATCATAGTTTCTGTGTTTACTGTTTTAAACAGCAGCTCATTTGGACCTTAATAACAGTTCATCTATGCATATTTTATTATAGAAGGAATGCAAAACACAAACCGCTTAAAAGTCTCAGTTTTGACCTGAAAAATCCTTTCAGAGCTCAGTGGAAACACTGGCAGTTCGATATGGACACCAAGAATGAGGTCAGTAAGGAGTCCCTATGCCCCACAGGATACATAGTCAGAGAAATGCAAAGAAACACTAAAGAGAAATAATTGCATACAGTCAGCACTTTCCAAAGCTTTCCGTTCCTAGAACTAACTGTGTGATTCGACTCATCATCTCAAGTCTGCCATTGAATGAAATCATACCCACTGAACTACAGGATATATTTAGTGACTTAAAGATAACAGTAATATTCATGTAAAATCTCCAGTTTTTAAAGCCATGCATGAGTGTTTTTCTTTGTGGGGTTTTTAAGTTCCTTCCACCAAAGCAATTAAGTCTGATATCAAAACAATTTTTTTTTTTAGAAAAAACACTATTAGCCAGAGGAGGAAGTAACTTCAGTGGCAGCAGTTCTGTCTGGATGAGTAGGTGTTTTTTCTCTACAACAACAAAGTCTATTTGAGAAAAATATATTCTTGTGCTGGAAATAAATTATCCCTCTCTGGCCTCTTGTTACCTGCTCTCTCACTAAATCTCTCTTTCTCTCTGTAGCTCACCAGCTCCCTAATTTACCTCTCATTGTGCCATAGTTGATTGAGAAAAACACCTAAACTGATGCATTTCAACCATAGTCCTGCTTCTGCCCCTGTCAGGAAGCTCAGTAAATCAGTCAGCCCTGCCCTCATCTTCTGGAAGCACCTCAGTTCAGCTTCCATACAGAATAGTTATCCCTCAGCTCCCACCACTTTCCCCTGCAGTCTGTTCAGAGAACCCTTTTATACAATAAATCCAGAGAATAAACAAACAAATCACTTCATGACATCAAATGATTTTCACCCTTTCTACCTAGGTAAGCAATTCATACCTCAGAAGTTTTTCCCCCACTATTTCTAGGATCTATTTTTACCTTTGGCTCCACAGTGGTTGACAAAGACTCCAGACAGAGCTCTCCCAGGTGGAGTAAAAATTTGTTTTATAGGCAATACCTAGTGAGTTTTTGCTCTTTAGAACACATAGATTTAATATCTCTACTATTATCCTTCTAAGATATTTATATCCTGATTTTGACCAGTCAGATATACATTGGAGGGAGGGAATAATGAAGTTATTGTGCACTTCATGCTCATGCTGTCTTAATACAAAAAAATTAAAAATTCTTTGGCCAGAACAATCCTAGGCAATCACTATGACTGTTTTAATCCCAGCTCAATGGAGAATGTTTCTAAGATAATTTCATTTTGCAGTAATTTAATCATCCAAAACACAGCTTTTCCAAGGACCTTGATGCAGTGTTGTGTAAATATATGATAATATTGATCCTGCTCCAGGCAGGGAAATAAGGCTTAGAACCAGGTGTTGTGGATTCCCCTCACATCCTGTCTTCTCACTCTCTATACAAATGCATTCATCTGTGAGAGTGGCAGCAAGCCTTTCCCAAAAAGGGATATATCAATTTTTTTTTATATGCTTGGCTGGTGAGTAGAATTTGTAAATAAGGAAGGTTACATGCAGCTTTAAATATAGCAAAAGGTAGGAAGAAGCTGAGGTTAAGATCATTTTAGAGATTATGATAGTATGATAAGCTTGATATTTACAGTACTATAAGTACTACTTTGGCTGGCTGGTGTGTATTCAACTGCAGCTTGTGTGACCAAACAAATTCTGGATCTTCCAAGCAATGGTCATTTATTTGGCTTACATAGTGCATGATCTTACCATGGAGGCTTCCTCCCACTCATGATCAATGAAGCTGTTTTGCTGTTTTTCATGCATTTCACATGTGGAGAAGGAAAATAGAAAAAGATATGAGGAGTCATCAAGACTAACTGTTTTGGAAACAGAGATAAATACAGCTTCTTAGAAGTCATGCAGGAACAGGTGTTGATTGCTGCACATGCATTCAGCATCAAAAGTGGTTGCTGAAGACTTTAGATGAAAGATTTTGTTTAGGCCTGAGAATACTGGTTTCCATAAGCTGGTTCAAGACTGCTCTCCTGTTTGTTTCCTATAGAAGTCTCAGCTTCTTTATTACATATAGAAAAATGAAACAAAAAATCATGCAATGCATAAATGTTTACAAAATCAGGTTCTAAAAATATCTGTCCAGATATTTTGTCATAAATACTCTACTGAAGTAACATATATATAAATTTTTAAAGTAACAGAAATCTTAGGTTCCAAAGTTATACAATCTGATTTGTGTATTGGTCTTGTTGAAACTGCAGAAAATTCTGTCACTAACTTCAGTTTCCAAACAATTGCATGCATGCTAAATATCAAATGTATGCTCTGAGAGCAGAGAAGTAAAGGAATACAAAAATACTGAAATTCATATTTTTAGAAAATCAATTGGCAAAGACAAGAGGACAAAATACCTGTCAAAACAGGTGATGAAGCAAAAGAGTCCATTCACAACTTTAAATCCATGCCCAGTTTTTCTAGATCACGAACTCTAAAGAAGTTCGTAGAATTTCTTTGATTCTGATTAGTGTTTTGACATGTGCTGGTTTGGCAGTTATTATTTTATTTCAAAGGCTAATACTGTTTTCTCTTCCTAAGAAAACCATATTTTTTTCCTTATACCAGAAAAACATATTTCTAATAATAATATAATATTTCTTCCATGTTGACATCTTTTTAAATGATTGCGCCATAGGTGTCCTATATGATTCATCACTAACTCAGACCTTGCAAAAGTAATCATTTATTCCACAATCATCTAGAGACTTTTTATTATTTTGACTGTATAACATCAAGTGATTAAGATGTATAAAATGTAAATTATGCAAAAATACCTGAAAAAAGAGATACATGTCATGTCTGTATCCAAAATGTGTTATGCTAGGAAGGATCACACATATCTTTTTGAATAATTTTTCTTTTGCTAAAGCTAAGATTTTTATCATCACTGCCTTTTAAATATAAAAGGTTACACTGATTTATTTTTTTTAATTTAATGAATTAAATTTGAAGTGAAGTTTAGGAGTTATAGATATTCTAATATTCCCTTTAAAATAAAGGAAAATTGCCACTAAAAATGGCAAAGGTAAATAAAAGAACATTTGCACTATGTGATATCAGATGCTAGCTTGTCTTGAATCAAACTATACCACATGAACCACTTGTTCTCTGTCATTATCTTGTACTAAAGTCACCTGTGATCCAAGAATCATTTTTAAAGAAAAGATGAGATTTGTCTCTCCTATTTTTGCATACCTACAAGTCAGATGTTGGAGTGAGTCACTCCAAGATGAGTAAAGAATAAGGGTGAAAAGGTAAAATCTATACATATGTTAAGGAGAGGTTCATGTGATATATTTTAGACCTCTAAATACTTCTCCTTCCAGGCTGTTTGCTGTTAGTAAGCACGTAGGAGAACTGCAAAGAATCTAGGAACTTAGGCACTGAAGCTAGGAGTATAAAAATGTGGCAGTGCTGCTGGTGGGTCTCTGAGCCCCAAAGCTGGGGAAATTTCAAATACTTCTAAATTTTAGGGAAACTTTGAAAAAGTGAAAAATTGGGAAGGGTGTACCTCTCAAAAGAATGAAATTCCCTAAGTCATGGGAAGGTCTGAGCTAAGCTGGTTGATAAGCAGAGTACCATGAGCTGGAACACCTGTCTGTTCCCAACTTTATCAAAGAACCTCTGGGGCAGAAATCCACCTCACTCTGCACTTCTTGCTGTTTTAAAACAGCAAATGCAGTCTATGACCAGTTTGAGAACAACTATTATAAATAATCCCATTTTTAATTTTCTGAGAGTTATTTTGGAATGTTTGTATACGTTTGATACATTTTTGGTTATTAACAGAGGACTACAGTAATACTGTCATTATTCCATAGATAGATACATATTTACTGCATTGGATATCTCCATCAGATGTAAGAAGCTGGGAAGGGTGTTGGGTCAGAGCCCATAACTTGAGTAAGATCTTGTGTTATTTGCATGAGAGAAGGACATTTTAAGCTTAAATTTTTAAACATAATTATAAAATAAAATATGTGATCTCAACATCTTTCATACTTTAAAGGTTAAAATGACTTGACTTTCCAAACATGACATAAACAAACTTGCACAACTCAGAACACTTTTAAGTGTCTGATCAGTTTGATGATCTTCCTACAGCTTTGACCTTTGAAGTGGATGGTTGCATACTTCATAACATTTTTTAATGTTGCACACCGTATGACATTGCAATTATATTTTCTAGGTTTTCATTAAATTTCTTTGTGAAAAAAAAAGACATGGAAATCAAAACTTCTAATTTCCTATTCTTCGGAATCCTCCATCCAGAAAAGCAGAGTACTGTGAACTCTACTTTTTGCCTTTTCAGAGAAATTTTCAAACAAAAAAAAAAAATCATTAGTTTTTCTAAAAAAAAATTCTTTTCTAAATTCTGCCAATTGCATAGTTTGAAAACGCAATTCAACTGTTTACTTTGTAAATCCTTGTTTAGCACTACGTCATGGATGGTGTGGAATGAAAGTAATGAAACAGGAAAAGAACAACATGCCAAGGTGCCTGTATCCAACACAGCCCTGAAACTCAAGCCAGCTATCATCTACTTTCAGGTGTAAAAGCCTTCTTTACAGTAGTAACTATTGAAATACCAGCTGTAAGTGTTCTGCTGCTCTTCTCAGTAAGGTCAAATATCAACTACATACTCAAATTTACTAGCAAAAATAAATCATCTATTCTGGGAAAGACTATCCATATAATTATACATTTCTACACTGTCACAACACTGTTTATTGACCATGATTGTTCATTTAGCAGATTTTTCATTCTCTGAATTACTTTTTTGGCCATCTCACAGCTCTGTGAGAGTTTTTCTGGGTTGACACAGTACTCAAACTGGTAAATGTCAGTAATATTCTTTTGAGTAAATATGTCCATCAGATTAGACCCGGTCATTAACAGTCAGCAACTTTGGCAGCCTGCAAACTAGTTTCATTGCAGTAATTACTGTTTCTAATTTGTGTGTGGTAGACTTTCCAGATAGTAAATTAACTCGTCAGTTTCAAATCATTCCCTAGTCTTTGTGACTGTTTCTGATACACAGTTTCTATATCTGCAATCTCTTCTGACAGTGAACTGAAATAATTCTCTCTTTCCAAGCACAATATGTTCCTTTTTTTTTTTCACACATTTCTTGCAACAGTTAATTTACTGCTGTAGATTTCATTGAGCATGAAAATACTTTATAAAAATGCTTTCTGTGATCCTATTTTGGCAAACCACTTTGATAAGCCCAAGATCAGATTTTCAGGAATGGTGGTCTCCTGCAGATTTCTGTGACTTCAAGCTCACCTGCATACAAATGAAACGCAGCCATCCTTCCCTCACCCTCATTATTATTTTTTGACCTTCTTCTCCCACCCCAGTGTGGGTACAGGAGATGTATATATCCATTAATACTTTAAAAAAAATAAGCACTCTTGGTTTCTGAGTGCCAGAATTATGCAAAGTTGAGACCCCAGAATTTATGCTGCATTTTAAAATTTTGGCCCAAACATAACAGGCATAAAAAGCTAAAAGCATCAGAATAACCAATTCATGTTGCAAGCATTGTCAGAGTTACTTCTTGCTCTGCAGCATCACAAGTGGACTGTGAAAACAAAGTCAGAGGCTCAATTGTTGATTACACAGAGCTCTTTGCCAGCATCACAGAAGCAAAGATGGATTGAGGTAAAGAAATAGAGAAGGTTTAACTTAGTTTTTTCACTGTATAGAAGAGTGTTTTGCCATGTGATGGTTGGTGTGATGCAGGGTGCAGTCAGACAAGACATATTTTACCAGTCTAATAGCTTGCAGCCTCTGAAAGGAGACTCCTCTGAGCCAGCTCTGGTGCTCATGCTGCCCCTCAGTGCAAAAACTCCATCTCCTAATCCAGCAGAAAAAGGAAACAAGACAGAGATTTCTATTGTATTGGTGAATTGTATTTTCTCACAGAAAAAGATAGGATCAAGCCTACCCAGGTATGCCAAGTGAGTGAGTACATAGATGGATCAGGGATGGATGGGGAGGTGGGGGAAGAAATCTTTCCCTTCTTTTATCTCAGAACTGTTATGTCAGCTCACCAGTTTGCCTTGTATGCTCTTTCAAAGGTTGCTGACATGCCACATTTCTACTATCTGTGCTGAGAGCATGTATGAAATACCCAGGAACTCTGGGTGGAATACAATGATGACGTAATTAGATGAGACAGATCTTAATCCTTAAATTACATTTTTGAAATTAAATTATCTTAGGAAATCATGGGAGTTATGACCCCAGTTAAAATAACACAATGCATAGGTGAGTCCAAATGTTAGAAAAAGTGATTTTTTTTTTTTTTTTATTACAAGTTTCATCTTAGCATGAATGGTATTTTTTACCTCTTTGGCAAGTTTGCCTACTTTTTATGCAAAAGTTAGAGGTTCAGGACCACCAAGAACAGAGCAATGTTCCCCATCCTGTAACATGCTATTCCCTACCCTGGATAGTACCAGCTCCAGCTGCCTCTGGAGCACAGGGATCTTACCCCCAGCACTGAAGAGACTATTCCAGGGAAAGCAAACATCTATGGACACCCAGGAGTCACACAGGAGAGCTGGTAACAGTCCAAGTGCACCATATTTGAAAAAAACAGTGGGGACTCAGCCTGGTGAAATGTACGTTCTGATTCATCTCATCCAAAAGCAAACAACTAAATTAGGTCACACGAACAGCCCTTAAAGTGTTTATTTCTTTCCAGTGCTAGAAAGGAGCAAAGGTTGCCAAGTTTAGATGCATCCTAAACATCTAATCTGTAGAAATCTAGAGGCAGCTGAAATGAATCCCACCTTGGGCTATAGTTTGGTGAAAGAACTGCAGCAAAAATTGAACACAAAAAAGTTTATGTGGTTTCCTATTAAATGGTCAGATGGTTGTTTAAAGGAGAATACAAATTCCCATTTCTCTACACAAAGAAGTTTTTCTAACAAATCTGTGTCAAAAAGAGCAATATTGTCCTGTAACTTCTTCAGGCAGCACAGGGACAAAGTCCAGAAACAAGACTTAAAACTAATAAAGCAATGGGAGTTCTGTTCAATAAACCAGAAGGGAAAATAAACCCTCTAGAAAAAATGTATGTTTCATATGACTTTTTTGGTTTTTCTGAGTGCTTTAAAACTCCTGGAGACATTAAGATTATATTAATTTTCCCACATGGAATTCTACCTTCTACATTCAGGTTAATTTAAAACCAATGAATTTTGTCAAGGTAATGGGGCCCCTAATGTATTGTACAAATGCATATTAACAATTGTAAGAAATAATTCAGAAAATAAAAAGAAAATTAAGAAAATTTTCTGTGGTTATGTGAGTTTAATAAAAACTTATCCAGCCTCAAAAATACTTTTCCTCCCCCCTTTTATTATGATGGTTAAGACATTTCAGAAAATAAATAAAAACTCTTATGAAAAGACAACTAAATCTAAATATGTGGTCCATAAATATATTGCTTCAATACAATTTCTTGAGCCAATTTCACATTGAATTCAGCTACTGCTATGACAATTTCTCCTGCTCTGCTCATATATTTCTAATTCAAGATAATACAATACTGGGTGAGAAGGAATTGGGACATCCTGTTCTCTTCAGAATTAGAGCAGGCAATGAGATATGGGGAGTTTCTTAACTCCATGCAAATTAGATGCCACAGAGAGAAGTAGGTAACCCAGACAGACTTCCTGTAGAACAGGACCTTACCTCTACCTTCTGAGATTCAAATTAAGCTAGTGTTGAGAAAAATCACCCTCTCTGTCTGGAAGATTTCTTTGATCACAGAGAAATGATACCGAGGAGAGACTTGCAATTCTGAAAATAAACCACTTTATTTCAGTTACAAAATAATGTGACAAGTGTTACCCGCACTTGGTCCCTATGGTACACCCTGTAATAGCAGATCAGATTTGTAGCTCAGCATCAGTGAAATATTCAGTCAATTCAGTACTGAAAGGGTGCTTGGAAATTTCTCATTTTCCATCCCACTGAAGGTCACAGATTTTCTGCTTTTAATATACTCTATTGGCATACTCATACAAGAAAACTACCACATTGATTCAAATTCAAGTTGTAGTTTGAGAATTATTTCACTTTTCACTTGTGAATTTTCTCAGGAAGAAAGGAATGCAAGACCAATGGCATCAAACCCACATTGTATTACACGATAAAAGCAAGCAAGATAAAACCATACAGCTAAACATAAAAATGTAGTGGTTTTCTTTTAACATGGAATTATTAATGATACTTGCAAAATAAGACTGCCAGAATTCTATTTGACCCTCAACAAAATGATGATGATAGCATGAACCACGAGCAGGCCAACAAAGTTAAAATCCTGAGTGTATCTGTACTGAAGTGGCAATTTGACATCTCTTCTTCTCACTGACATACATTTACAAATTCAAGTAATGGAAAGGGTAAAACAAAGGCTTGATTGAGGAGCTCTTTAAGATGGTCTTGTCTGGTTGCCAATGAATGTACAAAAAAAGTGTCTCTACTTATATCCATGCAAAAAATTTTGTAATAAATGGTGAATAGGCCAATATCACTTTAAACCAATAGAACACCATGACCTGTCCTAATTTTTTTTCTGAGAACCGTAATTGTAGCTTTTCCATCCATTACTGATAGTAGTTTTGGCAGCCTGAGAGCATTCAAACAATGTTAAAGAAAATACTCAGAAAAATGACACTATCTCTCAAAAATGGTAAATTTCAACTGCCTATTACAAAAGAATGGATTAAATATTTTATGTGGCAAAAAGTTAAAACTGATGGCAAAGTAAGCTGTTCTTGTTTAAAATTGTTAACTAAGATATGATCATTTTGAAAAAGCAAATTAATATACTGTTTGAACATTAAAGAAAAAAAAGACAGTGAGGAATGGAGACATGAATAAACAAGAGACCAAAAGCCAGTTCAAGGGCAGAGAAAGAAGAACACAAACAATGATCTGCATTTCTGCTGTGTCTCTGAGCAACAGCACTCAGAAAAAGCAGGTCAGCACACCAGGTGGTAAACTGTGCAACTGTTTGATGCTGAACCCTCCTGAGGATGCTCTTTCTGTGTAACACACATGTCCAAGAACGGTAGTGTGTTGAAGCATCACAACATTTTTTTCTTTAATGAGAGGACAAAATGAGCCAATCTTTCTGGGACATCTTCTCAAAAAATCAACTCCTGTGACATTGCAAAACACCAAAAACTGACCCATGTCTGAGCACACATTCCAGTGAACTTCACTGCTTTTTCACTGGAAATGTGAAAAACTCAACTCTTCATCTTCACTTCAAACCTCTTCAAACAGCATATACAAAACCAGAATCTGAGCCTATGAAGGCTTTGCAGATGTTTTTCCTCCATCATTTAATTTTGTGCCCTACCTTTAAGGTTTTCACTTCTATGTTAAAGTCTCTATAATACCCACTCATCTCAGTTCATACTCTAGGTATTCTTTTGAGCATGCTTAATATCATGACACAATTCTTTGAGGTATTTTTCCCCCAAAACTGAGCACGTACCCTCACACACTATCTTCTGATTGTGTCATTTCTAGACCAGGATAACAGACCCTTCAACCATCTTCCCACTCAAATCCATTTGCTCATAAAAAGTTAATCCTATGGAGGAAAAAAAACCAAACAAAACCCAAAGAACAAACCACAAACCAAGAAAACCAACCCAAACCCCAACTGGTCAGTGACAGAGAAGTTTTTTTCTTTTCTTCATAGAATAAAAACCTATTTATGGTACCATAAAGGTATATTTCTCACCTTATTTGTTATCAGATTTAATATATCATTCTGTGCTTTGGCTAAGTCAACAAAATTGGTTTGAGAATAGCAACAGAATTTTCAAAATTTAATCCACAACTTTATCTAACTATTATAGGTATAATATTTAGATATACTTTTTCTAAAGCAACATTTACCTTATATCAGGGTAGTAAGTGTCTCTACCCATTAAAATCCCTGACTCCAACTATTGTGTAAATGCACAGAGTTAGCCTGCCTTTTCCATCTCTGTTTAAATAATCCCTGATGGCCTCCACTTTTACTGTAAGTTAAATATTTATACATGAAGGCATTTACACATTCACACAAAATAAGAAACAGAGAACTGGAGTAAAATTCCTGTGACACTCTTATAGAAGGCAATCTTATCATGCTCTGCTGTGCTATGCTATGCTGTAAAATATTAAATGTAAGAAACATAGTATAGTATAAACAATTTTGAGAAATTATTTTATTGAAAACCAGAGCATTTTGCCCTCATTTCCTTTCCAGCTTAAATTTATTCGTGGGCAGTTTGTTCCCACTTGTTCCTGAGCCAATACTATTCTTTAACTTAAACACTTCCTTCCTGTCTCCGGCTTTACCATCCTGATGTATTTAAAGACAGCAATCTTACCCCTGTTCTGCTTTTGTTCGGCTAAAATTCTAAGCTTTTTCAGCGTCCTTTCATGAAATAGACTCTTCCTTCCCCTGAGCATCATAACAACCTGTTTCTTGCACTTTTTAAAATTCATCTCTCCTGACTATGAATGAGGAATTGAACAATATTCCAGATCAGGTCTCACCCAAGCCTGCCACAGTCACATTAATATTCTCCCTTCCTCTGCTGGAAATGTCTCCCCTGACATAGTCCAGTCTTTTACTAGCTTTTTTCACCATCACTTCACAATGGCAGCACACAAATTATCCTGTGATTGATGAATGCACTCAGATACACTTCCTTCCCATGGCATCCCATTGATAAGCTCTAAGATTATTACAAGGGCTTTGTTTGATTTCGTTTATTAGCCTTTAATAATTAAAGTCCTCCATACCTCATAATTTTGTTTGCTATTCTATTTACATTACATCAATCCTAATGCCAATTGTCTCTGAGTAATATCCTTTTAATTCTCCATATTAACAGTACCTGCCATTTTCAAATATTCAACACATCCCACCAGAACATCTCTACTTTTTGAGTAAAATGTATTAATCACAACAAAGGATGAGCATCTTGAAAATGACTCTTTAATGCTTTCACTCTTAACACTTAAACTGAAGACTTTTTGGTTCAGCATTACCCATTTCCTTTTTTCCTGTTAGCTGTACTCACTTTAAGTATTTTCTATTTATCTCAATTTTTCCTAGCCATTCTCCATGTGGACTTACTGTAAGATTTATTAAAAGGTGATTTATGTAATCATCCTGATTGATTAGATCTTTTAAGATCTTTCTGTTACTAAACCCAATTATCTTTTGAAAGAAAAGTAACATTTCAGTCTAGCGTAATCCCATTTTTCTCTGAAAACTGTTCTTTATTATCCCATTTCATGTTTTTCTAATTTTTTTCCCTTCAAAGCTTCCAGCTGTCCAAATCAGTCCATTACCTATTCCACAGTCCTAGCATGTATGCACTGAACACACAGTATCTTTCTCCTGCACCCTTCAACTCCCCCTCTCCATCTTTTTGATTTTACTAATGCCCCTAATCCTTACCACCAGATTTGTGACTTAGAATCACTTATTTAAAAATCATCTGTCCCCAAAATAATTTTATCCTGAATTCAGTTGAATATAATTGGATTTCTACCCTCTTATTTCCCACTGCATGCAGGCAGCATCATCGCTGCAATAAAAAAAATTTGACCAGCCATTCACTTTATAGAGATTTATTAGATTTGCTCTGTCCCTTCCCTGTCCTTATCACACATCACATTCCTACTTCTACCTTCATTCCCCTCCTCTTTATTTGCTTTTTTCTTCTGCAGAACATTATCACAGGTCTTAGCATGTACATTTTGCTATTAAAATATTAGGAAGTTTTGCAAGAGAACAAACTTGCAGCCAAATGAAATTTATTTTTCTACATGAATTTTCCAGTCCTTGCTGCTGACTCTGAATGCAAGGGATAAACTCAGATGTATTTATTTTGCCTTAACTAAATTCATGCTCTGTGTAAGATGTGAAGAATGCTAGTACCACATACATCTGTAGTCGCTAAAAAGTGCAACACGTGCAGGATTTTCAAGGTGATTTCACATAAGAGTTTTCCAGACCAAGTTGTTCCCCACTCCCTACATAAAGTGGAATCAGCTCAGGAATGCAGTCAACAGGACTTTGAATCCATAATACACTGTAGTACTAAAAAACGCTTGGGGTGGTTTCCATTCTGTAACAGCATTCAGATGGTTTGTTTCTATTAACTCTGTATTGCTGAGCTTAAGAAAATTAAAAATACTTCTTAATGCTCTCCTCTCCTTTGTTGGCAGAAGGGTGGAGAAGCTGAAACCGCCTAGGTATATTTTTTTCATTTCAGGTATAACTCCATCTGATCATCCCCAGTGTGACAGATGGATAATGTTAGGCTTGCTTCTGGATTTCTTATGGGAGGTGTGAGCAGATACTGAACAACCCCAAGCTCCACAAATTAACAGAAAGTTCTTTTGTGCTGTTCCAATGGAGAGCACTGTTCAAATACTGCAGTCCTCTGAGATGAGCTGTATTTACTGAAGTCTGCACAACTGCTAAGAGTGCCACTGTTTAAAAATTTACACCATCCTCCACTTACACCTCAGCAAACCCACATTTTAGAAATTAATGAAAAAAATAATAAAGGCTTCAGTTTTCCTATGCTAGCCTTGAGGGCCACACACATTAATAGCTGCTAAAACCTTTTTTTTTTTTAAGTGAGATGTTGAATTATTTGGACATGCTGTAAAGCTATCGGGCACTCTGTGACCTAATAGAAAAGCAAACCTTAAGAATTTACTATTATACAACAGTAACCTGGAGAGATAAATACTCTGCTGAGAGGGAAATGTAAGGTGCAGAAAATTAATAATACCATTGCTCTATGAAAGAAGTGACCTACTCCCAGCTAAAATTTCATTCTCTCTTGTCTAGCATTTCACAGTCTTCCTTATCTCCTTCCAGCATGGAGCTACATATTTGTGCTTCTCCAGTTTGTATGCAGAGGCCTTTAACCCTTTAAACTGGCATACTAAACAGACCAGAAAGGAAAAGATGAGTTATTCTCACAAGTCAATAGATTGAATGACGCATTTCTTTTTTTTCCTATTCTGTTACTCTCTTGATCCTAAAATTGATGTATATTATATCTGTAGGGAGGATGGTAAAACAAATTATGAGATATAATTATGTATATGGGAAGAAATATGCCATAGATATGTGGAATACCACAAAAGAAGGAAGAAGAAAAAATACTTCACTGCATTTAGAGCCTTTATATGGTGTATAAACAATTTGGTCTGGGATGCCACAATTTTGTGCCTGGCCTAGACAGGTCAGATCAAGCTGTAAACTAGCTCTTTATGGTTACGAACACGTATCGAGTTTTTGGGTTTTTTGTTTGTTTGTTTGTTTTTGTTTGTTTGTTTTTCTTTTTTTTCCCAGCAGAAATGTTTAAATCTGTGTCAGCATTCCCAGATAGATTTCTAGAAAATCAAAGAAATGCACTGAATGTGCACTCAGTTAACCACAAAAGCATGATCTTTTCAGAAAGACTGCTATGCCTGATACCACGTCATAAAAAGAAAATTAAAATTAATGAAAAAAATTGTCTAGTGTCAATCCACTTTTCTTCCTTTCTTGTTTCTCCTGCTGATTGTTTCCTTTCACTGTCTCATCACTTCATCTTGGGTCACATGCATTACCATTCTCGTCCAAATGCTGTACAAAGCCAGAGGCAGTACTAGGGAAATGGCAGAGGTCCATCTTTTTAGATTTTGCTTCTGCCTTCATGGAACAGCATCATCTTGACAGAGTCTGCAGTAAGGAGATCACTTAGAACCCGCTTGGGTCCTCGGTTCTTTTGTTAGTGTCCCACAGGCTGGGCACTGGCATCTCAGAGTCAGTCTCTGGGAATGGTTTCCCACCACTGAAAAGCAGGATGATCAGCTTGAGATAATGCAGTCACAAATATAAAAGAGAGATGCAACTGCATGAAAACGTTTCTCATTTCAGTTTACCAGAGTTCTGATGGTAAAGTTATTTTGTAAGTGAGCACATTATTTAGACATTCCCTAAGATCAGTAATCTCGAGCAGCAGTTTGCCTGAAGCTTCTGTGATCATCCTGTGATCCTGATGATAAGTCACAGATTAGTGAGAGCTCAGTCCCTGCTCTTCCTGGGTGACAGGTTCATTTGATATTAACTTGTGAAACACACTTACATTTTGTACATCTTATTCCCCTTCCTATCAAAATGAGTATAATTTTTTAGCTCATTACTGTGGCATTGTGAGACTAAGATTTTTACTTTGAAGATCTGAGGTGTTTGGGTATATCTACATATGAAAGATCCTTAGATATGACACTAGAAAAATAGATCCATACATTAAAATGCAAAAACAGAGAAGTTTCTGTTTCAGTAAAAGTGCACATGAAAATGGAGGATGTGTCCACCTTCAGAAAGAACATCAAACTACATTCCGAGGTTATGGCAGTCTATCCTCAGCCACACTTTCTGGAAGATATGGGAAAAGGTCAAATCTGACATTTGAAAGATATACAAGACATAATAAAGTAATTTATTTCAAGTCCAAGTAAGGAGAATTTAACTTCTAAGAATCCCAAAGAATGCTTTGGAGGATCAGGTGAAAGGTCAAAGTTATCTTATGTTTTGCACACTTATTATGGATAAAACAGAAAGTTAAAAATATTCATAATGTCCAGCTGCACTTTTTCTCTAGTGTTAATGGGGCCATTGATCCTTAAAATAATTGAACTGGACTTCAAAGAAATCAAAAATATTGTCATTTGGGTTAGTAGCTGTACTCTTACCTTTTATTCTGAATGTCACCGTGTTTATAAATCAGCATCTGTGAGTTCTTGCCTCACATGGAAATGTGAGGTAATGCAGATATTTGAAAATGGATAAAAAACTGGAAAATCAGTATCTTTATATGGGATAGTCATAGCTTTATGCCAGCAAGCAGAGATCTCTGGCATTACAAAGAGATTATTTATCTCATCTGACATGCCCTAGTGAGGATTTAGTAATATTCAGGGTTGACACACACCCTGGATATTTTGGAAGCCATGGTGGAAGGCAAGATCCATGGGAGATCAGAGCATGTATTTGCTCTCTGAATGGCAGGTGTGTTCCCAAACAAACTGCATTTACAAAGGCACTCCCTTGGAAAGAAAATTGGCTTCAGACATGTTTTCATTTCTTTGTGGAAATCACACAGAACATGAGAATAGCTGTGAATGGATCTTCACTGTGTGATTTTGTTTTGAATTAACACAGCTTTTCTCTCTTTATTCAGCCAGCCACAGCAGGCAGGGAAGTTAGTTTCCTTTATTTAGTTCAGAACTGAAAAATTAGACTTAATTTTTTTTTCTGGGAAATTTTGCTGCAGAGAAGACTTCATTGGTTAAGGATAAAACATCAAGAGGGAGGGCAGAATGCCATTGTGTAAGATCTATAAATACACACTGGGTTTCTATATACATCACAAATGCAATTAGACTAGGAAGTGCTGTGCTACTGTTATCTTCATTGAACAAGTGTTACTAAAAATTTCTCTGATGTATCCCCTATCAGATGCCACAGCATCTATTCTTCCAAAGTACAGAACTGGCTTTAAAAGCTGTTACAATAATTTTCACTTTTCTGGTGAATGTCCTTAGCTCCAACTACACTTGCAGTGACTCCTATCAAAAATGAAATTAATCCTTCCAGGAAGGGTGGATGGGCTGTTCTTGATGTGAAAAGCTGTGAAGAACACTGTTTTGAGGAAATTTGTTTAACAAAATCTGCATTGGTTTGACAAGCTCCCAATAGCATTTGGCTTCCAATGATGTTCAGAGGTCCCCAGTGCCAGTACAGCTCCTGTTTCTGTTTTACTCTGTGAGGAATCAGTTACCAACAATCTGCTTTTGAAACACAGCCATCATATCACATCATGTGATGTGTTGGACACCAGCTAGTGACCCATTACTAGCTTGATCTCTAAGGATCCACCCCAAACACCTCTGTGTATGACTTGCCTTATCACAACAGCAACAGTCTGAGCTAACATGACTCACTAAATTAAACAATGTTTAATACACTGAGTTAAAAAATCCTGAAGAATGCATCAGACATAATACACCAAGGCATTTTGTGTGCATTAAGAACATATTGAGCAGCACAGAGTGGTTTTATTTTATTCCTATACAGGGAATCAAAAAGGCAAGGAAAATTAGACCAAAATACAATATCCAGCCAAAAAATAAGTTGCTAAAAAGGAGAGAAGAATACTACGAGGAAAAAAAAAATCTCTTGCAAAGCAGCAGTCTGGTTTAGATACACTGCATTTTCCCAAGGATTTAACCTGGTGCAAGAAGATTATATTTGTGCACTCTAATAAAATATAATTCTTTGTGTAGATAATTTTTTTTACTCATAAATTCCATCTCTGAGGAATGTTACAGACTTCAGTGAATATTTGTGATTGTTTATTTCCTGATTTGATGCATATTCCCTAAGAAAAGCATGTCTTTCTTGATCTGGGTAGGAATCAGTTGTAGTGTCCATAACCTGGGATTTTCAAGGAGTCGTAAACTGTTCCTAATCCAGACTCCTTTGAACTGAGTGGTAAAATCTTCTCTACTGTTAGAAAAAACATAATTAAGACAATATTGTATGGAAGTTTTCTTTAATATTTTTTTTCTTTTGATTTGCCTATTTCTTGCTTGTCTCATATTCTACCATTTTTGGCTTAGAAACAGTTTGAATAATAATAATAGAGGCATCTGAATATAGACAAGTATTCATTTCATGAAAATACGGTAAAATAGATCTTCCACATAATGAGGTTTTTCTCTTATTTAAGGTTGTTTTCTGTGTAGTCAAAGATGAATTTATATGACATGCCATAAAGAATTTTTTGGTTTTACTAATTCATGGCATTCTGCTTGTATATGAAGTCCAGCTGTAGAACAAGTAAAATGAAAATTGTTGCCTGTAATGGCTGTTCTGGTAACTTGAATTGGAAGATTGAAACTTCACTTTCGGAGGAACGATGACCATTACTTATAGGAAATGTTCTTTCTGTTTCTGCTTAAACAAACAATTCATACAAATTTCAAAGTTATTCAAAGTTCCCTCTTTGGGGACAGGGCTTGCAGTAGGATTGGTCCAAACCACAAACGTTCAGTAACTGAACAGACCTCTGCTGCAGTGAGCATTTGTGCAGCTTAAGAAGACACTGAAAGCACCACCCCAAAGTGATGATTAGGACCAAGATGAAGGGTTTAGACTACCCTGGCAAAAGGATTGCAAGATCTATTTGGATTTCAGACACTAAAGGCAAATAATACCCTCCAAATTCGTCTATAATTTCTGATATCTTGCAATTATTATTACAGTAATTTCACACGTATAAGGTGCACCGGAGTATAAGGTGCACTTCCATGTTGCCGGCAAGTCGCCCTACTTTGTCCATATATAAGGTGCACCAGAATATAAAATACACTTTTTTTTTTGAAGCAAGGATCTGTGTGCAACAAAGTAACTAGTTAGTAAGAGAATCGCGGGGCTGTCAGGTGCTCAATTTGCAAACAGTTCTCACAGATCGGCGGAGCCTTTAAACACAGCCCCAGGTGACCTCTCCATGCCGAGGGCCCCGGCATTCCCTCCCACCCCTGGCACCAGCTGCAAATTTGCGGCTCTCGAAGCAAATGGCCCAGCCCGTGGCACTGTTCCTGTGCGGCTCGGCCCCTGGCGCTTGTGGCTCACACTTCCAGGTTGGCAAATTTCCGAACTGTGTCCATATATAAGGTGCACCAGCCTATAAGGCACACTTCCGGGTTTCGATCAAAATACTAGTCAAAAGGGTGCGCCTTATATGCATGAAATTACTGTATTTATAAAAGATCTTGAGTTTATCCCTTTGCTGTAATAGGATATTTGTGAAATCTCTTTTTTTTCTTCTTGCAGAGGAAAAAGTATTTCCTGCCACTTCTGCACCAAACATGTCCATTTTATTTTTCAATTATTCTTTCATCAGCTGTTTCCTCAGACTTGATTCCATATTAAAAGAGAGTTGAATTCTCTCTCTTCTGGTGCTGAAATTCTGCTCTATGCTTTTGTTTATTTAGCCTAGAGCACCGCAATCAGTATTTTCACCTATGTGATGTATATGGTAGATAACCACTTTTGTGATGAACCAAGGAAACAAGAAGTTACTGGCAAGACAACTGCAGAATTTTTTCTGGACTGTTTTGATGATCACTTTGAAGTTGTTTAGTTTCTTGAGCTAAAGTTTTCCATTACTAGGCTTATTTGATAAATAAGAAATACATTTAATATCACGATATTATAATATCATAGTCTTTCTGGAGCCTGTGAAGAAGCATATACATTCCAGTGACCTTTCTATCATAAAACATTTTCTGTTGGTGCAGTGAGATTTCACTGGGTTGGGCTTGACTTTTACCCTCAAGATTTAAACACTGCAATTTCTGCATGTGACAACATATGAAATTTAATCTGGACAGGCTGGGAAGTAGGGCAGAGGGAAAGCACATGCAGTTCAACAAAGGAAAATGCAGGGTCCCTG
>VRYO01002772.1:16816280-16830528 GCA_009812075.1 Sialia sialis
ACCGAGCCCTGGAATAGGTTGCCTGGAGAGGTTGTGAAGTCTCCCTCACTGCAGACAATCAGTAATCATCTGGACACAATGCTGTGCTCTAAGATGTCCCTTCTTGAGTTGGGAGGTTGGACCAGATGACCCCCTGTGGTCCTTTCCAACCTGACCCATTCTGTGATTCTGTGAGCTTGCTTGTCCAATACCTGTATTGATCAGGAGAGCCAACAGGTCCGCAGCTACCAATGGATTCCTTACTCTCTGCCAGCATTTCTTTGTTCAAGCTGGAAACAAAATTAAATTGAAAAGGCTGAAGATAACCTAGAAAACAAACAAAATGGAGCACATAGGTTTATAAGAATATATGCAAGCACTATTGAAGTCTTCTATTATCAAAAATATTACTATAAATAGAAACAGACAGCTCTTGTAATACGGGTTCACAGACAGGATAGATGTGGTTTCTGGTCTCTACACTTGAAAAGGGACATACATATTCAACATCCATTAGCACTTTTCTGCAGGCTATCCATACCATTTAAGCAGGAAAAAAAACCAAAAACAAACACCAAAAAACAACTAAACCCCAAACAAAAAAGCAACCGCCCCCCAAACCAACCAAACAAATATCCCCAACAACAAAACAAAAACACCACCACCACCAAAAAACTTGGGTAGAATAATACCCTGGAGTTTTTTGTTATAAACTTCACTAGCCTCACCCAAAAGAGTAAAGGATGGTAGAAACTATTTTCAAAGACTAGGATTTTTTCCCTTGCAGAGAGTATTTAGAAAAGTGAGAGAGACCCAACAGTGACAAAATTTGCCATCAGTGGAGAGTTTTTCTTCTCAGGCATCTCTGATCCTTATTTCTGACTGACTGACTGCTCTGCACTCCCAAAAATCATTTTCTATGATCACCACACAAAAGCTAGCAAATTCATATCAAACGTTAGGACTAAATATATCTCTCACAATGCATCAAGCCACATTTTCTTTGCCTCTTGGAGTGATTTTTAACACTGTGCCTGCAATTTAGCAAATATAGACTGGGTAGGCCCCTATAAACCTGTAAGCACTATTCTCTTCATCAGAAAGCTGTAAAGTATTCCATCTAAAAACTCCTATCAGAACAATAAGCATTAATTTAAAATTCTATCTTCCTTCATTGCTGATGATGCATTATTAGTGCTGGTGGTTACCTTAGATGGAGATATCTTGCAGCCTTCTTTTTAAGATTTCATCCGCCATACAGAGAGGCTGCTTCTTTATTCTTAGATGTTCTCCTTAATATGGTAGCAGCAGCAGTCCATCCCTCTAGAGGCTCTGTGAAAGTTTTGACATCTCTTTGCTCTATTCCTGTTTCTGAGAACTGTGAAAATCCTGTGTCTGAATAAAATGATGAAGTAATATTTTTTATGCTGCATCCACATACTCTGCTATCCTCTTATAAATGTGACAGCTAAATTATTACATTGTAAACATATCTCACACGTGGTTAAAAATTTTCACAAAGCTGTTTTCATTCTCAAAAAAATGAGCAGATCTACTCACTAGTATCTGGCAAATAACATAGGAAGAAATTCAAGCCGTGGAATAGTGTGTTAAAGTAATATGTAACCTGCCTCTTAATTAAGCTATGGCTATTTTCAATCATTTACTTAATGGTAGTATATGCATTCATTTGTAATTTTCCTGCTTTCAAGAGACAGAATATCTGCACACATTGACTTTCTTGAGTTTTCCAGTTCCACTGTGGACCCACATCTCTGATCTCAATAGATACAATACCTACACAGCAGATGTTTCAGCATTTTTGACATTTCAAGAAAAAATATCTTGTTTCTGTAATATACACCACCTTTTTCCAGAGTTTTATTAGGCAAAATCAATCCCTTCTTTGAGAGGAAGGTCTCAGGTCTCTGGTGGTGGGTTGAGTTTTGCTGGCTGTCAGGTGCCCACCAAACCACTCCCTTGCACCCTCCACGACAGAACAAGAGGAAAAAATAGATTAAAAAAACTAATGGGCTGAGATAAGAACACAGGCATCTCCCACTAATTATCATCAAAGGCAAAGCAGACTCAGCTTGGAAAATATTAAGTTAATCTGTTGCCAACTACAAACAGAAAATGATAGTGAGGAAAAAAGATCAAACAAAAACCCCAACTAACCAACCAAAAAAAAACCCAACAACTTACCAACCAAAAAACTCACCCTGAAACTAAACAAACAGAAAAACCCCTTATACCCCAAAACCCAAACTCAAAAGCATATTCTTCCCACTCCCTCTTCTTCCCAGGCTCAATTTCACCCCTCATTTCTGACACTTCTGTCTCTTCCCCACCCCTGCAGCTTCCTTCAGGCATCTCCACCTGTTCTGGTGTTTTCTGGGGAGAAGATTATCATCTCTCATTCAATTTTTTATTAATGCATGCAATTTTGGAATTTTCTTCCAGGAAAGCATTTGATTCCACACAAAAAAAGAACTTTTTTGCCTGTACAAAATAGTACTTTTGTGTTTTTTAGTACTTGTGTTTTAAATTCAATGGATTAAAATAGGCGATGTAACTATAACTATATATACAATATATGTCTTCTTAATTCACCTCTTTATGCTTAATTTTGCTGTAGACCTTACACAGATATTTTTCATTTGTTTTTCTGATAGTTCCTTCTTCATTGTCTTCTCAATAACTGCTTTGATCTTTCAACCCAGTGTGTGTTTGCATGTCTGTTAAACCAAGCTCTTTTCAGAATTTGTATTACAAGCGGTTATTTTCTTCCTGTTCTTTTCACCATGTAAGTATTTCAAGGGTATAAGCAATTTAACTTCACAGAATACCTGTGAGTTTAGATTGTAGGATTAACTTCATTTCATAGCTGAAGAGCAAAACTGCCAAAGCCTATGCTAAAATTACTCTTCATCTGTTGTGAATGCTTTGATTTTGAAAGCAGATATTAGGGATCCTCTTTTTTGGCTATTTGACCAATTCACTTAGTTTAATAGAAAAACGAATGCACTGCACACTTGGAATTCAAAGCAATGTCTCTAAGCAACCTCAGAAGAGATTACACAAAGCAGTCTTTCCCTTCCTGAACTCCATGTGCTGAGTGCCTCAAGCATCCAGACACATCTCTGCAGACTATGGATCAGTATATTTCAGTCAACATCTTCTTTTCCAGACTCTGAGCTCCACAAGCTCATCTTTGAAGCTATGTTATCTCCAGAATTACAGTATTTCCTTCTATACATTCATTTGCTGTTTCCTTGCAACTCTTTGGCTTCAGATCTCTGTTTTCCTTCTCATCCAGTATTGAGCTGTTCAGTACAGCTAAGCCCTGGCGTATCTATAAAAGTTTTAGGAAAAGCTTCGAACAGGAATGATTATGAGTTTGGGAATAAAGAGGTTACAAGGTGAAACTGAAATATGCAATTACAACATATTTAAGGACATGCTATGTAAAATGTCCTTCCTGGGGTACTTTCAAGTCAAAAATCTTTTGAGCACATATTTCCATGTCATGCTCAAATCACAGCATCAGAGCTGGAATTCTTCCTTTATTCTGCCTCCTCCCAGCTCACATACAGATGGAGTTCCTGCTTTAATTCAACTTGGATGACTTTTCTGTGACATTAACACCTCTGCTATTCATTATCCTTTCCAATTTCACTTACTGTCCCTATTCAGGAAGGGAATATTGCTATTTCAGTATGTTTCCTCTTCCCTGTAGTAATCAATACACAACTTTAAAATCTTGTAAGGTCCGACATATCAAGAAGAGAATGTGAAAAAATTTGTACATCAGCTCATTTGAATCTAAAATCTCCAATACATCCCATTTTTTCTTATCAAAACCAATTTCAGGCACAGAAGTAAAACTTTATCCAGACAAGCCACTGAAAACTTCGTCCTCTCTGATCTCCTCCCCTCATTCTTCAGACACATATTTTTGAACATGATAAATGGAACCTCTATTCAGTCCTGATAATAAAACATTGTTATCACAAAACTGAGAGAGATGGTGTGTTTTGTCTTATATTTCACAGTTGTGAATGCTGTATGAAAGTTGGTCAGATTCTCTTTCATGCTTTACTCTTTATGTCTCTGAGGAGAAACTTCAGCAGAAATTCCTTCAGGTATTTGATTCATGCTAGAAGGAAAAAATATTACTCAGTGTAAACTAGTTTCAGGGACCTCTTGCAATATTTAAAGAAATATCTGTTCCCATCTATCCCAGAAGGAACTTTTGAAAGAACTTCTTCCTTTTTAGTCTTAAATCTTTTTTTATGCTGGTAATCTACCCACAGTAATCCTCAACCAAATAAGACTCCATCTAATATAACAGATACCAAGTTTTACCTGCAAAACTGCAGTAGTTCTTAAAAATAGTAGTTCTGATTTTTTAAAACATAATTTTTAAAGTACTGCTTCTTTTCTCCCACTTGATTTTATTTAAAGAAACTCTCCAGTGGTGTTACCTGACATTTAAGGAAGATACAAATCTATATGGCCTAAAGCTACTGTCATAGTGCAGAAAATTCCAGTCCAAGTGATTAAAGTTTCAACATAAATGACAAAAGATAATGGGAAGTGTCTGGTAACCTAGCTAAATATATGTCTAATTACAGACAGTGATGATGACTTTTCTTGTAATATGCCTACATTTTTCACTAAAAGAGTAGACTTTTTTTTGTTCATTCTTTTTCAGCTATTGCTGTGTCTTATCACATCCACTTTTTTGTACGTTTTTTTTTTTTCTCTTCAGCTTCATTATCCCAGTCTTCGATGATCACATGGCATGACCTGAGCTCCTGTATGGTGAATTCCTGATTGATAGTGGAGTGGTCATGAAATGAAACTAAGATGATTGATCACTCTCAAGAAACATTGATCCTCAACTTTAACATCATATCCTTAACGTTTTCCTGAATATATGAAATAATTTTAGTTTATAACTTAACAGTTCAAAGTGTTCTAAGTATAAAGTGTTTCCTGTCATTGCTGTTCCTTTGGAAAACTTCTGAATCATGTATTTTATGGTGACTGATAACCTACCCTTGGTTCTGCATTAATCCCAAGGAAAGAAGCAGCCAGACCATTTCACTGAGAGCCAGCATGTCCCTTTACTATCTACTAAGCTCTGAGTTAACTAGCACAATACTCACTACTTCATATGCCTTGGACTTAGGATTTTGACATTTCTTTCCTTTTTTGTGATATACATATTTTATGGTTACTCTTTCATTCTTTTTTTAGTCAAAAATCCAAACAGCATCATATTAATGACAAAAAGAAAGTCTGTTACAAAGTGCTTCCTTGGATGAAGCTTCACATTTGTGCAAGCTGTACTGAGGTCAGAAAATAACGAAGATATTTAACAGTATAGAGAAGCTGTTGACAACATTTACAGAAAAATTCTCATGGATTTTTCAACCATAATTTTCTCTCATTTCAATAGCAGCAAAGTAACAGGGTCAGTCTCAAGAAGAACTGAAGGTAGCTGTGTTTTCACAACTATATCTCTGATTGCATAGTTTTATATCTCCCTGGACATTAATTCCTACTTACTGAAATGAAATGCAAATGTAATGAACCAATTTTAACCTTCTTCGCTAGCAAATTTTCTCTTTCCATGTTGCATTATCAAAGTGTACTCTCATCCTTTTTTGAATCTTCAGAGTTTTGAAAGCTGCTTTCACAGACAACACACATTCAACTTTCTCATTGCTTTTCTTCATTCCAGTAAGTTCATATTGAACAGGACTTTTTATAAAGCCTGTCTTGTACAAAGGATTATGTTTGCTATATCCAAACATTTTGGCCAGCTATGTTATCTAACCTCTCTTTCTGTCAAGTTCTTTTTTTTTGTCTGGCTGAGCTGAATTCTAATAGATTCAGGTAATGTACACTGTCAAAGAAAAAAGTCTCTATGACTCAGTATCACGCACTTGACTCTAAAAGTTAAATATTTCTCCTCCTCTCAGAAATATTTTCCCCATTTTCCATCAAAATCCCTATCACCAAATATTCCATAAATCAATAGTGCGTGTTAGCACCCAGGCTTTTTTTCTGAGGGGTGTTGTAATTGTCATTCTCTGAATCTTTGCCTTTCAGAGAAACTGGTATTCTGTAACTGGCTTCAGGAATGCATATTAGAGTGGCCAGCATTTTTATGGTAGTCCACATACTGAAATTCTGTGGAGAATATGAGCATACAGAAGTCGTAAAAACTTTTTACTTGTTGAGATGCGTTGAGATGCTTATGAATTTGCTCATCATGAATCAGACTTACTAGAGTATTAGCAACATTGGAAAATGTTGCACCTGTTTTCTATAAACAAAATGAGAAACAAGGAAGAAGAAACAGAGAAATTTGCTGCAATGCCAGAAAATGGAATAACATCTCCTACCACAGAAAAAAATTGTCTTCTAAGAGGGCATGTAAAAATTTAACACATATTTAGTACTTAACTCTATATGCACTGTTATACCTAGAGTAGGTAAAGCCCCTAAGCTCATGCAAAGCCATGTGTCTTGACAGCATTATGTTTGAGAAGAAATGTCATTTTTTCATTCCAAATCAAATTGATCTAACAGCCAACTCAAATTGCATTTTTTTGGAGTGCAAGGAAATTTTGTGTTCACACTCCCTATATGAGTGTGCATTATTTGAATTTTCAAAAATCAGAACAGGGAAAGAATCCCACTTCAGTGCTTGCTGAGATGCCTTATGGTTTGATTTCATTCTTACTGGGGGCAAATTTAAGACCTGACTCTGGATACATACAGCCACTATTTCTCTAAATAATATTCAAGTGACATATTCCAGAAAAAAATTTGAATTTTCTTTGTGCTTTTGTAGTTCTTACACAGGTAACCTATGAAATTACATATTTGCAGATATTTCTCTTTCAAGATCAATCTGATGTGAATTGGACTGCTGTTTAATTACTCCCTAAATTTCTTAGGTGGACACTGGGATAAAATATTGGGATGATGACCTCAGATCAC
This sequence comes from Sialia sialis, assembly GCA_009812075.1. Taxonomy (NCBI): domain Eukaryota; kingdom Metazoa; phylum Chordata; class Aves; order Passeriformes; family Turdidae; genus Sialia; species Sialia sialis. The sequence goes on from VRYO01002772.1 coordinate 16,823,280, forward strand.
TACAGCAATGACTGTTTATGACAAAGGACTGTTTTTTATGTCTTGGTGTTGAATTTGGGTGTTCTTTTACTGTTATTTAATGATTAAGTTGTTGGGTTTTTTCCTCTTTCCCCCACATCAATTTTTTGAAGACATAGGACATATTCTTCAAAGACATATTCTTTTAAAGACAACACCATGCTGGTTGACAAAGGGCAAAAAATGAATAGAAAATATTACAGTAGTTTCACGATTATAAACCGCACCTGAATATAAGCCGCACTTCCGGATAGCTGGGAAGACCACGGGATTTGTCCACATGTAAGCCGCACCCGAATATAAGCCGCACCACGGGGGTAGGCTGGATTCTTCAATGAAAAATATGCGGCTTATATTCGTGAAACTACTGTATTTTCTGCCAACTTACTCCTGGTCCAGACAACAATCCACGCTACTTGCGCAGGTCTATAAACATCTTTCTGTGCTGTGCATTACACAAAATGAAACAAAAAGGTAGTTTCTCCTGAGACTGCTTTTAATCTACTTCTAACATGAAAAAGGTACATATGAATAATAAATAAAACAAAAGATTAATTCAAAAATGTTGCCATAACTACTTATCTGTGGCCACAATATTTCCTTTTTGCAATTTTAAGAGTTTTAATATTTTCAGTAAACAGAGTCACATTGTTTCCAATAACAAATTTGTAGGTAGAAAATTTAACTGACCAATATTTGTAATGGTCCACCAACTAACTTCACTAGCCATGATTTTTTAAAAAGTTGAAAAGTTCAGAAATATTGCATAAGGACTTCATTAATATCATTAATGGAAGGCATCAAATAGCATGCCCAGTGATGACTACGGGCTAGAAGAACTCTTTGATACCAGCCTTGCAGGGAAGGACTTGGTGATGCTGATGGGTTAGAGGCTGGACATGAGCTGGCAATGTGCTCAAAAGCCAAAGGTGTCCTGGACTGCATCCAGTGGTGGACAGCAGGGCCAGGGAGGGGATTCTGCCCCTCTGCTCTGTGAGACCCCACCTGCAGTGCTGCATCCAGCTCTGGGGGCCCAGCACAGGGAGGACAGGGACCTGCTGGAGTCTCCTATGAGACTTCTCCTATGAAGACAGGTTGAGACAGCTGGGATTGTTCAGCACAGAGGAAAGAATGCCCCAGGAATACGTGATTGAGACTTTCTAATACCTGAAGGGGGCTAACAAAATAGAGAGTGACTTTTTACATGGGCAGATAGTGACAGGACAATGGGTAATGGTTATAAACAAAGAGAGACTTTGATGTTAGAGACATAGATGTTAGGCATAATTTACTCAGAGGGTGTTGAGACACTGGCACAAGCTGTCCAGAGAAGTTGTGGATGTCTCATTCCTGGCAGAGTTCAAATCCAGGCTGGCTGAGTCTTTGAGCAACCTGGTGTAGTGGGAGGTGTCCCTTCCCATAGCAGGGGGCTTGGAACACATTATTTTAGGTCACTTCCAATCCAAACCATTCCATGATTCTGTGATCTCTTTGATGAGTCAGCAATACTCAGTTCTTCTGCCTTGCAATGGCAAGAACAGGATTCATATCAGATGGACTTCAGCCTTGATCTTTCTTGCATCTGGTTCCCTTAAAATGAGGTCCCTTCTCTGCTAGGGTAAGGAGAGTGTAAGGTTCTAGAAACACGATGATTTAAATGTTAAATGCGGCAAAAGATTTTGAGACTTATTTCTTTTCAAGTTAGATAAATACATTCTTTGTACATAACATATAAGTAAACTAAGGAATACTTTATGCAACTTATAATCATTAAATCACACTGTTATGGCTGTATAAAATGAAATATATGAATTTATATGTGTCAGTCTTCAATCATCTTGGATTTATAGTCAAAAGCACACTTTATATACAATAAAAATCTGTTTTGTTACATCAGAAGCTCTAGTAAGATTCTGACTTTCACTCTCTGTTTTCCTTTTTGCATACTATCACAGTCTATACAGTTCATATAACAATATTAACACTTTTCTTTCTAAGTCATTGTATAAGTCAAATTATATTAGGTGTAATAAGTATGTTGCCATCTAAATATCAGCTTCATTAGAATTTATTGTGAATATTATTTTTATTAAGATCTTGACATCCTGGCCTGGATCAGCAGTGGTGTGGCCAGCAGGAGCAGGGCAGTGACCGTCCCCCTATGCTGGGCACTGCTGAGGCCACAGCTCCAATCCTGTGCTCAGTTCTGGGCCCCTCACTGCAGAAAGACATTGAGGGGCTGGAGCGTGTCCAGAGAAGGGAAATGGAGCTGGGGAAGGGTCTGGGGCACAAGTGCTGTGAGGAGCAGCTGGGGGAGCTGGGGGTGTTCAGCCTGGAGAAACAGAGGTGAAAGGAGGACCTTATACTTTCTGCAAGTACCTGAAGGGAGGTTGTAGACATGTGGGGGTCAGGTAACAAGTAATAGGATGAGAGGAAATGGCCTCAAAATGCACCTGGGGAGATTTTATTGGATAGGAGGAGAAAAAAATTCACACAAAGGGTTGTCAAGTATTGCAACAGACTGTACAGGGTAGTGGTGGATTCACCACCCCTGGAAGTGTTCAAAAAACATGGATATGAGGACACGGTTTAGTGGTGAACATGGTGGTACTGCTCAGGTGATGGCTGAACTTCATGACCTTTAAAGTCTTTTCCTACCTAAATGATTCTACAGTTCAACAATTCTATTTCTAATGTACTATAAAGCTGTCTACTGTTTATACAGTTCCTGTAAAAAATCTGTACACTTCATTATGTGGAGAGTAACCTTCACAGTTACATTGAAACAAGATTTAAATATGCAACAGTAAGATTTGAAAACTGTTTTGTATTTCCTGAAGGGTAGTCACAGCAGAGAAGTAAAAATACTAAAATGAACACATGCAAAAAGAAGCAAATCAACTTAAAATACAGAGAGAAATGAGGAAACCAAGGATTCATAAAGCATATCACCAACATTCTCAAGTAACGAGAGATGCATTTCATTGCTACTACTAATAAAACTTATTATTAAACTTTACAATAGGGCCTAAGCACCTACTGAACTGGACATAACACAAATGGCAGGAAAAGACAGATGTTACCATCACTTTTACACAAGAGATACAACATTAAATATAAAAAAAATAAATTGTACAGTGGTAGACTGTATCAATAAAAGTATTTGCAGAGGCTCAGGAAATATTAATGCTGTTTTATAATGTACTCATGAGATTTCATCTGGAAACTCCATAAAGTTCTAGCTATCCTCACACAAAAAGAAGAGGAATTAAAATGGCAAAACCAAGAGAGAAAATTTCCTAGCATGAACAGGGAAATGAGAATGGTTGTCTTCACAGACAGCTCTCAAAGAGCATGACTTGCTCATTTTACCAAAATGAAGACTGTGATGTGGAAAGGAATTACAAGTGATTTTTTTTACAGAACGAAGGAATGAAGGAAGATGTAGGAAGATGAAGTAGGATGGTGTCAGATGGAAAGAGAACCAGTGTGGAGGTAGAAGAATCACATAAACTGCAAGAGAGACTAACACAAAAAATATGTAAACTAGTACAGAAATAAATTCAGGCTGAAAATTAGGATTCTGTTATGAGAGTAATGAGCTTCTGGAACAAGCTTTTGGTTTACATGGTGGATAGAGGGGAACCCATATCTAAATTTTATATGACCCAGATCAGGTCAGATCACTGATAGCAGGGAGCTTGAGTTTAAAGCCCAGGGTTTTCCTGCAGCTGCCACTTCATATTGGTTTAAAGAGTTCATTGAGTTCCATAGCAATGAATTTTTGATAAAATGAAAGATAAGACACATCAAAAAAGTTAGCCCTAATCTCCAGCACTGCATTCTAAATCTTCCAGAAATTAGTATAGTTTGTTGGAGTCTCTGTCCAGGTCTTGCTCTCTACTGTCAAACTCTAGTGACACTGAAAACCGCTAAAATGGTAGATTGAGTTCAGACATGTAAAGAAAATCACAGCCTTATGTGCTGCAGTCTTTTTTTTCCCTACTAATGATTTTTCCCAAGGTATACTGCAGAGTGTGTTTGCGCTTAATCCCTGAAATTTGACAGGGTATAGATTTTTATAGATACGATCACCATGGTATCCCAACACCTTCTATATTGGGACACTTCAGCACTTGACTTGATCAGAAACATTCCTTTAATGGATTTCCAGAAGAATGTCAATACTTTTGTGCTAATTTTACTGTGTAAATTGGATTAAAAAAAAATAACAAAACAACAAAACTTACTTAGCTAGAAAAACATAATATTATCATAATTCAAGTGACACATCTTCTACACTTTCTCTGTTCCTGGAATTGAAAGAATTGATCCAGACAAGACACTCAACTGCATATTCCAGAACATCTGCTAAATTTTTAAATATAAGCTCAGAAGAAAATACTGTCAGCAACTTCCACTTGCTTTTTATTCTTGCTATTGCAAGGGAAAGTAATCTAAGGTCAAAAATGATTCCCCATAAAATGCAAAAGCTGTAGAAGATAAATCTAAACTGAAGAAAATTATCTTATTAGCTATCTAAATATGTTAGTTGTGCTCCTTCATCTTGAAGAAAAAGTCATCTGCTAGATTTTTTTCTGTTAATAGCTGCAGGATGACTCAGAATAAACTGGGGAAAAAAATAAAGCAGAGAGTGTAGTAGGTCTGGGAGCTATGTGCATAGATCTGTTCATAGGGAGAGACTTGCACTGCACAATGCAAATACAGAGGGTGCACCCACTTCTTGAGTGCTGCAATATCTCACAGCACTGCAGACACCAAGAACACTGGAGAAACATGGCTGAGTGCAAGATCAGGGACCAGACCCACCTGCACTTGCACTGACCCCTATGCTAAGGGGAAAATGGTTCACCTTTTCAAAATACTCATTTCCTCCCCTTGGAGATGCTGATGAAGTCAAGGCTTTGTGGATAGTGAGGAATACACAGAAATAATTTGACACATATACCATGACACCTCAAAAGGCCTTATTCCAAAATATAGACCCTCCGAAATGGGACAATTTTTACAAGACATAGACCAAGTGTGAATTTCCTGGAGGTTTCTGAGAAACCTCCATAAGTTTAGGTCGGGGGGAAAAAATCAGAATAAAATCCTGCCAATCTCTTAATTATTTTCATCATCTTTGCTACAAATAGATATATCCATGCAAGTGTTTGTTGCAGAAAATGTCTAGGCAAAATCAGAAAATATTTTATTGAAAGGTCAGCTACAGGAGTGCTAGGAAAACCTCTATTTCACACAACATGATGCTTCTATGAAAGTTTAAGATACATTCTTAAATCTCTTTGAGCCTTGCTCCAACAGTGTAGTAATTTATTTCATAAATACCCTATGTCTGCATGCCATTGCATTTTTTGTGAAGACAAGACAAAATTCTTAGACTGAATGCAGTAATCCAGAAATTACTTCATGGTTTGCATGTTGCAATGACTGGCCTAATGTGCTGGATGTAATGGAAAAAAATAACTATGATCTGTGTTACTCATGCCCCTAACTTCCCTCTTTCCCTCCCAAAATAACAGCAACCTTCAATTACAGATGTTTGGGAGTTCTGAGTGTTATGTAAAGGCATAGCTGATATACTGGGAAGATGATGCTGAGAGAAGTTCTAGAAGTTTAAAAATAATAAAATTATTACAAAAGGAAATTTCAGAACTGAAAAATCTTTAATAGCTGCAAGAATAGAAGAATCTGTTTAAAACTTCTACTTCAGCATTTCACTGACACACACCTTAAATGCTTTTAGGGTAAAGGAAACAGTACTATTGGATATTTACAGATTAACCAGAATTTTGAGAGATGTAAATTTTATTTTAATCTTGTAATTCATCATAAAATAATCTTAAGTGTATGACAGAGCATCAGTGAGAGGTGAAAAGGGGAGACAAATTCCTTGTGCACTCCCCCAGGCTTCTCACTGGAGGGGTGGAGTGAGAGACAGAAAAGACCTTGACTCTGTGCAAACCCCGCTCAGCAGTGACTAAAACATCCCCATGGTATCAACACTTTCCAGCACAAATTCAAAACACAGCACTTTAAAACCTATTGTGATTTAAATCTACCCCTACAAAACAATTATTCCAGGAAAAACACCAGTTGTTTTGTTCAATAGCATTTTCTATCCCCAAATCCACTTTTCCTGGGTTTCTTAAGAGTATCTTCTATGCATTAGATTATTGGAGGAAAGAAAAATTACCTTTTTGTCTGTCAAATGCAGCTATAACTCATAAATATGTCCATTTTATTATGGAACACTCAATTTGACCTGATTATTTTTACTTTTAAGTTTTAAACAAGTAATTTACATATGTCCATGCTCTTCAATGGACACTCTGAAAATGTCAGCTCTTTGTAATCTCTTGCTACAGACCTACTTTTTGAAACTGGGTAGTTCATTCTGTTGTTCCTCTTGCTGAATGCTTGAAATGTCCAGGAAAATTTAAATGGAAACAGCTTTTAGTGCAGAAAGTAATTCTAGCAAGATTAACTCTTTGTGAAAATATTTTCAGTGGGATTTTTTTTTGGTTTTTTGGTTTTTTGGTTCGGGGGGTGGGGGGGGGCACGTTATTAATGAAAAGAAGAAAATGTGACAGAACAAGAACATGAATTAAACCTTCTTTGAAATTAATTAAACCTTTATTCCTTCCTCATTGTTTCATTTATTTAATCTGTCTGTAGACTAATGCAGTGGTTAGATTCAAATACAAGCCCAGTTTTCCTTCTGTTTCAGATAAACAATCAGGATTTTTAAGAGCCCCTTACTGCCCTGATAAGTCAGGACCCATAGATTTGTGCAAAGATAAATAGTTACATTGATATTTAAGGACCTGCCTCTGAAAACTGCTGTGAAAAACTTTTAGTATTTCCTTTTCCAAGACAGGGTTCTTGTAGATGTCTATGGATATTTTTGTAGCAGCGTGATTATTCCTGGCAAGGACACCTCAAAACACTTCTCCAAAATTGGTTTGTTCCTAAGACAGCTGCTGACCCAGTGACAGTCTCTGATGATGGCTTAAGCACAAAAGTATCACTGCAAGGTAAGAATCACTTGAAAAGTCATTGTTTGATGGCCATTATTTTCCTAGCTGTAATAAATAACTTTTGTTGTTGCTGTTGTTGTTATATTCTGTTTAGCAAACCTCAGCAACCAAGTGATAAAATGGCTGTTGAAATCCAATAGCAAAGTGAGAAGTAATGCAAGAAGGAA
>VRYO01002772.1:16831528-16843258 GCA_009812075.1 Sialia sialis
GTGCGGCTTATATTCAGGTGCGGTTTATAATCGTGAAACTACTGTACTTTTATTGATGGATGCTGAGGACTCCATATCAACTATCTCCACTAAGAAAAAACTATGAGAACTTCTGTGGATAGTCCTCTGAAAATGTCAGGAAAACACTTAAACAGGAATTCAGGTAGCAACTGGATGTTGAGGTTCATTCCAGAACAAATTAAGAACAACCTACAAGAAATCTCTGCATCATGTTTTGAAGCCACAGTTTGCATTGGAAAATTTCATAAAGGTCTGGACAAACCATTGCAAAAAAAGTATTCTAGAAGATGAACACAATTATAGAATATTTTGTATATTACAGGAAATTACAAAGATTTCAGCAAGGAAAAGAAATATAATTATTTCACAGAAAATACCTATTGACATAAAAAAGAAAGAAATATATGTGTTTATGTATCATAGCAAGATAACTGGAGAACATGCTAAGAAATAATCAGGCAGTAAGTGTAGATCAAACATGAAATTAAAATAAAATAAAATAAAATAAAATAAAATAAAATACAATACAATAAAACAAAATAAAATAAAACTGAAATTGACTGCAGAATGCCATGAAATGTTAAAATACAGGAAGGCCTCCAGATAGGTCAGACATTCTCATCAAGTGTGTTAGTTCTGCTGTTTAGAAGTTTAATTTTTTGCTAACTGGCCCAAACTAGCTCTTGATAATCATGATTCCATCTTCCAGATTACTATTATGTCATATTAGGAAATAACTCAACTGGATTCATGTCTTTGACCTACAAAATAATGAATTATTTACACAGTGGTGCACTGCCATCAGGATACATCAGTGTTTCCCATATCAGAGCACCCAGCAGGTATTAGGCATTCTTCTGTGTTATGAAAATACAGAACAAATCCCATCAGTTTGCAGAAGAGACTCCTGCCTCCTACCCACAATGGGCAGGAAGGGACAGGATTTTCTAATCTTCAACACAGGCTGTAGGCACCTATAGTGCTCTGATATAGTCTATTGAAAAGAAACTGCTTGGTGAGTTCTATAGTGCCTCTGAAGCTTCGGGTCCTTTCCTCTGCCTTCAAATCTCTGTGATTTAGCAATACAAGTTCTGCAGATCAGCAAGTGTCAATTAAATGGAAGTTGGGATAATCACAAGTGCTGGAGCAGCAATACATTTTCTCTGCTACTATAAGCAGCAGGACTTGAAAACACGCAAAGTCCACGTGCTTGCAGAGAATCTTGTGTAGGAATCTCTCTTAGACAGGTTTTCAAAATACTGCACAGGGTGAGAAATTGCTTGCTTGTCACAAGCCACACATTGCCAATGCCACGTGTAAAGGGCTGAGCAACAGCAGAGTCTGTTTGAGTCTGGTTCTGGTTGGAACTGCATCCTCCCCATCGCCCCAAAGCTCTGCAGCCTTGCAGTACACACACACACACAGCTACTCCAGATGCTCTGGCAACACCAAATATTTATTTAATGGGATGGATGCAGCACATCACACAAATGCAGCAAGGTCAGGGATAGCTCCAGGTGAGGCGAGCCAGGGGCCACAGTCCTGCACCTGAAGGGTGCAGTGCCACTGACACAGGCAGGGCAGGACAGGGGGGTGACAGCACAGGGTCTTGTCAACAGCCCAGTGGTCACCAGGCAATGGCAAGGCAGAAGTCAGCAGCAAGGTGAAGCCAGGCAACCCACACCATTTTCTAGGAAAGAGAGCAGAGGCACACACCCCTGCAACATGGCTCAGACAGGGGCTCGGTGGTCCTGGACTGGGCTTAAATGGAACCCTCACTCAGAGTTTTGGAGAGGTCCTAGGCCAGCCTAAGGCCATCAAGGACTATCCATGACCTCAAGACCCCCACATCTGTATGTAAGATAAACTCTACTGCACCTAACAATTATGTGCAAAAATACTTGCCATCTGAGCTGAGATGCACATCTCAGAAATGGAAAATGAAAACTACTGGGCTGTAAAATCATAGCATACTGCCCTTTGCAAGTTTAGCTCACTGTAAAAGAGTTATTTTCACATTTCCATTGAAGCTCTATGACATAGCTAAATTGATTTACAAAAGCATTTAAAATAAGAATGTGTGGGATTTAAAAAACCCTGCTGATTTTACAGTACCCTTGCAAAACAGAGGTTTTATGCACCCTTATTACAACAATAACTAATTCATCAAAATAATGGTGCTGCTATAATGTGAGCTGTTGGTAGTGTTGTGCAGAAAACACAGAGCAGAACCAGGTGCCTGAGCCTTAAGGAACAACCAGCAATAATGCTTCCATCCTGTTCTGCATCTGCAGAATACATTACTTCATTAACTACTGCTAGCTGCAGTGGCAGCACAGGTGAGACAGTGATGCTGCCTCTGACTATAATCCTCACCCACCCAGTCTGTACTGGGCATTTACATCAGCATCCACCCTCTTTCCTTCTTTTTTCACTGGTTGCTGCTTTCAGTACCCAGTTATCTCATTTTCCTACAGTAGGGCTCAATAAATTCATTTCTCTAAGACAAGACTAAGGAGTCCTGGCATTTTAGCAGCACAGATCATCACAGTGTGACGTTTCCAAACACTGTTGTTGAGGGTGAATGCATGATCCAGCTTCAAACAAAGACTGACACTTGGCACAGAATCTACCTGGGCTACTGATAGCTTATCATGTCTTGTTCTTGTTGCTTTGCTTGTGCAGCAGTATATACGTAAAATCAACACGTATGGAAACCTTTCTATTCCCTATCAGTCACTGAAAAGGTTTCTCTTTATTTTTAAAAATTATTGTGGACCATTTTGCATCAGTCAGTTTTAGCATCCTGGAATAATCAAAATCTCTTTAAAAAATAATAAGCTTGTTTGAAAATTTATCTGTTTACTAATGGAATTTGCTGATAAGGATTGCCTTTTATTACTTTCCAGTCAATTTTCTAATAAAATTTACATCTGCAATATATCAATAGGCACATGATCAAGTTTTTTTATGAAAAGAACTAGATGGAAAAAAATCAATACACAAACTTTGTATCCTAACAGCTAATTTATAGTAGCATTTGACATTCTCTTCAAATAGTTGTTTCATCATTTTTGAGCAGTGTTTATGAGAGGGGAAAAATCTTCTCCAGGGTTCAGGCAACAGGAATTGTACAGAAAAGCTTCTGTAACTGATATGAATTGATGAAAAATAAAAGTCTACTAAGCTCTACTGTACTGGGTTTGTGCAGCCAGGTTTTGGTAGCAGTGGGGATACAGGGGAGCCTGCTTTGAGAAGCAGCCTGAAGCTTCCCCCATGTTTGACAGAACCAATTCCAGATGGATACACCACAGGTAAAAATCTGATCCCATCAGTGACAGTGATAATGCCTGGGATAAAATAGTTAAGGGGAAAAAAATTTAGTGTGCAGAAATAATCAGCCAAAGAAGTGAGGAGTGAGAATCTGTAAGAGGAACCAACAGCAAAGAAGGAGGCGCAGGAGGTGCTCCAGGCACCAGAGCTGAGATTGCTCTGCAGCTCCTGGTGCAGCCCATGGTGGGGCATCTGTGCCCCTGCAGCCCCTAGAAATCTATGGAGATGAAGATATCCACACCCCACACCAGAGCAGGGAATGCCCAGAGAAGGCTGTGACCCTGTGGGAAGCCCATGCTGGAGCAGGCTCCTGGAAGTAACTGTGGCTTCTTGGAGAGAGGAGCCCATGCTGGAAGAGGTTTGCTGGCAGGACTTGTGACCCTGTATATACAGGAAATAATTAACTTTTTAAAAAGTACTGTTCAGCAGTCATTTTCCAGTATCACTCTAGAAACCAGCTTATCTTTTCTCTCATGATAAAGATGATTTTTCATTACTTAGATTCATATGCCTCACTTTCTTAGAGATTTTCAAATTACAGAAGCTCTGTGCATCACAATCCTCTTCTGACCCAACAACAAAATGTGTTAATGACTAAAATAAACCCCTAACCTACATTTCTGAAATTTTAGTAACCCTACAAAGCATCATGGTTGCTGACTAAAATGCTTTGACTTTGAAACTATCTATTTGATTGCTTTAGGCTAGAAGAAAAAATCCAGCAGCATGGAAAAAAAAGAGAAAAGAGCAATGAAAGGACATGCCAGATTTTGTGATGCTTTTGTTTCAGTTGGAGACCCAAATATCAGTGTACTTTGGCTTCAGTTTCAATTTTGTTGTGTTATCAAGCATAACACCATTTCACAGGAACAATACCATCAACACTAAACCTACCATATGTGGCAAGACTAGATTTATAAATAATTATAGCATATCCATATTTACCTGAGAATATCTAAGTATAAATCATAATTGTGATTGTTTAATTTTCTATGTGTATCTCCTCAACAGGATTTTATAGGTAATAAAGACATTTATATTTGAAGAAAGTCAAATTATGCTTGAATGTTTTTCAGTACAAGAAAAAGAAGACAATTATTTTTGCAGATTTATCTCTTTCTTTAGAGGTCTGCTCGCTTTCTGAGGATCTTCCCCGCTGTCAAAGAATCTGCATGCTGAAGTTCTGAAAACCTGGTGACATGGCAGTAAATATACAGTGGAGAATTTAATTTCATACTCATTAACTTTCTGAAAACAATGCTTTTGAGCAGAAAGCTGGAATTCCTTTTCTACAAATCTATGTTACAATCCCAACCTGAAACAAGAGCCCAGTTCCCAAAACAGAAGTTGGAATGAGAGACAGTGCTGTGCATCTTGAAAAGAGGCTTTTAAATAACACACAATAAATAGAAATGTAGCCTTCTTTCAAAGCCTGGTTCTACATCTGTGCTCAAAAAGCATGAACTATGAGACACATGATGAATGTCTGTAAATGTTCACTGAGACTCAGAGTAAAGGTCAAAGTATATAATATCAGTCAGTCAATCAGCCCAGCACCTGTTTGCACTGATTCTTACAGACTGGTTTTCAAAAGCACAGGTGTGGCATTTAAACCATTTGCTGCTGCAAGATATGAAGCATCACAATGGTCCTTCCCCATATTTCAACCCTTACCTCACATGTCATCTTAGAATCTCCTCCTTGCAACATGATAAGTCGTTCTGCATTGTATTAACCTTGAATAATTCCTCAGAGGTAGCAGGATTATTTCATTGTTTACTTATATATGTAAATCATTTTACAGGATCAAGACCACACTGTGTAAATACTTGGGTCATGTCTATATCTAAAGTATATTTGAATTGCATGGCTGAACATGGTCTATTTTTGAACATAATTCACAAAGAGTCAAACTTCTGAATTTTGCATATTATATTATCTTAAACTCTACTAAAAATAATTTATAGGTTTTTTTAAGATGTGCTGACACATTGAGATTCATCTTTTATTGAGGCGAAAACTCTAAAGCAACTGTAGTAAGCCTTGACCACCTGGAAATAATTTGGTCATGTCTTAACCTCTCTCAGCTATTGCTGGTTTTATTATTATCTGACATCCTTCTCAGCCAGTTCCCACTTCTCTATTTGGCTGGAGTTTGTTTCCTATTAAGAACTTTTTTGGTGGGTCATCCGAACCAGTACATTTTACTCCTTCATGTGCATAGTACCTGAAGGAATCTCAGAACCCTTTAGCACTAATAACAACTTCAAATATCTTGGAATATATACCACTAGATTTCTACAAGACATTTTTCTTCCTCTACCTGAGAAAACAGGCCTAAATTCTTAAAAAGCATTTTTACTAAAAAGTTCACCAACTCTGTGTAAGCTTAGGAGAAAAAGACTAACTATGAAAATTGGTGCTGTTTGAGATAAAAAGTTACAGCTGATTTCCATGAAATTTTATTGGAAAACCAGTCTGGTTTTCAATTTGCTATAGTTTTCAGTAGTTTTGAATATATTAAGATAGTTATACATTAATATTTCCTTCCCCTCTGCAGTTACTGAACATGTCTACAGCTACGAAGGGAGAAACACAGCAACTTTGATTTCTGGCAGAACAGCTGATACCCTTCAGATCATCTTCTATTGCTTTTATTGTATGTCTGGCACATTGCAAGACTTTTTATTTTGCAATTTGACAATGCCTTTAGATTCAGAATTAATTGGCTATATTTGTTTCTTCACTGTAACCACATTATTTGACAGTATTTCGACTTGCATGGAACAAGTGCTTTCCAACTGTGAGATGAGCTTTCCTGATGCAATCTGTGAGATGATTCTTTCCTGATAGATCTCTTCCAGAGCAAGATGTACCAAGTCCAGGGGGAAAAAAAAACAAAATCAGGATTCATTTTCTCTTATTTTTCTCCATTTGGGATAGCACAACCTAGAATTTCCTAGTTTATGATTAATAGAATAGGTGCTTCTGTTTTTTGATGATTTCCAAGCAGAAGTGAGAGGGCAAAGCAAGAAGTAATACCAGGACTGTACATCCAGATCTAAGTTTTCACAACTATGTGATATTTCCAGAGGTCTATCAGAAGAAAGTTAATCCACAAGGCTTCCAATTTTTGTTTATCTCAGCAGTGGAAACATACTAGGTTATTTTATTTTGCAAGTTTTTGACATTTTTTTCTCCTGAATGTAATGGTACTTTATCAATCAGCCTTTAAGTAAACTTTCCAAAGGTATGATTTGGTTATTTGTTGGGGAAGAAATAATGAGGAAGGAAGGTGGTTGATGCAGGGTTTCTGGAAGAGATAGATTGTCTTCAAATTTGAAATCACACACTTTGAACTGGACACTCAGGTCAGGTGCGCAAGTATTGAGATATGGGGTAACAAGTTGGTGTTAAGAACTGAAGCTTGGAAATACATCAGGTAATATGTTTTCTTCCTTGTAGTGGTGAGCCACACAGTAAGAATGAAACAAGATTAGGAAAACAACAGATTACAATAATGTATCAGTGGGCCTGTTAACTGTGATTTGTCCTTTGTTATGCAATATCTACTGCTTGATCTGATCATGTTTTAAGTTCTTTCAAATTAAGAACGTATTGTTCCCTCAGGTCAAGATCCCCAGCTCCCAATTCCGACATCAATGACATCTTCAGCTAGTGCCAATGGCAAATCTTGAATTATAGATAACAGATATTTTACTAAAAAAGCGCTAAATACGCCTAATGCTTCCCCATTTGCTGAAACTTAACTGTGTCTATTAATGCACACTTTGTAAAAATATTCTGCATTTAGGTGAAATAGTTGTATGCTTAGATCTGGATAAACTAGCTCAGTATTACCAGTTTTCTGATTTTTTTATTATCCTCTCTTCTGCTGTACAGAAATTCCCTTAATTTCTTACAGTAAGTGAGCTTCCTTACTCAGACTTCATCCTGAAAAATGTCATTCATTAGTTAAGTGAGAACTCTCCTGTCCTATAAAAACAGGGTTGCTGAGCATTTGCATAAGTTCCTGTTAGCAGAGTAAATTTCACCTTAAAAGCTCCCACACTTTTTGGGGGGAGAATCTAATAATTTGTAAGCATGCTCTTACTAGAGACTGAGTTTTCAAGACATTTTCTTTAGAAGCCCACTTGTTCATGCCAAAAAGAGAAAGACTATTATTATATCAGCTCTCATGCTTTAAGATAAGCCTGCTGAAAATTTAGAAATTCATAATTTTCCCAGCTCCATTAGAGTTTAAGAATTTTTTTTTTTTTTTTTTGGTCTAAGCTTAATCATTTTACACGGTTTGCATAATAGTAAAAGATCTTTTTATCCATAAAGGTAGATATAAATCTATTCCAAAGACACTGAACATTAAGAAGAACATTTAAGAAAAGACAAGCACAGTGTCCAATATAATTTTGAAGAATGCAACCAGGAAGCTTGAGAAAGAAATTTTTCTCACTTTTGCATTCAGTGGTTACCCTGTTGGAGCACCTTTTTTACTTCCTTCTTAAATTTATGCTACAGAAGAAAAAAAGCCCTACAAGATATGCAGCTAAAATAGTAAAATCAAGCAATTAGAACTGTGAGATGCATTTGTGATTTTAAATTTGTTAATTTTAGGACATAATTTAAACTGTCATTACTATAAACTGTCATTACACAATTACTTTGAATATTTTCCACATAATTCTGACTCGGTATGTTGTCATTATTCAAGTGAGTAAATATTTAGTGGAAAAATTCAACCCATCTTTATCTACAATCACAGAATCATCGAATGGATTAGGTTGGAAAAGACCTACAAGAGTCTTCATGGGGAGATCTGATGAATGTGCTACAATGATACATTCAATAATATTAGCAAATACTGAATTTGACATATTTACCCTCTTTAAGTTCCCTTGAATATATGTAATATTCATTGTCAAGACTGAGCTAACACCATTTTTCTAAGGCCTCCATTTCTCCTTCCAGGACTATACTGTAGCCTAAATCCTAAAAATGTCAAAAAGTGTTGAATGTACAAATCCCCTCTGCTTGTTGCTCCTGGTAGCTTGCAGTATTGTGAGGTAGTCTGTAAAACACAGAAAGGAGGAGACCTTTACATGAACGTTTTCTTTCTCTTAGGTATGCCAAATAAGACTGACTTTTCCTCCATCAAATCTGTTAGGCAGCTCAGGTAAAGAATTCCTTCCAATATTAAATACATGTAAAGTTTGTCATGCATCATCAGAAATAACGTATATTTTTTTCAATTATTAAGGTTTAATTAAATCTTTCAATAAACATCTGATCCTAGATCAAATCATAATCTGTGGAGGTGAAAAAGAAATTTCCAAATTCTCAGCTGTTGAGCAGCAGATAACTGTCAGTGAAACCTAAGATATTTTTGAGCCTATTAGCACTGTCCAGTTTTTGAGTAACTTTTAAGATGTAATTACCAAGAAAACCATATATGTTTTGATTTGCCCACACTTCTATCCTAGAAACTTCTGAACTGCTACAGTGAATGACTCTTGGCAGCTTTGGCTTAGGAAGTCCTGCTTTTCCTAACCTGTGAGATGGACTTTCAGAGTCCTCCCTGGGCTCCATGCTTCAGCACAGCTACCTGGGTGCTTACATTTAAAGTGCATATTTTAAAACTCACTTTACATCTCCAACCTACACTAGCGCCACAGAAGCAACTGCTACCTAAACCTATTCACAGACGGTTTGGCTGCATATGACTTGACAGCTGCTGTTGATTCCATCTTAATACCATTAACCTGTGAAAATACATTCAACATAACTGCAGCCTTCCACGCTGAACTTCATAAAGTAGTTCAAATCATTGTTTGCTGCAGGTCATTAAGAAACTAGTAAACAGACTACTTAACAATGATGCTAATGTAAATTTTCCATGACAGCAGTCACTGGTACCCTGCTGACAAATGATAATGTCCTCGCAATGTGTCCTTAGAGCTCAGTAATTACTTCTGTATTCATGAGTGTATTTGGCTGGAAGTTTACCTGATCTGAATGTAAAATCTCTCTCTACGAGGTTTACATGTGCTAAGTGCGTCAGGTGCATGTACAACATGAATATGTTCAAGATACCTCTGCAAAAAATAATCTGTTCACCTCAGGCATTACACAATCTTTTTGTCACCACCAAAATTCTTCCTGAAATACAGCTTTATTCAACTATTGCTTTAGCTCCTCACCTTACAAGATAACACAGTAAGAAAACATTTCAAAGAACAAAAAGTTAAATGCTCCAAAAGAAATGCAGAAAAAAGCTTCACAAATGTCTTGGCTACTTGTATAAAACAGGCTTTTGATATTTCAAATACTAGCATAGTTTGAAGCACAGTTTTATGATAATGATGAGTCTTTCAAGGTGCTTTTAAACCTACTTGAAGGGCAACATTTGAATTTCGGTAGTTAAGACAGGATATCTAATATTTTTAGATAAGTTTTTTTTTTTTATTTTAAAGTATCCACTACTTGATTAAATTTACCTCCAAGTGCATAAAGAAATAAACAATACTGCATTTGAAGAATCAGTGATTACATGTGAGAAGTCCTATTAGAGAGGGAGTGTCAGAAAATAAGAAAATGTGTATCTTTAAGTGAGGGATAATGGGGAATCCAAAGAAAGCAGGATACTTCACTTAACTAAAATGGAATTAAAATGGAATAGATGTGTCCATGGACAACTTAGAAACACTTGAAGAAGAATAAAATCAAACAATGTGTATTTTTCAAAAATTAACTCTGCCAAGCCAAGCTAGACTCCTGAGGTAGAATAACTATATTACTGGGAGAAGTGATTTTGGCTGGTGTAAATTCCTTCATAGTAGTTGGTTTGGGGCTCTGCATTTGGGCTGGAAGTAGTGTTGGTAACACAGGGATGTTTTAGTCACTGCTGAGCAGCACTTACACAGAGTTAATGCCTTTCCTGCCTCTCACCCCACACTACAAGCAAGTAGGCTCAGTGTGCACAAGGAGGTGGGAGGGGACACAGCTGGGCAGCTGGGGTTAAACCATGACACAGGGAAGGAGAATAAATTTGCAGCGTCTTGAGTACAGTAAGAAATTTAGTAATTTTTCATATTAAATTCTCCTAGGAAAATAAGGGAAATATCATCTAGATGAAAAAACATATAGAGACTGTGTGTGACTTCTCGGAAAGCTCTTCTCAAAGAATAACTGTCAGTATCAAATGGGAATTTTCTTTCAGACTCTATCCCTCAGAGATTTCAGCCCAACTCTGTTCAGTGCTTTCATTAAAATTATGCATTAAAAAGTTTAAAAAAGTTTGCAGATGAAATAGGATATGTGGGGGTTACAGAAGTCTGGAGAACAACCTAAAAAACCAGAACTGCCCTAATGAATACATAATCTAGAATCAAAAAGAAATTAATAAAATGGAAATAAAGTTCAGAGCAAAATAAATAGCATGGAAAAGTGAATACTGAAAATACCAAGTAAGGAAAGTAGGACCTGGAAGTTTAAGAGTTTTGGGAAAGACCTGTGAGTCAACACTGCAGTAGTACTGCAAAAGAAGGAAAGGGAAAATCTGTTGTCAAACATTTTGCAGGTAAGTTATGGGTCAGAATAATTTCCTTCTACTTGTTTACAGGGAGAATGCAGCTGAAGGAGTGCCAGTGGCTTTCAGTGCCATCCTCTAAAACATATAGTCACTCTGGAAAGAATACAGAAGAAAACAGCAGGAAAGAGAAGAGGGCTCAGAAAGTATTAGTAGTGAAGGAAGACTGCAAAAATAAGGGTTTCATTAAGTCTGGGCAGACAAAGGCTTGATAGATCTTTTAGGATATGGCAAAATTGTTAATAGGAAAGACAATGATCAATTGTTACCAGTTGTGAAGGAAAGACAAAAAGAACCCAGTATAACTTGCAGTAAAGACTATATAGGTCATATATTAATAAAAAAATTGAGAAGAGAAAGCTTGAACAGGATACCCTTGGAGAGTCTTTTAGCAGAAATTCTAAAAAAAAGTAGCAGATAAAAATCTCTGTAGGAAGCTCTGGTGTATTTGTTCCTTCTCCAGAGCCAGAGGACTGGACGATATAACCTTTGGAATCTATTCCATCCCTGCATTTCTAATTCAATGACTACATGATGTGCTTTAGTGAGGACCACTTATGGGTTTTTAAAAGAGTACTCTCAGTGACATAAGGTTAGATAATTTCACCCTTTTACAAAGCAGAATTTTCTTCCCCTAAAGGCACCCCTGCTTGCCTTGCACTTACTTACAGATTACAGTGCTCTCTAGCACAGCAAAAGACTGAGAAAGTTAACATGAAATATATTTAGGGTAATTTTTATAAGTATGTATTCATCAATGTACAGTAGTTTCA
>VRYO01002772.1:16844258-16870884 GCA_009812075.1 Sialia sialis
AGTGCGGCTTATATTCAGGTGCGGTTTATAATCGTGAAACTACTGTACATAAAAAAATCTGACCTGTTTTAAAAGTTGTTCAATGAAAAACTTTCTACCAATAAACCCAAGTCCTTAGAGTATGAATCATTGTATATCAACTATTAAATAAACCAACAGTTTATAAATTAATGTCTTTTCAGGGACATTAGTGCTAGATGGGATCATTACAGCACTAAATTGCTTCATAAACTTTACTTAATAATGCAACAGATAAACCCCCCCTTGTATCTCTACATATTTTAGAAGAAGAAATAACTGCACAAAAACTGACATGTCTTGACTATCAGAGTGCTAGTAAGAACTTATACTTACAGCATTTAAGGCATCAAAGACTGATTTTCTAGGGAAACAGACTCTATTTCTGCAAACACAGCACATGGCTATAGCTGAATGACAGCAATTATCTAGTCTGCAGCTTTTGCAGTGTGGGGGACGGGGGCTGGAAGCCAGCTAGAGCTGAGCCAAAGAGACAGATTTATTTGAGATAAACTTTAACCCTACCATGGAGAGAATAATGCAATTTTGCATATAGAAAGGCCAAAACTGTGGGCTGAAAATGCATCTTCAAATCCAGGCAATATTTTATGTGCTCTAATTAATGTGAACATTTAGCAGAAAATAGAGATTGCGTGTGTGTGTGTGTGTGTGTGTGTGTGTGTGTGTGTGATTTCAGAAAAGAATTGCCTTACTTGATTGCATGTTTGTTTTGGGTTTTTTTTCTGAAGCTAAGAAATAGCTTCCTGTAAGTAAGTAATGCTTTGTTGCAAAAGTATAGATGGTATGACAGCAGGATATTTATCTCTCAGACATGCAGATACAGGTCTGTTAGGGACTGGGAAATCAAGACAAGATCACAGGATGTGGGTGAAAAGTATCAGTTTTATTGGCAATAAAGCTCACTAAAACTAATTTTTATGAGCAATTCGGTATATCAAACTGCAGTTATATTCTATGATTTTGCAGAAACAGCATTGAAGGTTTCCTGGTTATCATGCTTGAAATATTTTTTATCAAATTTGTTTCACTTCATGAGTTAAAGACAGTGCAGAGCCTTCTCAGCAATTTCACCATTCTCTTTCGTCTCCTGGATCTGGAATCATTCTTTTTGTTCATCCAGCATCATCAATACTGAGACTTCTGCAGCTGGATCTGCTGAGGTGATTCTCTAATAGTGGTGGCACAGAAACCAGCTCACTCCTTCTTGTGGATGACAGCACTCAGGAGGTGAACAAGAGAAATGAGCTGAAAACTATTCCCTTCAAACAAAGGTGAACTTTGGGGTGTTTTTTTCACAAGGAATGACAATTAGGTCAATACAGCAAAATGCTGTGGGTAGTGAACAAAGGCTATTCTTCATACAGGTCTGACATCTTCCTCACTCTGCTGAGGAGATTATGTCACAGAGGTTATGGCAAAACATTTTAATGAGAACTGGTATTTTCCATCAAATTTTGGCAGAAATAAACCCAAAGTACATAATGTACCAAAGTCAATGTTTAGGGGGAAAATATTTTTTTCATGGAATTAAGGTGATGTTTTAATATGTTTTTGTGGTTTTGGGTTTATTTTAATATAGCCCAAAGAAACAGTCTTTTTTTATTCAGGAAAAACAACCTTTTATTCATAAGAATCCACATTCTGAACATCTGTAATTACCTTAAACAAGTTTCTGTCTCCTGATTTTCTTCTGGTTTCTTCCCATCTCATTCCACACTGAATTGAGTTTCACTACAAAGCATTCACCTGCAGGGAGGTGTCCTTGTTACTGTGACTGTTCTTTGCTCAGGAGATGTAGAACCAATGTCCTGATCCCAGCTAAAAAGGGAAATTTTTAAGTACTGCATGATTCAGAAGATCCATATGCATGTCTCCTGTCCACAGTAGAGGGATATGTGGGTGAATGACCTTTCTCAACTTGTACCTCACTTTCAGGCAGCAGCCTGACTTTCTGGTGTAGGTGACTACTAACCAGACTCCTCAGATGTACCCAGGGGAACTCCTTCTTTGCTACTTTAGATTGCTACTCAGATGAATAAGTATAGAAAATGATAATGAAATGCACTTTTTTAAACCCTATTTCATGTAAGTTTACAGACAGTTGTCTAACTTACCCAGTACCTAGAAGAGTAGCAATAACTCATTTTAATTCAGGAATTATTACAAGTGAGCAGAAACCAGCTTTAGCAAAAGTTGATCTTTTATCCCTGTATAAACAAGACCAGATGAGCTCAGGTGGAATGCTTTTAAGTTGCTGCATTTTCCCCACAAGCAGCCTCTAATTGATGAGGAAATTGCCCTATCCTTCAGAATTGCCTGGCATTTACTACTGCAATAAGCTGTACTTAGGAAAGAAACATTGCTTCAAACTTTTGTATTTTCTCAGGTACATGCCATGATGCAGCCCAGGTTATAAATATGGACAGAAAAAACCTATAAAGCCATTATAAATGTAATGAATATGAGATCAAATTTAAAGAGAATAGATTTCGATTTTGTTATCAAATTCCAGGGACTGAAGCTGTTTGGGAAATATTGCAGAGTATTTTCACAATACTAATTCATTGAAAAGTAAAATAGTAAATTAAATTCTGTATTAAAAAAAATACAGAGCAGTGTACATGAGAAAAACCACCCTAACTATGCATACACAATTATAGGCTGTAAATTAGCTACTACCATCCAGGAAAGTCTTTGTGGATAGTTTCCTGAAAACATTGCCTGCACAGTCAGGAGAAAATGATGTTTTAGGAATGATTAGGAAAACAATGAGTTAAGCAGAAACCAGTTTTACAGCTCAAAAAATGTGTTCTTTTTCATCTGTTCTGTCTTTCAGAAAGGCATAAGAGGTAGCAGAGAGAATAGTGGCAAGGAGGATTGATATATAACAAAGATTATAAGATATAGGAAGACAGAAAGAGGTGACCGAAAGGTGACATTATAACTGTATATAAAGCTATGGATGACATGGCAAAGTAAACAATATATTTTATTATTACCTTCAGGAATTCCTGGGAAATGGTCAATACAAAATAAGGTTTAAATCAAACTGAATAAACTCTTTTCTTAGTAAGGGGTTATAGAGTGCATTTGCATAGGATGCTGCTGGACATGAAAGTAAATATAAGGCAACAACACTATCACAGGCAACTCTTCAACCCAGGACCTCTAGAAAATCTCTAATTTAGAAGCCTCAAAGCCCTGACTGTCAGGAGGTCAGAGGACTCTGCAAGAAATAACTTCTCCAAAGTCCCTTAAAATGTAAAGCAAAAGTTTATCAGCTCTCATACTCTTCCCTAATAAACCTCTATCAGTTAATGTTACACAGAAGATACTGTTAAAAAAAGGACTTTGAGTCTAACTTAATAAGGCAGTTCTTACTTGTATCAGTGTTACCACATTTTTCTCAGACTGAATGTACTCCCTGACTGGTATCAGCACAATTTAAATTATGATCAGGATTTTTCACTTTCCATAACTTTTCTTTTCGTGGTCATGGTGTCTTGTAATATCCCTTTAATTTCTTTAGGTCATTAGGTTTGCAAAGAATGGTGTGAACATGCATCACAGTAGAAAGGAGTACGACTGATGGACGAACGTGTTCAAAGCCAGATGCATTGTACTACAGTTGTTCCAGTATTAAAATAAAACTCTTAATGAGAAGTATTATTAAAAATAATTAACTACTCTCTCTACCCCAGAATTTAGATGAATTAAAAATAGTAAGAATGAAAATGGGAAGAAAAAAATAATCTCACAAAATTAAAGAAATTCCTTGAAAGTGATCTCCTGCAAAGGAGTTCTACTATGGAAAGAAAAATGTATCTTCTTCTGTAGGCTGTTCATCTATTCAGTACTGCTGGCATGACTACAAAGGTCAGGTGAGACCATGCTACGGTGGAGTGTAAAAAATTCTACAAAGATGATTCGTATTTTATTTACTTTTTATTGCTTAGAAGTGCTAAGCATTTCACAAAAGACACAGCCTTGTCCCAGAGTTTACAGTCTAAGGGATCTATTTGACAGATGTGTGAGCTACAGCATTTCATAAGGCAAGAAAGGACTCGGAAAGTACAGACTCAACTGGTTTTGCCATCATTTATTTATTGCTGGAGAACTTCCAGTGGCCACACAGTGAAAGCTGCAATGAAAATTGAAGCAAGACTAATCTAAATGGAAGAGTCTCTTTTTGGGATGGATCTCTGTGACCAGGCGGTTGTGCTATAGGATGCTGTTGTGGCACCCTTAGGACATTTGCCTACTCTGAAAGGACCCATTGGAAGCCCTGGAAAACAGGCCAGGGGTGTGGTGTTGTCTGTTTTAAAGCTGTCACTACCTCTATGCACCTGGAACCTGCTAGGAAGGGGTGATGGTGGATCTTCATTTTTGTGTCTTTTTGACAGTGAAGTCGTCATTCTCCTTTCCTCCTCTCTGTGCTCCTAATTGTCACAATCTGTCCTTGACAATTGGCACAGCCTTTACTTTCCCCCTTTCTCACTCAAGACAAAGTTACATGTCTCCAGACACATAATGACATGCCTTCTCAATAGATAGTGTAGCTAGAATTTGCATTTTGGATGCATGAAAATATAAATAGGAAAAGTTGCTGCTTCGGCATGTAGGTATTTATCTACTATAACACTAACTCTGTCCATGGTGCTGAATGTCTGTTTCCCCAGAATCCTGCTTTTCCTCTGGGATTCCCATAAAATGAATGCCTCTGGTATCTTCTCTGCAGCTTTATTCCTCCTAGCTAACATACAGCCTTCATCTCTTCTTTAAAATAAATCTTCTCATATTATTCAAGTTCCTACAGGGTCTTTTCATGCAGGCATTTTCTTCAAGCACAAGACTATCTGATCAAGAAAATAGCCAAGAGTTTCCAAACCTTGCCAATGGGGGAAAAAATCCCATTCATGCACCTTCTGCAGCAGGAGTAATACATGTGCTGCAGCAGACAGTCAGCCTCAGCTGATTCTCCACAGAGTGAGTCTTCTCCCTAGTGGTGGCCTCCAGCCAAGGCCAACATGAGCTGTTTGTGCCCTAAGGCAGAGCAAGCCTTCACCATCAACAGCCAGCACTCCCTAGACAGACCCCCTCTTGTCTATCACTTCCATACAACTGATGCATTCAACAACACTTCTTCCAATAATTTCTTAATTTCTTAATTTCCATTGTGGAACTCTGAGATCTGTTCTTTGTTCCCTAATCACCAACCACAACCTTCCTAGTCTGCCTGAGGGGAACTAAGGGAGTCCTGGGACCTCAGTTCAGAAGTGGCTTCAGTGCAGTACATCCCCAGCTGCCACCAGGAAAACACACAGGCTCTTCCTTCTGGTCTCCTCTTGCTTGGCAGGACACAGCTATACTGGTTTGTTTGGCAAGGCTGGAGTGGGAGGTTGTGCTGCAGGGGTGGCCTCTGTCACAAGCTCTCAAGTGTCATCCAGCTCCAAAACAGACCCATTGCCACCCAAATCTGAGGCCATCAGTGATGCTTGGTGGCACCTCTGGGATAACATATTTAAGAAAGTGGCAAAAACCACTGAAGAGCAGTTGCATGAAAAGGGTGAGAAAAATGGGAAAGAGACAGCCCTGTAGACATCAAAGTCAGCAAAGAAGGAGGGGAAGGAGGTGCCCCAGGCACTACATGCTAACATGGTCAAGACCATGATGGAGCAAACATCAGCACTGCAGCCACCCTGAGGAATATCCTGTGTTGGAGGAGATGGAGGGGCCTCAAAAACTGCAGCCCTCTGCTAGCTTGTGCTAGAGAATGTTTTCTGTCAGGAACTGCAGCCCACGGAGAGCCTCCACTAGAACAGACTTCCTGAAGAACCCTTCCCAATGGGGAAGACCCACCCTAAAGCAGAGAAAAACAATGAGAAGAAAGTAGAAGCAGAGCTTTATGGACTAACCAGAACCCCCATTCCTCAACTCTCTATACTGCTCAGGAGGAAGAGGAAGAAAAGGCATGAAAGGAGTGAAGATGAGACTGGAAAGAGATGTGTGTGTGTGTGGGGGTGTTTATAGTTTTTTCTTGTTTCTTACCATGCTATTCTATCCCTCAGTGACAATAAATTGTATTACCTTCACCCAATTTGAATCTGTTTTCCTTGTGATAGTAACTGATGAGTGATATCCTCGTTTTTACCATGACCCATCAGTTTTTCACCTTATTTTTCACCCACTCCCTTTTGGGAATGGGAGAGCAGCTTCATGAGCACTTGGCAATCAGACAAAGTTAACCCACCAGAGAAGTAGAGAGTTTAAATTCTATCTCACCTTTCCTCCCCTCCAGCCTTAATCGTGATTACATCTCTATTACCTTTTCTGTTCCAGTTCTTTTGTAAGATAAACATTATGATAAATTACTTGATCATCTGTCATTCACTTCTGAGAACTTACTAAAATGGGATTTTACCCCTTTGACACTTTGATACTTTCATACTACAATTCTTTATTTTCCCCCCTTCTGTCTTTTAAACAAAATTGCTATAGTGTGGCCTCATCCCCTTTCTTTCCTCTGCTTTCCACAGCTGCCAAAATGATCCTGAGCTGTCTGAGCAAGGGAGTATCCAATGGAGGACAGGATTATTTCCAGGAATAACATTGAGTGATACCATTACAGGAATACAGGTTCATCTCTGACAGTGAACATTAGAAACCAAAGCTAGAAAAATGCAGGTTTTAACAAATGAAAGTAGATATCAACTTGAACAACTACCCTAGGAAGTGATGGATTTCCTGTCTCTTGAAGTCTTTAAATCAAGATTGGATGTTTCTCTAAAATACAATGTCCAACTTCAAGAGAAATTACAGATTTGATGCAGGACCTGCTGGCTGAGACTCTTGGTCAGATCAGCTTGAACCACTATATGCTCCTTGTACACTCACAAATTAAATTTTAATTAACATGCTATCATTATGTTTGAAAAACGCCAAAGCATATTCCTCAGCTTGGTTAGCAGGCAGTAATTTTCTGATCTGCTATAATGGATATATGTCTAAAATCCTAATATTTCATATCTATTTTACATTAATTCACATGCATATGTGTCATCAAATTAACTAAATACTTTTCCAAGTTCACTTGCTCCTAGTGGTGAAGAACCAGCCAGCCATGAAAATATTATCTCATTTTCATTGCTTTTTATTTGGGTTTACAATGTCAAAAAGTTAAATGATGAAGAATGGAGGAAAAAGAGAAACCAAATTTTGGGGATAATTTAGGGAGACAAAGGAAGCAAATGAAGGAAGAAGAAAAACAAATCAAGCAAGAGCAAAAGCAGAGGTCACAAAAAAAAGATGGGTAAATAAAGTGAAGAGCAAGCCTGCTGTTTCAGAGAGAAGACTGAAAAACGTGAAGGGAAAGTAAACGGAAGTAGATTTACTGAAACATAAAGGAATGAGTACTCTGAAACGCAGGTTAAGTCTGTTTGCCATTGATCTGCAAAGAAATCTTTCAAAAAGTAATTCCAAAAAAAAATCCCAAACACGCACACACACAAATTCGCACACGCACACACACAGTCAGAACACAGCTGGACATGTCCATGCTGGTGAGTCTGTCTGTCTCTACATCTCTGCTTTCAATGTTCTCTGCTTACTCTCCCATGTGGAATGAGCCCACAATCATTCTTCACAAATCACTGTCACCCTCTGCAGCAAATAGAGGGGTTGTCTTTCACCCTGCAACAGGAGATTTTGAGGACACAAGGTGCAGTAAAAAACTAAGAAAGTAAATTTGAAAGGAGGCAAAACTCTGATCTTGGAGCAAATATGTGTGTTTCAAAGCAGAGCTACCAAGTTCACCTTAAAAAAAAACGAACATTCTTTTATATTGCCAATTAACATTTTAAAATTATGCAATTGCAACTCCAATCATTCCCTGCGACTGATAGAAATATCTCATAAAGCCACATGTGAAGCTAGAAGCTCCCACCACTGACATACAGCTATTGTTGGATGATTTCATTACCTATCATTTATTATATATATCTTTTAATTATTAACTGCAATAGACCCAGACTTCTGGCAGCTCCTCCGGGAAACTTCCAAGGCTTGAAGAGAAAAAATTCAAAGGCACCAAAAAAAGACCAGAGCTACTTCCCACCCCCGCCCCCCCTCCAACTTAAAAATACTAAGAAAAGGAAAAAATAAAAAATAAAAGGGAAGAGGAGGCGGCATAGGAGCAGTGAAGTTTGAAGATGGAAATCGGCTCTCCCTCCCTTTGGCATGGGTACCACAGCGCTGAGCGCTGCCCTGCTCTGTCTCTGCGCTCCGAGCCGCTCCGCAAAGCGCGGCCGCGTCCCGCGGCTCCCGCGCGGAGCGGAGCGCTCCGGGAAGCGGGCACAGCCCCGCGCACCCCGCTCCGCGGCCGCGCAGCACAGGCGCTCCCGCCCCGCCACCTCCATTCTCCATCAGTGCCACCCGACAGCAGCAGCCCCAGCGATGCTCTGCAGCGGCCGAGCCTCCCGCGCCCAGCCCGGGGCGCTCACCTTGCCTGGCCCTCCCGCCCGGCGCCCGCAGCGCAAAGTTCCGTGCCGCTGCGCGCCCGCGGATGGGCGAGCGGCCGGGAAAAGGCGGGGGGAGGGGGACAAAAAAATGAAAATAAAATTAAAAATCCCAACAAAACCCCAAAACCCCAACCCAATAAAAAGCAACCCCCCCAAAAGGTGAGAGCTGAAGGCAGCGCCGCGCCCGCGGGCGGTGCGGGCGGTGCGGGGTGCGCGGGGCGGAGCGGAGCGGGGCGCGCACGGCGGCGGCGGCGGCTCCCGCCCGCGGCGGTGCGGGCGGCGGGGGGGGCGCACGGCGCATGTCCGCCCGCGCCCGCCGCGCCTCCGCCAGACGCTGCCCCCCGCCGCCAAACTCACCACCATCTTCTGCATGTGCAACATTCGCAGCCGGACACACTCCTCCGCTCCCCGGCGATGGAGACTGCGGGAAAAATGCGCCGCGGCGGCGTGGCTTGCTGAAGCGGCAGCCGGGAGAGAGGCAGAGCGCGAGCGGGAGAGGATAGCCGACAAATTCTAAAACAAAACCACCCGAAAAAAAAAAAAAAAAAAAAAGAGGAAAAAAAAAAAGGAAAAAGAAAAAGGAGGAAACCTCTCTTTTTCTCCCCCCTCCCCTTTTTTAAATTTTTTTTTTTTTTTTTGATTCCTGGTTTTGTGTGCATCCTCCTCGCCCTCGATGCCTCTTTGAGCAGCATCCAGCGAGCGAGCGGGAGAAGGGGAGACAGAGAGGCAGAAGAGAAGATGAGGATAATTTGCAGACAGCTTGTCTTGTTGTTTTCTGGCTTTTGGGGACTAGCAATGGGAGCTTTTCCTAGCAGCGTGCAAATAGGTAAGCGCTGCATTGGGCTGCGTGCGTGTGTCCAGGGGTTCAATGCTTTGCCAAGTGAGTTGGAAAGGAGGCTCTGAAGGCAGTTTTTGCACATTTCTCCTCCAGCACCATCCCATTTCCATGCCTGCACGAATCATCCTCATGTTCCTGTATATGTGCCTCCGTGTGTGTGTTGTGTAAATATTTCTGTGTGCGTTCGCGTGCGGGAGGGAGGATACTTATCTTTTGCAGAACTCCCTCCAGCCCCGGGTGTGCGATATCGGCAGGGCAGGAAGGGGCTCGGGGCTGATGCCCCTTGGCTGCTTCTGCCCCCTCCTACTCCCCTTGCTTTTGCCTGACTCTCTAAGGAATGGCGAGTCCTGGGCACCCGGGGGTTGCGGTAGCCAGCAGGGATGGCGGGGCGGGGGGGTAAAAGGCTGCACCGTCCTTCGTTCCTCTCTGTAGTTGGAAAGTTTAGGATTTTGTAGGTGTCTCCCTGTAGTCCTGTACCCCGTCCTCACCCCTTTGCCATCGCCTTCTGCTTCCCTCCTTTCGGACGTGTTTCGGATGGGACGCAGCTATCTGAATTCTTTCCAGCTCAGCTCCATCACTGCATCATTTCTCGTGGACTTGTAAAGATGCTGCTAATAAGGCTGAGCTGCTCCCTGCCTGCACATGGCTGCAGAGGAGCAAAGTTCATTATATTCCTCTTCAGTGAGGATTATCCTACGCCGAGTTGGTATTCCCTTTTTTTTAATCCAGAAAGCATCGTTCCGCTTAATCAGCCCGCCACTTAATGTGAGAGGCTGTTGAGCAGCTGATTTACCAGTGTGCTCGGTATCAGGGAGATGGAGGCTAAACACTTTAAAAGGTCACTCTAATCATGACAAATCTGGGTATTTATGTATGAAAGGCTGAAAACCGAGAAGTCAGAAAAGAAGCATGAATGCATCAGGGAGGTTAAAATCGATTGAGGACGGTGATTTAAAGTCAGTGGTTGTGATTATGAATACGATTAGTCCCTTATCCATTAAAGTCTTAGGACTTGCCTTACTGTGCAGCTTTGGGAGAGACAGTTGCTCGGTCTTACAAGACACTGAGTAGCTTGCAAATGATTTACCCGGCTTCTTTTGCTTTTTGCTTTTTTTTTTTTTCTGTTTTTTTTTTTTTGTAGGTGGTCTCTTCATCAGGAATACAGATCAGGAATACACTGCTTTTCGATTAGCAATCTTTCTTCATAACACCAGCCCCAATGCATCCGAAGCACCTTTTAATTTGGTTCCTCATGTAGACAACATTGAAACAGCTAACAGCTTCGCTGTAACAAATGCCTGTAAGTAAACATGCCACTGATCGGACCGCCCTAGGTATAAATTGCAGTGGAAAGACCAGGAAAGTACATTGTTATCTTGCATTATAAATACGTCAGGAAGTCTGTCTTCGGTACAGATACCCTTTGCAGAAGAGCAAAAGGGACAGCAGTCCTTGTTAGTTCCGTAGTGGAGCAAAATCCCCTCTCCTGCCTTCTGCTGATTAACCTGATGTGACATTTGCTTTAGTGTTATTACTGTAGTTTCTTGCTTCCTGGTTTCTATGGAGATGAATTTTGTTGTTGTAAAGAAAAATTATGAATGTCTCAGTAAGTGCATAAACCCCACACTTACTCTTGTTTGCTTTTGTGCATTCTGTGCATGTATTTGAAAATATATGATAATGTTTGTGCTCCCAAATGCTTTTCTAATGGCTGGAAAGGAGACAGGGAAGCAGTGGTGTGCAGGATAATATATCTGAGTTGCTTGACGCTGCAGTTGATCTGGTGATGTCACTTGAGGCAGCCCTGCTCTTATATTCTAGGTTGTAAATGTCTCTTACCATTTCGTAATGCATACATCCTGTGGATATGTCTCTATGCATCCATACATTGGTGCCAAATCAAGTTAGTATCTGATCTACTTGATTTCACAGACCACCTCAACTGGAACAAATATTCTCGTCCTACTATATATTTTATAAACACACACCCCCACATACACACAGAATCACATACACAATGAGAGGAAGACAGAGCAAGAAATGCCCTTAACAAATGAGGTAACATTTAATTTCTTTATTTTTTATTTTTAAAAAAGTTACATGTAATTAACTGAGCTCACTACATTTCAGTCACCTCAGAGTCTTTACCAGTGGCTAAAACACGTGCTAGATATGCCTAATCTCTGAGAGGGGCAAAGCATTATTTTTAATTATTTTCGTGTATGTCTGTCTCTGTTGTTAAAAGGAATTCATGCTATTATGTAAGACTGTTGTATGCAGTGGGGCAAAGCTGAAGACTGTAGTAGTGTTACTACTTCGATGGTCATATTTTAGGACTCTATAGGTTTTCCTCTGTAGCTCTTAAGTTTTCGAATCCCTCCTTTTCATTGAAGAGTGAATTGCCTCTGGAAGTAGATGCACTAAGCAACATTGCTGAGCGAGTTTAAAATATAAATATACTGGAGGATGTCTTAGTGCTCATTGTGCCTTTAAAATGCGTGTTGTGTTTCTCTTCACTTCCTCACTGCCATCTCTGTGGCACTTTTTAGTATGTAAACATACAATATGCTGTGCAATTCTCATGAATAATTTATTGTGTGACTGCTAAATTTATTTATACAAGTCTTTGCTACTTCAAGTTTCGGATGACCTTGCCACCTTGTTTAAGAGGAAAAGCTTCTGAACTGCCAAAATGGCTCCATTCATTTTATGCAGGAAAGACCAATGTCCCATAAAGCGTGAATTCTTTATTAAGCCACGTATTCATTGTGTTTAGCATGGAAATCAGTATCAAATTCTGTTAGGTAAAAACATTTCAAAACATTCTTTAAAACCGCAAGGAATCAGGTTGGTGCAGGTGTAGTTCATTGAGAAAATATTACAGTTCATGTCAAATTTTGCAAGTACTGATAATATTTATTCCATGGAGACCAAAGACGCAGTACCCTATTTAAACTTTAATTTTTAGTAAAAGAGGATGGGACTAAAATTTTGGTATACTAGTATCAGTATTTTTAGGTGAAGTCAGTTATTCTAGATTCTGCCTATGCATCTAATTCTGACAATTTCTCAGGTTACTGTTAATTTTTGGATTAAGGATATTGCTTAGTCTTTCCATTTGAATATTTGTGAGTTGAATCTGATTTGCACAAATTTAAAAATATCTATAATTGGTAACCACTTTTCTGTGTAAAATTAAACACCTTGAATACAAAAAGTGTTTGCCCAAAACTTTGCTCATTTACACTATTTGCAGCAGATTCTTCTCTCATTCCAACCACCTTAAGTTTTTTTTGCCTTATATTTAACTGAGGAACACCTTTCCCATTATGTTTGCTGTCATTTATAGAAATAGTGATTCATAGCCTGATCCTTTTTTTCCCCATTAAGCTGAACCCAGTTGCAGTTCCAAAATGTTTAATGTCTTTAGAAATTGTGAATCCTTGTAGTATGGAGGCAGAGAAGAAAGGGAAAATTAAATTTATATGCTTGTGTGTGTGTATGCTCATGTAATTCTGTACCTCTGTATTAAATAGAAGTAATCCTAAGGGCCTTATTTATGTTCTTCTTGCCACTTAAACCCACATGTATTTTTTTAATTAGTCCAAGTTTGCATTTATTTCATGTTTTGCATTCTTGTGCCAATAATCTGACTACTTCTTTTTAAAAACATGTTATTACTGAAGAATATTTTTTAAACAACAGATATTCTCCTAATGAAATGTAGGCAAACTGACTGACAACTGAATGAACATATCTCATGTTCCTTAAGCTAAATGTGAGCAGAATCCTGCAAAAATCAATTGTCTGATAGCTGGAGGACACTGGCTTCCATGTGATTGAATTTGCTGGCTTGACAGAGGCTTCTAAAGCACAGATGTGTGTGTTTTTATAATCTAATTAAAGAAACCCCCACATCAGCTCTGAATTAAGTCATTTCATGGTAATATGAAATGAAAACTGTTTGCAGAACCACTGTGAAGAGGTGGTTTTGGACCTTGCTGTTTATGTAGAAATTACTCAGAGCACATGTCCCCAAATATACAGTACAAAAGCCTTAGAGCTGCTGGACCGAGATGAATATTCATGTGAGTTCAAGCATAAAGCTCTGAGACATTACCAGTTTCCTCTATTTCTGTTTCCATTTGCTGCAGAGGTTACTTGGGAAGATTCAGGGCCTGACCCTTTGCATGTATCAGGGACAGTAGACAGATTGTTCCAAAGGATTATGGATGGCATACTAGCAGGTAACTCACTGCAACACAGGCAAAACTTTAATGTTTTTTTTCTTTTCACTAGGTAAAAAGCATACATCAAAATGTTCACCCAGGAGTACTTTTGCAGCTGGAATAATTTTGTGTATTCAACATCATAGCTAATTTCCAATGGTTACTTTGTGCCTTTTTGTTTTCTTCAAACAGGCCTTGAACATTAGTATTTTTATTTTAAATATTGAATGCGTATGAAACAGGTTGCCTTAGCAGATAGAATCTGTTGTGAGTTATCAAAGTTGATCTGATCTATATCACTTTGGAGATTTCAGTCAGTTTTCTTTTCCCTTCATATTTTTGTGTTTTATTTAAACTCTGTGCATTTCTTCTGCACTACATACATTATTCAGAGAATTCCTCTTACTGACAGAGCTGAAATTATTCCAAAACATGAATAGTACAAGATTCTTACTCATCAGAACACAATACACCAGAGTTGAAACATTTGTCTATTGGCATACACTGGTTTGCGACTTAGAAGCAGGAAATTCTGCTCATGATTAGAAATCTACCTGCATTTAGTTTGATTTCAGATGTTGGAGCAATATATTGATTTTTGGAGAGGATTGTATATATTTATTCTTTAGCTGAATGCTAAATAATTTTCTTCCCTCCATGCACCATCTATATAGTGCATTAGTATATCTCAGCAAACCAGTCAACATTAAATATGCTTCAATACTTATGAGAGGTTGTGCTATAATTTTACAAATAACTATTTGCCTCTCAGCTCTTGTCTTGTGGTTGAGAATTTTTCTGTTGAAGTTTGAAAGTAATCTGTACCATCTTGCAGTTCTTGCACAGAATTAGGCTGAAGGGGATGAAGAAAGATTGATTCAAATCTTTCATTAGTGTTTTATACTAAAAGTAAAGCTTTTCTCCTTGAGTCTGTTTGATTTCACGTGTATTCGGAGATGAATATATACCTAATAAGTGGAATTAAGGGAAAATTAGACACTTCCTTCCTCTTTCTGTTCTTACTAGATTTTAATCCCAGGAGAAGCAAACTCCCCAAAACATAACCTTGTTTAATATCTACCACATGGATGAGAAGAAAAGCCTAGTGGAATTAAAAATTTTGAACCTTGGAATAATGTTCCTCTTTCTCCAAGAGTTAGGGTCTCTGACTCTTTTGCCATCTAGACTTGTATGGGGTTGGTGATCTGAAATTGGAGGGCCTGATTCTACCTCACTAGCAGGAATCCAGTTTCTGGGGAAAATCTGCTGAGGTCAGAGGCAGCCCTGAGGACAGACAGGAGCCTCCCTTGTCACCCTCACCTCTCTCTCCGTTTTTATCTCTGGGATTGTGCTTGTTACTGAGGGGAGAGGCAATGTCATTTTGGAATTAACTTTCTGCTGAGAACTCCAGAAAGCTGAAGAAAAAGACTCACATATAGTATTGCCCTTATATTGTGATTATCTTTCATTTTACCTACAGGAGTTTCAATTTTGATTTACTCAACTGCATCATAATGAGATTTTCATTAAATTTGGTTATTAATTCTGCTTTATAATTACAACTCAATTTAGCAATAGAAGCATAACCTTGGTTGAATAATCAGTGTCATTTAAAACCATGGTGTTCTTTATTTAGAAAGTGAGGTTTCATACAGCTGAATGGTGTTTTATTATCAAGAGCAGTGAAGTATTCCCAAGGATGCAGCTTGGAGTGTGTTGGGAGTTAACATACAGTCAGGTTTTAACTGCAAAGACTAATAGTGTACCAGCTAGCTAAAAAGATGGAACTGGATTAAATTTTACCCTTCTAAGATAAGTTTGATCAAAAAAATAATTTTGGAGTGTT
This sequence comes from Sialia sialis, assembly GCA_009812075.1. Classification (NCBI taxonomy): domain Eukaryota; kingdom Metazoa; phylum Chordata; class Aves; order Passeriformes; family Turdidae; genus Sialia; species Sialia sialis. Next base: position 16,859,727 of record VRYO01002772.1, read on the forward strand.
TTGCTTTGATACGTGAAATTTATCTCAAGCTAGACTCCAAGTATTGAAAACAATTTCTCTTTAACATTTTTATTACTAGCATTTGCTGATGGAATCAAAGAATGTGTGTGCACTTGGGTGTCATCTACCATAAGAAGGATTCTGTATATTTTTAAGAGATAAGAACATCTATATTCAAAGAGTTTCATAGCTCTAAATGTGATATTTGTAAAGAGCCATACAATAGGGAGAAGATCAACTATCAGTATCTCCAATCCATCAGAGTCTCGTTTTAATTTTCAAGGTTATTGTTGGGAAAATAAATTATGGGCCTTTGCTGACATAGTCAGATTTCTACCCTGGATTCCAGAACTTTCATTTCCCTGGTATTAAACACGACTTTTGTCCTAGCATGTTACTGGACTGACTAAAACTTTATCCTCATTAGCTTTACAGTAGCCTGTAGAAATAATTTAATTGTTCATTTCAGAGGATTAATAAGAAAGGTTGTGTTCCTTCATTCCTTTTGCAGAAGGCAATGCATTGCAATACTTCTTGTGTAGGACGAAGCACTTTAACAAGTAAATTAAATTGATTAACTTCAGCTTTATCATTGTGATCTAAGTTTGTATGCTAGTCAAAATAATTCATGCATTTTATTTTTAGGTCTTGATTGTTTGAGACTTGCTTGCTCATGAGAGGGGAAGACGTCTGCTTTGATTTCTTAACGGGTTTAGATCCTACAATGAATTGTGCAATTTCAGATTGTGAGCAGGTGAAGTTCTTTGGATTTAAACATGTTAGACCAAAGAATCATTTCTCAGTTCCTATTCCTTAATATATGACTGATTTAAGGGTAAGAAATTTGTGCTAGTGCTAAAATGAAGATGTCCCTGTGATTGCACCAGTTAATTATAGGGAAAAATTTGCCTCTTCTCTGGATTTCCATTCCTCTGGATCCTTAGCTTGAGGCAAAGATTTTGGACTGGTACAGCATCAAGTCTGCTTCTGCAACTGAGGTGGGCATACCACAGTTAAGTGGTAGGACACAAAATCAAGTTAGATAATTTATTCCTGTGTAAATCAAGAACTGTTCTGAATTTTGGAAAATAAATTTACTCAAAAGTATCTGGTCACAGTGTCTTGTTTTGAAATTTTGGCATTATTTTACTTTTAATAATTTTCTCAGAAGTTTTAATGTCTTCCTTTATCTAGTTCAGATTCTTACATAGATTTTGGTTTTTATTATGGTTTATAAAGATCTTACTGGCTTTAATCAATGTTTGTGTGGGTTCAGTGGTTTGTCAATGCAGTTATATCTTGAGTAATCTCAAAAATTCTATATTAGTGCTGTCTGCTTTCAGGCACCCAAGTTCAAATAGAAAGGTTACCCTACATTTTGGCACTAAGAGACATTCTAGTATTTTCTAAATATTATATTAGTCCTTAGCAGCACCTGCCATCCTGTTGAGTACTTGGGAAATCTGTTCTCCTCTGTGCAGTAATGCAAGGACAAGTGTCATCTACTGATAGTGCTACTTCCTTGTGAGGACTGGGTTTCTTCCCTACTCTTTTTACCATGGTCCAGGTGAAATCTACCCGACTTGTACAAATAATTGCAGGGTCCATATGGTAAGAAGATGGAACCAGAGTGACACATACCTTTCACCTTTGTCCTGGCAAAACATTGGAAAGACCCATCTCATCCTCTTCACAAGTTCTTCCAGAGCTGACTATAACTAAGCTTTATGTTTCAATAGGGAATACAAGGATACTTACAACAAAGCTGCTGTAGTGGCTGGATTTTGACCAGCTATGCTAACATAAACAAATTCCAATGCAAACACTGGCCCTTCTCCTGCAGGCTTTTTCCCCCTAGACAGAGCTGTTTGTAATTTAAATAGGGGCTCTACCTGAACAGTGATTGCAGATTGGAATCTCTTAAAAAGAAGGAGTAGTAGGAATCCACTTTACTTGCAAGGGGAATTTGTTCTCATTTTTCATCTCATAGTTCAAATTTTAAAATGTATTAAATTTCTTAACTCCTATTATTTTTAAAAACCAGCATGTTTAGCAATTGAACCCCTAGTACATAATTGCCTGTTTGCAAAGAAAGTCAGTGATGCTGCTGTTTTCTTGTGTTCCACAGGCTATTTCAATGTTGTATTTTTATGCAGCAATTGCTCCTGAAGCATGCAGGCTTGTGCAGTGCCTTTTACTATATTCATGGCCAACATGCAGCTGTTTCTTTCCTGTAAATACAAATACAGCCCAAGAGAAAGAAAAAATGCTTACACTTTTCACTAGATTATTTATTAGGCTGTTTGTGGGGAAAGGCTTTAAACACATTTTGAAGACGTATTAAAATACATGATTATTTAACTAGTCGTAACAGCTCTCTGTTTCTTGCTTTCAGACCCTCTGTGGGGTGGATCCTCTGCCATTTCTGCATGCATGCTCTTCCAGTTGCTTCTGTGGTGTGTTTTCATAGTGAACTTTTAAACCCATAAAATTGCAACTTCATTTTTATGTGCACATATTCTTGAGGTAAAATTCAGATATGCCTAGTGAGTATCCATCAAATTTTAGGAAAGCTCACAGGTAGAGGGTTAATTGCTGAAGGAATTGACACCTTTATGCTTTGCTTACCACATTTTTCAAGGATATGGAATTTACACATTGTGGTGTAAAAGGTGATGCATATATTAGTATTAGAAATTATTATGCAAAATGGTTAGGAATTATTAGAAAAATATTCTGGTTTTGTTAATTTCATTCTCAGATACGGGTTATGCTTCACTTTTTTTATTATCTTCAAGGTCCCCTTCCAACCCAAACTGTTCCGTGATTCCACTGATGTCAGGGTCAGATCTGTTTTCCCAGTGGGTAAAAACATTCAGGTAATACATATTCATATACATATATAAGATTAAAAAAAAACAGAAAGAGAGGAAATTCTTGTAGAAAATGAGGTACAAAATGTAGCATATTATCTCCCCCCAAAAGCTTCCTGTGCTACTTTAATATTCCTGATGTTCAGTAGAAGTGTTTCTAGCTATAGTTAATGTGATATATGGATCTGGATGATGCTGTGTTGAGGTCTGGAAAACATTGAATATAGGCAGAAAGATTTTATCAAACACAGATACATTCATGTAAAATTCAGGAGAAAAAGCTGTAATAATTTTTAAATAGCATGTGCCTATCAATAAGCTGAACTCTCTGTTTTCTCACCTAAGTTTATGGGGGAAAAAGATTTTACAGACCCTCAGTCTCAGCGGAGTAGTGTAGGTTCTTCTTTCAGTGGTTTCCTCCAGGTTTTCTGTGTGGATATGTCCTGGAGAGGTTTGCTGATAAAGGCCTTCAGCCTTGGTAATTTCCGTTCATCTAAACCTGAGAAGAGTGTTTAAGAGTGAACTTTTCAAAAACACTGCAGCTGGGAGGATAATTTCCTTTAAAAATCAATAGTCATGGGCTGTTGTCTGACTCAGAGTTTTTCTCACTCCTCCAAGTAGAAAGCACAAGCCAAGTGAAAGCTGGCATTTGGGGCTGTTTGCCACCCTGTTAACACTGTCTCTGTATCTAGCTGTTTGTGTGACCTCCAATTGAGAGCTGATCAGGGGTTTTTCTTTCTCAGGTCCTTTGCTTAAAAATCAGTATCTTTGGTCTTGGATGGTAAAAGCAGCAGAGTACAGTAATTTCACGATTATAAGCCACACCTTTTTCATTGAAGAATCCAGCCTACCCCAGTAGTGCGGCTTATATTCAGGTGCAGCTTATCTATGGACAAATCCCAGTGAAATGCCAACCCGGAAGTGAGAGCCGGCTGGGGAGGGCGCCTGGGGCTGCCTTTAAAGGCTTCACTGGTCTATGAAAACTGTTTGCAACTTGAGCACCTGACACCAAACTCCCCGCTGGCTCGATTCTGTTACTAACTCATTGCTTTGCTGCACATGGATCCTGGCTTAAAAAAAAAAAAAAGAAAAGAAAGCGGCTTATATTCAGGTGCGGTTTATATATATGGACAAATCCCGTGCTCTACCCGGCTACCCAGATATGCGGCTTATAATCAGGTGCGGCTTATAATTGTGAAATTACTGTAATACTGTATGATATGTTGTTATTATATAGACTAATTAATAATTAAAATATCTGGAGGCACAAACATAAGTCCAAGAAAAAAAGCGTAAGGGGTGTATTGGGAAGACCTTTATTGGCATCTGCCGCAGAATTTCATATATCCCATGAAAATGTGTGTCTAGAAGGTCAGGCGTAGTGCTGAATGGAAGTGATCCAAGCTACAAGTCCTTTCCAGATGATGTAGAGAAGATGTGAAAGCAGTCTGGGGGAGGAAATGTTAACTGATGGCTACAAGCATCAGTGCTTCAATGAAGAAAAAATAAAGGTCACTAATAAGTGGGAGTGTGGAGAGCATTCGCAGTTTAAGATTAGGTGGGACCATTTTGGTCACCCAGTGGGACCATCAAGATGCTTGTCAGCCAGCCTCAATACCTTTATCCAACCTGTATTTTTTTCCCCCCCAAATAAATCCAGTGTTGACTTGAAGACAGAAGAAAATCACACGTAAATTGTCATCAACGCTTCCCTGGGATATGTCACCCATGTCTTTATCTGTGTTGAATGTAGGAGCCATAAAGAGTCGATAAGGGGAAAAAAGTCTACTGGGTTTATTGTTGGCTTTTACTTTAGAGAGATACCATAATCTGCATGACTTGTGCAGCTCCCAGAGCCCCTGAAGTTTGTTCTGGATGATGGGAACTGTGTCTAGCCAGCACAGAAACATGACTTGGGACACCCTTAGTAGCATGGCTTAGGTATGGCAAGACATGTAAGGACTTACTGGGGCTTTTTCAAGTTCCCTTGAAAAATGTTTAGGGTAGACACAAAGGGTAGGGCTTTTTCCCTCTCATAAGAAAAAAAAAAAACATGTCCTAATCCCAGCAGGGACTGTGGCTTGAAGCAATAGTAACATAAGTTTGGTAAATGTGTTCCAAGACCATTTAGTATATTTTTGCTAAGAAATGTATGGTAATCCCCATTATTTGTATTCACTCATCTACCTACAAATAAAACTTAATGGTCATATATGTTATACATATTTCACTTTCTATGAGCCACAGAGGATGTGAATCTATTACTGCTTTCACCCGGAGGCTTTGGGCTGTTAGTTTAAGATATCAAGAGTTATGAATTTAGCTTTGGAAATCCCTAGTTTCATCTGCTTTGTGAGTTGGATGAGATTGCAGCTGAACACAAACATGATGATGAATGAGATTTAAAACACAGGAATATTTGCAGGAAGCAAAAGGCCAAATAAAGGAATACAAGAAATACTCCCATAGCTGTCTTTGATGATCTGTTGCACTGTTCTGAATGGGAAATGTATATGGAAAGAATAAAAAAGGACAAACCCTTTCTTTCCTGATACTATAAGTCACTAAAACAGGGATAAATAGCAAAGAAGACCTTAACAATTAATGTTGTTATAGAAATAGCTGCATTTACAACATTCTGTTTACTACCTCTCCATCTACTAAATGCTTTACTTAAATTATTTATTTTTCAGTTATTATTGAAATCAGCTGAAAAATGTACAGCTATTTTCAGATAACTCAGAAAAAGAACAGGCACAGTCAATGCAAATGCATGTGTTCAGCAGATAATTGACAAGGTTTGGGCAGGTGCTGTGTGAGATGATTTGGAGCCCAAGTAGGAGGTGGGTCTTCAGGAGCCTTTGCAGACTCAGAAATGAGAGGTTATCCAGAGTAAGGACGGTAATTTAGAGTTTGAGATCTTACCGCTGAAGTTGTTCTTTGCCCTCCACTGACCCTGGGAGGGAGAAGGGTTCAAGATACGTCAGGAGCTGTGTATTAAAGAAACACCATCATTTGGTGTTGGGGAAAGACGTTTAAAAGAGCAGAGAACAGACATGAAGCACCACTTGCTGCATGGGCAATTTTCTGCTTCTGAAAACAGCTGGAAGGTGTGGCTGGTGCTTGTCTACCCCGGGTTATAGTTGGTGTGAGTTGACATGAATTTAAAAAGCTTTAAGGTGAACACTTGGTTGTGCCAAGCTGAAAGCTTTGTAGAGGGGGAAGTAACACCTAGATCAGACATCCAGGGGAGCACTGGAGGAGTTACGGAATAGCACAAGACTAAAAATTACTGATCCAAGAGACACAGAGAAAATTGTGTTCTCTTCCATCAGCTGTCTTCTTCTCCCTGGTTTTTATTGTTACATGCCCCAGCTTTACCTGAGAAAATGGGAACAGTGTTCAAGAAGCACCACCAGTGTAACCAGCTGACATGGTTCTTCCCGCGCTCTGCACCAGTGAAGAGGATCCTGGCATCCCAGAAGTGAAGTCATAATGTCCCAATCCTACCCCACATCTAGGGACAGGCTGTTATGGCTTCTGGGTTCAGCACCAGAAGCCACAGCAGCATATTAGCTCCTGTAATGTATTGATTGCAGATAACTGTCAACTTAACTACTGCAGGGAAAGGAAGGAAAGGAAAAGAGCACAAAACCTTTGCTTCTTGGTTACAAACAAAAAAAGAAATTGCATCCCCTTATGACCTCAGAAAAACTCTGCCTGTTTCCATCTCTGTCTTACTCCCCCAAGTCAGACTTGGACTTCAACATGGCCAACACTTTGAGGGAGTGGTGGTGCTGTATGATAAAAACAGTTCATGTAGATGAACTGGATTGCTTCCCTCCATTCTTTTCGGGGTCTCTAGCAGATGTTGAAGGACCAATTTTTTTTTATTTCCTGATGAAAGGACCAGAAAGCCCATCATTCTTTCAGTTACTGTTTATGATGGGAATCTCTTGCTCTTCAGAGCAGCTGGCAGGCACCAGAGTTTCACACCTTAATCACATTTTCTTTGTCAGCCTTTCACATACTATGCTAAATGGGAGACTAGCAGAAAATCCTTAGAGCAATTACAATAATAGGATAATAACAATTATTGCAGTTCCTTGCACTTACATAGTGTCTGTGAGATTAAAATGAGATCCAGCATCATGTTACCCCTTTGAAAAGGTGTGGATATCCCCTGCCAGCAACATCACCTTGAGAAAGTGCTCTCCAGGGCCTCACCTTCCTGCTCCCTCATGTTTGATATGGTGAAGCAGGGCCGTACTGCCACCTTCCTATTCATGTCTGTGAGCAACTGACTGTACAAATGAAGTCATGAAGGAGAATCTGAATGAGAAGAACTGGCACCATGAAGAAAATTTTTTCCTTTTGTGCCTATAAAAGACAGGAGAACATTAAAGGGTAATCTCTCCAGTTCAGAGGGAGTATGCTTACATAAGATATTTTCCTTTCTTGACTGCACATCATGTAGGTCTTAGAAGTACTAGTTAAGAGAGTGAAGTGTGTGCCACCAAAAATGTAACACACAGGTATAGCTTTAAGCCTGTTGATTTCTTAAAAGATGTGCATTTCAATAATGTACTGCTTTCCTGTCTGGGAAGGTATTATCTGCAAACTGTTGGATTATTGGCACAATAATTTAGCAGTTTCTATCTACTGAAATTAAATCCCTTGCGGCCTTTTCTTGGCCCAAATAAAAGTGTTTCACATGTAACTAAAATGATAAGGTTCAATGTCAAGCTTTCAAAACTTTGTACCTATTGTTAGTGCTGTGATGATGATCAGTTCCTTGCGGTATGTGACCATAATAAAGTTGTGCTGTGGTTTTTCACTGAGACAAAAATAGAAAAGTCATTAAAAATCCTAGCTTGGGTTTTTTGGGGGGGTTTTGGTTTGGTTGTTTTTGTTTTTGTTTTTGTTTTGTTGTTGTTGTTTTTTTTTGTTTTTTGGGGTTTTTTATTTTTTTTTCTTGTTGATAAAGACTGTAACTTCCCGCACTGAGAATAAAGAACAATTCTGGATTTTAGTGGGAACCTGTCCCTTTTTCTAGCTCTCTCAGCAGACAGAGATGGAAGCATTCAAAACCTGCCCGAAAGCAGGAACAAAGCAGACTATCCCCTTGCATCTGTAGCATGGATGACTGAAGGACTTGTTTGTCACTTCCATTAATGTTTCTCTCCTGATTCTTGACTTCAAGAGAGAAAATAGTGGCTCATAAAATCCAGGATGTACCAGAATTCTGATCCCTATATGGCCAGTTGTTACCCATATTAGATTTCCATTGGGGGCAGCTTGGATGTGGTCATTCCCAGTGCCACACTGGATGAAATGATTTTACTTATGGACGTCATAATTTCATAAGAAGGTGACATCAGAGGTTATACTGTAATACTTCTCACTCTCTTCATTCTCACCAAACACATGTTTTGGTCCCTGGTGTCTGTTTAGCTCCAATCCTCTGGAAATTGTAACAACCCACAGTGGTTCCAAAGGGTTGCAGCAGAGTTTTGCTGGATTATCTTGTTTCTGTCACTCATGTTTACCCAGATAATTCTGTCTCCGTTTGGCTTTGTGAAAGACATGAGGAGAGCAGAAGATGGCTGGCAACCCTGTCCTTATTGGGGCCTTTTACATCTGCATTTCATCCAGTATAGCCTCTACCCAGATTAATTTTTGGAGCTCAGACTGTTATTTTAGGACCGTTACTTGTGTTTCAAATTATGCACTTGTTTGACAGTGTTTTTATCTAAAAAAAGAGGTTTGGGATAATAGGAACAGGTCACTGAGGCATCACTAGAGCATTTTGGGATGGTGTGTTGCATTGAGGGCATATACATGCAAAAACATCTTTCTTGGTTTCTTCCATCTGTGTATAGAGAAAGGTTTATAAAACATTTAAATACCTTTAAAATGCTGCATTTTGGCTTTATATGGAGAACTGAAAACCTTTAGGAGATGCTTTTCAGGAAGTGACTTTAAGGTACTTTAAACATTACACATCCTGGCAGGGCAAATTCCATTACTCTGCTGGAAGCCTGGATGGGAGTTATTTTTCTTAGACCAAGTTCTTAATTTCTGGTTGAAACTGTCGCCCAGAAGTCTATGTAAATGTATAGCTGACAGGGAGCTGTCCTTCTGTGCATGTATTTTTATATTACTTTCAGCCACTTCAATGATAGAAATACTAAACGTAACACTCAGACAGCTTTTGGATTTATGACAGTCCCTGAAGGACTTTGGCTTACAGTTATTCATATAGGTAGTTTTGAAATTTTATGACAGAAATAATAACTCTGTGGTAATATTCATCCAATTGCTTATTTAGAGCACACAGTGTGAGAACAAAAAAATGAGCAACTAGAAATTCCCGGGGCAAAGCTTTGGCTCAGTGCTCTGCTGTCCCTCACAGGATGGGGACACCAGAGACATTTCTGACACTTAAGGCAGTTTTCAGAATTTGTAGAGATGTAAAACCAAAGTGAAATTTGTTCCTGAGCAGCAACTAGTATATTTAACTGTATTTTAGGTATCGTCCTTATCTATTTCAACTTAATTATTGTTTTCTGATATTCAAGGATGTAGTGCATATGCATTGTAGAAGCATTTAGTGAGTCACCTCTGTTCCACTCCACATGCTGCTCGCAGGATGACAGTGATTTTCAGCAGCTTGTTCTGCCCCTCTTGCTCCTCTGTCATTGTCTGTGGCACTGCCCAGAGCACACTCTGGATCTAAAGAAGCTACAGCAGATCTCTTGGGTCTAGGTAGTAACCTGTACTGTAACTCAAGACAAAAGGGCACCCTGGAAAAACAAAAACAGGGAGCAGGAGATGAGTGGAGTCGAGTCCCAGTGACCTGGCACCTGATGTGATGTTGCCCTTCCTTCTCCCTTCCCTTTTGGGCCATCACTTCCACCAAGCTTTATTAAAGGAACTTGTCAACTATCAGGGATGATTTATATATATATATATATATATTTCATATGTTTGTTATACCTACCATTGGTGTTTTCTGCATTCTCTAGTAAAAAAGACCAACTGTGACCTGAAGGAAGTCCTTATGCAGAGGGAGCAGAATATGTCCTAACATGCATGTGTTTGTAAGAAGAGGGCTGGTGATGTGATCAAGCGTGAGCAAGAAATGTGAGCATTCAGGTGTGATCTCTCAGATATGCTTGGGATGATAGTTTTGCTTTGATGTTTGTTTTTTCTTTTTTTTTTTTTTTTTTTTTTTGTGGGTTGTTTTTTTTAATCTCAAATTCGAAGCCAATAACCAAGAATCACCTGCATAAATCTTATAAATCTTAAAAAAACCCCACAAAAAACAAAGAAAAACAGGGATAGACTGGGCTGGTTATCAGATGGGGCTAAGATTTAGCTGGTAAAATTGTACAGAAGTAAGAGAGGGCTGCAGCTTTTTGAGAGTAATGGAACAAACCTGCCCTGAGCTCCAGCTGTGTGGAGCAGTGCCCACCTCTGTGGCTTCCTGCCAGTGCTGGGCTCCAGACATGGAGCTGCCCACCTACATCCCTACTGGGGAGGTGGCCAGGCAGCAGGACTGGAGAAGTCATCAGCATTTCTTCCATAGAGGCAAGAACCTAAAAAATGCTGATTTTCAGCTTCAGACTTACTGCAGGGAGAGTTCTGCTGTTAAAAGCTCAGTTGCAGCTTCTAAGATTAATAGAAGTGACTCCAAAAATAGGTGGTTTCAGAGGGAAACTATCAGACTTTTAAATAAGCAAAATACCTGGTGCTTATTCATATGCCTTGAAATGATGTGGGTTTTCTTCTTGCTCTTCAGGGTCAATACGCTGTGGCCATGTCATAAGAGCGTGTCTGCTAAGTGTTTCTAGCAAGACAGCTTGAAATGCTGCCAGACACCTGGAGATCTGCATACCTTGCTTTTAACATAGAGCGACAGCTTTGAATCACATGTTGTGCCACTGCACAGTCAGGATTGTAAATACCAAATTTTAATTATCAAGTATATTCATAATTCATTAATAGAAGGTAGACAAATAGACTGGGCTGGCTTTGCAGTGTAAGAAAGATAAATGGAAGGTGGTGCATAGGTAATAGATGCTGAAGTAGAATGTGTATAATTTTTCTTTCCCCCATTCTGTCTTGCTACAGCTATTTTTCTTGAACTCTCAAAGTCATTCCAGGAAGAGGGGCTGGAAATAGGACAAATATACATCACAAATGTTCAGAATTCTGAAACTGAGCTTTAAGTACAGTGTGAGCTGTTGAATGCAAAAGCTACATGATCAGCCATGATATTA
>VRYO01002772.1:16871884-16889248 GCA_009812075.1 Sialia sialis
CTGGATTCTTCAATGAAAAAGGTGTGGCTTATAATCTTGAAATTACTGTACTTAATAGCAGCCATTGAAACTTCAGATGTATTAAATAAAGCAATCATTAACCATGTCCACTGCATTTGTTCTTGAATATATAAATTTAACTGACTTAATGATAAATATTCCAGGAATTGCTTATCAGTTTTGGTGGTATGATAGATGATATGTCATTGATTTTATGACCTAGAACCATGTTTAGGTAATGAACTTTTCACAGTCTTTCTCTTGTTAACCGCCTTCCACAGGTTTGGGGTTTTTTTCAGGCTAAATAAAAGTAGAAGTGCAATATATATTCAGTATATCACATACTCAGCTGTAACTTGAGGCTAGGTAGCAGAGCACACAAGTGCCTAACCATCAGGCTGGCTTTGGAGAAGTAATCAGCTATAAGAAAATGATGAGCACATAATTTTAGATCATTAGAGGTAATTATTGCAACTGGGAATGCTTTTAACCTAAAGGTGAATAAATGGCACCTCTGCAGTATATATGCCCATGGCTTGAAATACCATCTTAAATGTAAGATGTAGTGTAAAATGGGAAAATTCTTTGTTCATAATATCCTTTTTTTGTGGAGGTGTCTTGGGACACTTAGGATAGAAATTACATTTAATACATTGTACTATTTCTGTGGAGTCTTAGTGTCAGATATATGTTACCTTGCTCCTAAATGGGGTAGTTCTTTGACTGTTTGGATCAAGGCTTGCCTGGGAGCATCCATGGTCTCTACAAGTCCCCACACCTGGATGTTTGGAGAATCTGGGGGAGCACAGAATTTCAGGGCCAATAACTTGTTTTGCTTCCAGATACCCCATTGCCTACTGTGAAAACACCTGCTTATAAAATTATATTCAGAAGCATACTTAAGAAGTCATGGCAGGCAGGTGACATTCCCACTGACTGGAAAAGAGGAAACATAACCTCCATTTTTTAAAATGGAAAAAAAAGGAAGACATGGGGAACTAGAGACCAGCGAGTCTTATCTTTGTGGCTAGCAAAGTCATAGAGCAGATCCTCCTGGCAGCTATGCTAAGGTTTAGATTAGATATTAGGAAGACATTCCTTCCTATGGGGGTGGTGAGGCACTAGAACTAGGTTGTCCAGAGAAGCTGTGGATGCCTCATGCCTGGTGGCGTTCAAGGCCAGGCTGGATGGAACTCTGAGCAGCCTGGTCTGGTGGAAGGTGTCCCTGTCCATGGCAGGGGTTGGAATGAGACAGCCTTTCAGGCTCCTTACAATTCCACCCAGTCTATGATTCTTTCATTTTCTACTGATCACTTGGTGTCTTATTTCCAGGAGGGGTGTGCTGACGTCACACACTGTTCCCTCAGCCAGAAAGCTAATGGGAGATGTTGTTCTCACTTTTCTGAAAAACAGGGCTGAATTTTTCTCCCAATTGAATCACCAAATGTCAAAGACAGTTTATTTTGTCTGGAGAAAAAGGTCAGTAGGGTTTCTGCTGAAGCACATAAATCACTTCATGCAATTGCAAAGTTGGTAGCTCAGTGAAGTGACTTCCACTATCAACTTCTGGTTGCACTTTTGGTTGCAAAATAAGTAAAATCAGCCCAAACCAACTTCTTTTGTGATTTCCAGGGCAGCTGAAAATTTCAGAAAGGTTCAAAGCTCAGGTACGCGTGCTCTGTTTGCAATAGCATCTTCTAGGGAAATCCCATGGCAAATGACTCAAGGTCCAATCTACAACAGTTTATTCATGTATGTACCAAACATAGAAATTTCATTCTATCTAGATGTTCTTATAAGCAGTGATCTGCTACTTAAAGACTGAAAATACACAAAAAAGTTTAAGAGAAGGAAATCAGTGGCATAGTCATGTCAGGCATGGTTCTATTCCCTGCATCTGAGAGTTTAAGGGCGCACTTCCATACTTCAGAAAGACATTACATATCAGTTACAAGTTACTTGTAGCCAAGCTCCAAGTGAAAATAATCATTACTTTATGATCCATCCAGTATGCTTTTAGCACTTCCACTTAAAAACACAAGTTACAGATGTTCTTCAAGGCTCATCTCAGAAAAATATTTCTTTTTGTGCTTTTTCAAGAAATCCTATTATGTCAAAGTCATTGCAATTATGTGTATGTGTAAAGTTAAGCATACCTACTTCAAAATGCTTAGCTGAACAAGGCATTCAGGATGTTTCATTGTTCTTCAGGCCAAAACACAAATATTTTACAAATGGGGAAAACAAAGTGAAATGCTTGCTTGAGGCTAAGGAAGCCGTTGCCAGCAGGCTTGGGAAGGACTAAATTCCCTCACTAGCTTACTGACAGATGGAGCACAGTCTGAAAGCCACTTACTTATTTAGATATAGGTGCAAGAAACTTCATGATGGGTATGTTTTATGGTTGTCTTCATTCTCTGTAAGTGCTCTGTCTGAAAAAAAGGATTTTTTAAAAAGATCAAATAGGCTATTATGTGACAATCTGTCATTAAGAAAATAAACTAAAAATTGTGCATACTTTCTTATTTTTATCTTATAGTGTTGTCATGAATAAGTTTATAGCCTTAGCAGTATGTTTTATTTTCCCTTGAAACATTAAAGCTGTCATTTAATTTTAGTGGGTTAGACAATTGCTAGTTGGTTTATCATTCAATTTAAAGGGTATATTCCTGTAGCATGAAGCACAGTATTTCCCAGGAAAATTAATTCCCTGATTGTAAATGTCAAGAACAGTTACTGAACTATTGTTTTACTATTCTGTTTTGTTTTAATAATATATTAAATATGTAATATATTAAATATGTAGGTGTAAGCTTCTGATACAATAATCTTTGCTTGAAAAAAAAAATCTGAAAATATTCTTCTGTTTAAATGGAAAATTTATGTCTGTGCTGACTTTTTAATAACAATTGAAGTATGGAAACAATTGTTTCCAGAGGGTGGAATATACTTTTGGAGTTTAAATAATATTGGTGTAAATTAAAGTTATTTATTTAATATATTTTTTCTGCATTTCCTCAACAGAGTTTTTAAGCAGCAGATTCAAAACAAACAAACAAATAATGAAACAACAAACAGATGTGGTTTTGCACAAGTGGTAGTCCTATGGGACCTTTTTCTGAAGGAAAATAGGGATGCCAACAGTTTGCATGACTTCAAGTTCAAATTAGCTGTGCACTGCCAGAGATTCGTAAGCCCAGACCACTCAGAAGCTGCAGTCAGGAGTTGTAAATATAAATAGTTGAGTACTGGGAGAATATTCAGGGGAATTACTGACTTCTGGACACTAGTGGAGATAAGTGGATCCTTTACCTGAGGCAAAATTGCCATTCTTACTCTGGGGCCTGTTCCCAATCCTGTTACAATTACAGGCTCTTCTGTGTACCACTGTGCTAGTGTAAGGACAGGCTGGGCATGATGGCAAACCAACACGTGGCTGTAGGTAATGGCACAGGATGGAAGGGTGGGAGAGGCTCAGAACCAGGGAAGCAATTCTGTGTCCAATGCAAACACCAGCACTAGTGAAAGCCTCACAGGTATTTTCAGAGGAGAATGTACCCTTTCTATGCATAAACATCAAAGGATTTGTAGGGTTACTGATTAGGAGCTGAAGCTTCTTTTAGTTATAGAAGGCATGGTTAATTAATGATTTTGCGTTCTGATTAGAAAATTAACATTGCTAATGCTGTTATTAGATAACTGAGTTTCGGTGTTATAAAAGCCTTTTGAAATGCAATTTGACAGAGCATATATCAGATTAAATTGGATTGATTATGGGAGTTTTGAAGTTGTTGATTTCTTTGAGAGCTCTGTTAACGAAGCATTATATTGTAACAGAATCCATTAATAGCTCTGTTCTCCTTAGCTAACGGCCTATTACCCTTGGTAGGTAATGAAGTGCAGACGTGAGACACCCCAGCAGGCAGGGAAGGACAGACTTACTCCACTGTGTCCACTGCACATCTTCATGCACAGTAGAGCGGGGGTTTTCTGTTCTCACTGTCAGCTTGGGTTGGTAACACCAAGTCCCACTGTCATGAAGCAAAACCATGGTTTGGCATTGTCTGTTAGCTGGTGTGATAATACTGCGTGGCAGGATGGTGCAGTGACAATGTTCTGTCTAATCCAGGAACTGGTGAAAAGAATTGACACACTGGGTGAGTGACCCTCGCAAAATGCCGAATACTACCTGCATGTTCTCACCTCCCCAAGCCTTTTTTTTTTGCACTCTACATATGCCAAGGCAATTTGCACAGACTTGCTGACATGCTAGATACCTAAGTGGACAAGATGATAGTATGGGTTTCCCCTCCCAGGTGGGCGTAGGAGTCTTACATCCCAGAACTAGTGAACTGATTTATTTTCCTGATATCTCTATGTGAAACAGAGCTTTCTAAAATGTTTAAGAGTACCTAAAGACATTTACTGAACATTTAGGGACATCATTAAATTGCATCATTAGCATTGTCTTAAGAGTACTGGTATTTTTTCTTTTTGTTTGGATGTTTGGCACATTCTTTTTCTTTTTTTTTTAAATTTTTTAACACAAACTGGTTAATAGTTGAACCTAGTGATTTTAAAGGTTTCCTTCAACATAATTCTGTCATTTTATGATTCTATGTTGTTTTGCTAAGTTTCTTTCAGGTCAGGTACTTTTCTCCCTGGATGCCAAAGCAAATGTGTTGTACTCTGGGCTACCATACAAGAAATGAAAAATATGCATTGAATATTAAAATAAGGAAGTCAGCCTCCAAGCTAACAGCAACTAGAGGCTTTGGCTGAATACCAGAAACTCTTGTCAATTCTTCTGCAGACTTCTCTGCATTGGATCGTGGCTGAAACCTTACCTTGGCCAAACCCTGTATATTCAAAATTTTGGAGACAAAAAGTCTCAGTGTCTCATCTCTGAATGTTAGTGCTGCATCTTTGCTATTTTCCCATCCATTACTGTAATGGTTCCATTGAAGGCAAGGGGCAATATCACAGTAAATCTCAAGAGAATAATCCAAAGTCCCGTGGTGCATAGATACACCAAAAAGTTATTTTTCATCTTCTGAACTTTTTTATAAGAGTGATGATGCAGGAAAAGATATTTTCACAGCCAGCAGTTGAAAACTGGACTTTTTGAGGTCAGGAATATAAGAGGTCGAAAAATAAAATCCATGGTGCTATCTATTGTTACCTTTTGCAGTAAAATTGCCTTTAATGTACATGTTGCCAAGTGCACAGCTACTGTGGTTGTCTGGGAGCCTTGAAAAAGAAGCCTGCAAAGGAAACAACAAATAGGGAAATGCATTACACAGCAGTTCTGTTGCCATCCTGCCATGTCTGCTTTTTTTATGCTTGGGAGATAAAGCAAAACTTTTATTTTATTCTGTGAGGAGATTTTTACAGGTGGAAGAAAAATTGGGGATGTGAGAAACTATGTATTTTCTGGTGGTTTCTATTAAATTACATGCCCCAAGTATCCCTGGATGATCTTGAATGTAAGAGGCAAAATCTGGTCTCAGTAGAGGTTAATAGGTCCTAGAGCAATAACCCAGGAATACCTAAATGCACCTGTCAAAGACTGATAAGAGCTGAGGTCTGTCAGCTGCATTTCTGTAGTTCCGGAATTGTATCAGCCCAATTTCCTCCCTATATTATTACTTTTCAGTGACACAAAATTTTTAAGAGTGTCTGGTGCCTTGCAACCTCTGAAACATAATTCAAATTATATGCCACCGAAATACACTCACAGACCTGGAATACTGAAAATCTGCTTGCATTGCAGGGTGGAAGCAGCAGATCAGTAGCTAATTAATTTTTTAAAGCCCAAACAAACAACAAAAACAAAAAAAAGCAAGACATGACACTGTTGGTCTTTGATATTACATTCCTCTTTGTCAGACTGGTTTTTTGGGCAAAAATGGCTTTATGCAAAGTTAACTAGATTGAGTTAATTAACATTTATCTGAATTACCGTTGGCTCTTAATTGTTTTATCAAATTTTCATTTTCAGCAGTTTGGGTTTATTTTGAAAAGTATTCACACGCAGAGTTGGAGACTCGTGAAGCAGTCTTGTTGTTAATGTGGTCTCTTTGAATCAAGGTAACGAAAGAGAGTAAAAAGCAGATGGAAAGGATTTACTGCCATGAGAAAAATAGGAAAGTAAAAAAATCATGTCCAGAGCACTGGAACATGAGAACAGTTGCACTGTGACCCATGCCATTTCTACTAGAATGCAGAGATTTCTGCAGCCAGTGTGTTAATCCATGCCATGGTGACTTATTCAATCAGTTTATCTATCCTTCAGGAATTTGCATAATCCCTTTCTGAACTTGTGTATCCTCCTGAAATTCTCAACATCCTGGTGTGGGAAGGGAGCTGGAGACACATATCCATCACCTACAGCATCTTTTCTGTTTTAAGTTATGAAATGAATGGGAAGGAGTAAAATATTCAGCTACTGGCTGTTGCTTTTCTGGAGTTTATGGGGAAAGCTGCATTAAGCTTTGATTAAACCAGACAAAAAGTTTCCTCCAAAATACTAGTTAGCCAAACATGCAGATCTGTTTCTATTGATATAGTTCATTAGCCCATTTAGATTTTGTGAGTATGTCTGACAGCATGTTCTCTCCCTTTCTCTCATCTCCTTCACATTAGATATACTTAAATACCAATTTCTAAGTTTAGTATTTGACATTTCAGTTTTGAAAACTACTTTGAATTCAATGTAAAAACAATGAAATTACAAAACTATTCAAATACAGAAGATTTCTTTTACTTTCAGATGTGTTTCTGACTGTTTTAGTGTCAATAAAAATCCTCATAAGATGTTGATTTCATTTGCAGAATTTCAAACAAACTGAAAAAATAAGTAATTCTGACAGTTTTCCTCGTGCATCTTTGGAAAACTCACATTTATTTTAGAAGCCTCAGATGACAATAATTTATATTGTAGTACTCACTGGTGTACTCTACTCATGCAAATAATAAAAGAACACTTATGGCATTGATACATTGCATGGAGTATCACAGGTGATAGTACTACAATATACTGGATGCCCAAAATAAACAGTTAACAGTCAAAAATTAGTGCCTTTATGCAGCTATGAAATTGCTACACAGCTCCCTGTCCCCTTAAGATTCTTGTGACTGTTCTGTCAATCAAAACAGTCAGTCAGTGGAACAACCACATCTTCAGGACACTGGATTTGTCAAAGTCTTTTGAAGAGGTGCATTTGATTAAAAATATCAAAATTACAGTAAAAATTTCTGTAATATCTGTGACTTCTTTTCCTGAAACCACTGCACTAAAATTTTTAAACATAGAGAATGTTCAAAGACTTCATTTTGGAAATTGTACTTTTATGATAAGTAAGCACAGAACAATTTTAAAAGATATTATAATATCTGTATGAATGATCAAAAATTGCAAATTATTTAGTAAGTGGGCACAAGTTTTTATATCATGCCAGTGAAGAAAGACACTGAAGAACAGTGTGCAGGGACAGAGCTGGGATATAAAGGTTTAACTACATAGTGTTACAGGTAGCTGTTCTCTACCAGAGCTATTAGAACTCTATGCCCCTTGAGAAAGTAGAAATTTATTTGCTTGCTTTACTCTCAACTCTTTACACTTAATAGAGAGCAAGAAATACTCCTTAGGACAAATCAGTATAACTAGATAATTTAGATTTTATTTTCCCTATATTTTTTCCCTCTCTGTGTTTTATCACACTGCCTATTCAGGAAGATACCCAGGATAGGTGAGTAATTGCTTGAATATTTGGGGCCTTTTCTTGGTTTATTTTGGAGCAGCAGAAAGCAACTAGAATCACCAAAATTGTTCATATTTGTTGCTAAATATTGACCAATAATTTTTAGCAGGAATTTATTTTGTAAGAGCAATTTTAAAAAGCTTTTTAATTCAAGCTAAAATATAAATTTGGGACAGGATTTATGTTACTCACGTAGTGTGAGTGGTATCAGAAAATCTGTTAGGGTATGCTTTTTTTCTCCTTTTATTCCCTTATTTTTTTTCCTATAGAAAACCAGCATGTGTCCCTTTGTGAAATGTTAGTTTTCAGCATTACATGTGATAATCTCTGAAATAAAGGCATTGGACAACTATTGCAGACTACAAATACAGCACAGTAGGCTACATGCACCTTTTCCTCATTTCCACCTAGGATGTTTCATAAGAAGAACATTTTTTTCTTTTTTTCTCCTACTGGACAGGCTTCTGGTTGTGCAGACAGTGAATGAGACTGATTTAACATCAATATTCTCAGTAAAATTAGACAGATGTATTAGTAATCTTGCTCCAGTCTGTGTGCTGACAAGCAGTGCATGAGTAATGAAGAGGTCTTTCCAATGTGACCCTACTGCAGAGCACTAATGAACAGGGATGTGCATTATTAGTTGATAGTACATACCAGAATTAGAACAAAGAAAGGCAGTTTAGAGTGCTGCTTACATATCTAATGTTCTAGCTACTTTACCTTCGGGAACAGAAGAGAAATGGGACTTCTCTGCTGGACCTGGACAACTGAAGTTTTTCTCGTGTTTTAAGGAATTAATGCTTTTTCAGTAAGATTGTAGAAAGCTTCAAGAAATTATAGTTCCTGTCTTTACAGTCAAAAAAGCAGACTATCTCACCAGTAAAAGTATTTCCATATCAATTACAACATGGGTGAACAGATAAATGCTTTTTTAAAAACCAGTCATGTTCAGTTAAAGGTAATGAACATTTTACTCAAAAATGGAAATACAATAATTTCATACCTATAAGGCGCACAGGTTATTAAGCGCATTTCCGGGTAGCCGGGAAGTCCACGGAATTCGTCCATATATAAGGCGCAGCAGCCTATAAGGTGCTTTTTTTTTTTGGCAGCGAGCATCCACGTGCAACAAAGTAACCCATTAGTAATGATTGTGCCAGCCATGCTGTCTTGGGTTACAGTACAGGATGCAATCAAAGTATCTATTCTATTGCTATCTGTTGTGCCCAGGTGGGGCAGTGATCTTTATCTCTGTGGGAGATACTCTGCTAATGGGCCCTCCATTGAAACCAGTAGGACATTGTTCTTTATCTTTGCACCCGCCATCCTTCCTCCAGGGAGGTATCTTCTGCTAATGGCCCATTGAGTCCCACTGTCAAACTGATAAGCAATCAATGATAAATTAATCCCTGATAAGTAATCTGTGATAAGTAATCACTGGTAAGTAATCACTGATAAGTAATCAGTCATACAGTCATACTGTAACCCAAGACACTTTGTCAGTGTTTGGGGTTTGTTTCTTTGTAGTACTGTATTTCTATCTTAATTTGCTCCGCACGGTTCGGCTCACAACCTCTGGGTTGGCAAATTTCCGAACTTCGGTCATATATAAGGTGCACCAGCCTATAAGGCGCACTTACGAGTTCAGACCAAAATTTTGGTCTAAAGGGTGTGCTTTATACGCATGAAATCACTGTACATTTTTTTTTGGTTTTGACATCCAGTCAACTCAGAACTTATAGTTGAACAAACAAACTGTTTTCTGAATTTTTCTCTAGCATATGCTAACAGACCTTATATTTTGCTTCCTATTTGCTGATTTGGTGATAATGGGTCACAATACTTATGACAAAATCAATTTTTGAATACTTTAGACTGCAAATTAACTCTTCATATGTTTTGAGATTGCAATCAGTTTCATCACAAGAGAGAAAGTAAGATATTATAGAATAAAATGTCATCTCAGAAACACTGCAGTCAATAGGCACTCATTCAAGTGAGGAGATAGTCATGGGGAACTGTCAGAGGTCCAAGGACTCAAATAACAATAGCACATTTCTCCAGTTTGGCATTACTGACACGTGGGCACTGCTGAAACCCACAACATAGTCATGCACTGGACCAAGGCAGATACTCGCCACCCAACACAGACATGATCTTTTGGTGCAGCAGTGGGGCTGTTGAGAGGATTTTTCTGCTCCTTCAGACTTGCAGCTGTGTGTACATGGGTGGTAGAAAGGAGATGTGGGAAGAGTTGCTGGCTGGGAGCAGAGTGTGGAAGGAAAATAACAACTGGTGCTGAGTTCAGTCAAGGAGTCTTTGGTCCTTGGAGCAAAGATACTCAGAGACACCCCAAAAGACATCAAAAGAGAGTACAAAATATTTCATAAACCATGTTACTGTGGAAAAAAGTTTATCTCTCTCAACTTTTAAATTACAGCTAGATGAGAATCATAGTATAAAGATGTTCTTCATTGTTATTGAACGATACATGTTTAGAATAAGGAACACCTAGTCATTATCAGAGCATGGAATCATCTATCCATTTCAGCTAATTTGAGGAAACGTCCGCAGATGTCCCCCCAGATGACTGAGGAAGTCAAGAAGTGCTTGCAAGCCAACAAGTCTTCCAAGTCCAATGCAGTACAAACTGATTTGTTTTGTTCCATTGAAAATGGTAAAGGCTGCTTGGTCTACCAGACCGCAGTAGAAGTGTTCGTGTTCAGGTTACACAGCTGTATGAGGAAGCTCAAGGCTTGTTTCTAACTGGAAGCAAAGTGAATGTGATTCCAATCCTCCCATTAAAAGTGGTCTTTCAAAATGTTTTGGCTTTCTTAAAGCTGAAAATCTGTGTTCTGAATCCTGTAAAGTTGTGGAAATAGTGAAGGAAGGCAGGTTATTCTTTTTGTAAGTCATTCTTTTGTTCATTTTGCTTATATTGGTTTCAATGAGAATTTGCTTGATCGTTTGTATGTATAATAGGTGAAAAAGCAGCTAGCCCATTCAAACTGGGTAGCATTTTTTACCAGTTTGGCAGTGGATCTTCCAGATAAAGTCCCTCTCCGTGTATTTGAGATCAGCTGAATTATTGTCCTTTGTGGTGCACCTTTGTTTGCAAAAGTAATGTCATTTTAGTACTTCTATGTACTAAAGGATTTTGCCAAGTGTGTATGTACATTTTAGAGCAGGGAAATGCAAGAGACTTAATTTTGTTTCTTTTTTTTTGCTTGCTTGTTTTTATATTATATATTTGAAAATGTGTTTTGTTTCTGTTTACCTATTTTACCTATTTATTTTTACCTACTTTGCTCTAGAAAGAAATTTTCTTATAAATTACAGTAACATTTGCACACACACACACATATATATATGTGCGTGTGTGTGTACAGATGCAGGCATGCATGTGTGTATGTTAGACTTACCCTAAGCCTAGTTGTTGGTTTTGATGCAAGTTTGACACCGCTAGTGAAGTAACTGTAAATACTCTGGAAAATAAAAACATTAGGTTAATAAAGACTGTGTGAAAGTCGTGCTCCTTCTTTTTATGCTTGCAAAGATTAACATGTTTCTGGGAACGTTTACACCAACCAAACTAGCCAGGCATGAGATTTCTCTGCCTTTAAACCATTTGCTGGCTGCCATGCAGGTTCTCTAGGACTGGCATGGAGTGCTGTGGGACTGTAGGTCCAGTTGTGAGCACTGCAGGAAATAATCCACTGCAAAAATAGAACAGAAGAAAGAACAAAGTATCCCCATTTCTCTGAATGGTTTCTTCCCTTCAGATACACAACCTTACCCCACATGAAGTTATTTTCCTTTCCAGAAGTGTGAATTGAGATTAAAGCGTTTTATCCCCAAGCTCTTATCTTGTAGAGAGGCTAGGGCAAGGGAACCTGTGGGAAGCAAAAGCCCTTGGCTAAAATTAAGCTAGCTACAAAGAGTAGTGGAAGCTTTTTCTCTCTGGCAAATTGGCTTTTGACCAAGTATAACCTTAAGGCTTTCCCAATGGGAAATTTAGTGTACCTTTTACTGTGACCCTGCCCTAGTAACCATTTGCACCTGTAGCAGCTCAGTGAGTTGGCAGTCCTGCTGTTTTTCAAAAAGTATTCATGAGCATCAAGCAATTCAGAGTCATGAAATAAGTTTGTAAACCTTACGTTTTCACAGTAGAAAAATAATACAAATATATTTTGCTTTCTAAACAATTCCTTGTGTTCCAGTGTAACAGGCAAATTGTATATGTTTTTTTGTCATGGGACTGTAATATGTGATTTAACTATATAAATATTTTTGCAATAATCTGAACCAGTGATCTCTTTAATTAGTAAGCACTACTTTAAAAGAACAACTAAGATATTAAATGAAACTGTAGGGACCCTGAACGACCAAATCCTTTTATACCCTTGCAGTCTACTTGTGCCATAATCTGGGCTCCTCCTGCTGAGTCCTTGGCTCCTGCAGTGCCTGTGGTCTGCTCTCTTGGCTGGCCCCAAAGGTCTCTCTGTTGTGCAAAGGGGCAGCACCGACTCAGGACCTTCTGCCCGGGGCTCCCAAGATTTCCTGAGAGCCAGAGCCCAGCCTGCAGCTTGCACTGCAGCTGCACACTGAGATACTGGCACTCAATTGATTCCTCAACTGGACCACTGAAGTTTGTGTTTGCTGATGGCTCACAAGTTCCAGAGTGCTGTGATATCCCACATGCTGAGTTTCATGGAGTTTACAATAATGCATTATGAATGTTGTAGAATAGGAATTATAAAGCTTTACCTGATGTTTTGTTAGAGCCACAGTGGCTGTACACTGAGGATTTGTCATGCCTGACAAATCAAATAATAGACTCTCATGTACTGGGATGGGTGCCCATCAGTACACTCCAAATTAAGCCATGAGGGGCATACTTAATCATGTTGATTAGACAAGGAGAGTTAGAGATGTAGAGGAAGAATTTCAAATTGGGTAAAACTCAGAGGGAAAAAAATGAACCCAAGAAAGGCAGGGCTGAACTGACAATATCATGCCTGGTAAATCCCTATGCCAAGCTATTATTCCCTGCTTGCAGCCCAGCATCATGGCAATGAACCTTGTGGGTGCAGTGACAGTGGCTGCTGTGGCTTCTGTCAGTGTGTTAGAGTCAGTGCTAAGCAGGGCTGGAAATTAAGGGAATTGCCCTGTAACTCATAGGGGGGCTTTCTAGAAGGCAGTTATCATACACTAATTAAAGAATGCATCTCTTTGTGCTCTACTGACAAAAAATTATAATTTAAACCCTTAAAATATATACCACAATGTCTGTATACTACAACATTAACCACCTTGTACTCTTTCAGGTTGACTGAAAAGATAATATATATTTAAATAAAAAAAATTATGATGGGGCTCCACCAGATTTTCCTGGGATTCAATTAAACATTACTCAGTCTTCTTTGTGCCACAAATTAATAAAGAGGTAGAACAATAAGGGGGGAATCTTACAGCCAGAAAATACTATTTACATGAAGTGATCATGAGTAAGAAGTCAATATTTACTGCACTGCAAATACACAGTCTTTCCTTTAGTAAAAAAAAAAAATAACCACAGGCCCATGGTACAAGTCCTTTCTCTACAGATATGACTAGCATAGCTGCAAACAACTATCAAGTAAATACACTGCCAAATGCTACTATCACTTGTTCTTGCCATAGAAATAAGAAAAGCTTAAATGAGGGCAGTATAAGTAGCTCTGGGCAGTAATTCAGGATGTCCAGTTGTGTCACTTTTACAAGAGGACTGTGACTAACAAGAGCTCTCTAGTGCCAGGAATAGTGAGACCAGCTTGGAATGGGATGCTGGATGTGGAAATTTGGGTTATGGGTTATCCGAGTGCTGCTAACTCAGGCTCAGACCTTGTGAGCTTTTTAAAAGGAATCTATTCCTTCAAGATGTTGGGTTAGATGTGCAATACAAGGTAAAGACACAGCAGTGTTATCCATCAGAGCTGATAGTGAGTGTGGTATTACCACTGAATAACAGCAGGAATTCACTGTGAAGAGAAGTTTACCTCAAAATTAAAATTTATTACGGACTTAAAAACCATAAAATTAGCTAGAGTGAATAAAATAATAGCTTAACTGGCAGTATTAAAAAACAAAAACAAAAACAAAAACAAAAACAAAAACAAAACCAACAACAACAGAAAACAAACTAAGTTGCTTGTTTCTATCAATGCACTGAAACAGGGAGAAAATCTCACTGACATGTACTGTAACAACATTTATTCAGTTTCAGGGTGGAACTGCTTGACAGCATGTTTCCTCAGCTCAGTAAAAGATGTGGTGAGCTTGACAAGGGATAATCGAAATAAATCAATGTCCGACCCTAAATTCATTATGGTATTGCAGTGATAACCTATACTTAAGGTGCCCTGTCAAATTTAATCTCATAAAATATTGTTATAGCTGGGTAATAATACTGAAATGTCAGTCATGTTTTTATGTGGGCAATGTTCAAATAATTAATAGACAGATTCATAGCCATTAATATTATAATTAATATTAAATGTTTTATTACCTTGAATGTCCTAGCACTTGCCCTAACTGGTGGTAACTTCTTTTGGAAGGTAAAATAAACTCTCAACAACCTTGAGGTTTTCAAGTGCCTGAACAGTGGAGTTTTTTCACTTAGGATAGATAATATATGGAAGAGTATTTTTACACATGTATAAGAGAGTATAATTTTCAGTCTTTATACTTCAGATGCATAGTATATTTTTGAATTATGAAATATGTTCTCTGTCTTGCTTGAAG
The DNA here is from genome assembly GCA_009812075.1 of Sialia sialis. Lineage (NCBI taxonomy): Eukaryota > Metazoa > Chordata > Aves > Passeriformes > Turdidae > Sialia > Sialia sialis. Next base: position 16,886,434 of record VRYO01002772.1, read on the forward strand.
ATTACTTCCATCAATATAAGTACTATTAAAATCAGATGGAAATCAAAATGTGATCTGTGAATTTAGGACTATAGTAAGGGTTCTAGTTTTGCTGCTGAATTGAAGTAAGAAGTGTCTGTGTGTTTCAAACTGAAAAGAAATGTACATTTACATAATTAGCTTTGAGATAGAGTTTTTAAAGTAGCACAATACATGTTTTCATATGTGCCCATCATAGTAAGGGTTTTGGGTGTTTTTGTACTTCAGGTTTCTAGGAAAGACTTCCAGATACGTTATTTTTTAAAATGGACTTGGGAAAAAAACCCATCATTTTTTTTCCAAATAATTTCTGTAGATTGTTTAAAAAATTGTTTAAAAATGAGCAAAATTAAAATCTTAAATAAAACTGATGATTTTAGATTAGGAAATGTTTATGCTTTTATTTTCATCCTTTGGAGATGAATAACTGAAATTTTTACTTTAGCCTGTTTTAAATACTACTTCAAAGGCAGTAGGGAAATAAAATGATTGTTTCTCCACTGAACAAAGTAAAACTTCCTTCCAAAAAATTTGGCAAAAGTACCTGCCATTTCTAAACATAGTTTATGGTTTATGTTTCTTAGTATTGAGAAGCACATGAAGACATCACAACTGTATTCTTTAACTGACAGCTTTCTGAATATAAGGGTGAATATTTTCTTATGCCAAAGAACAGCAGTTGATTTGCAATAAAAAAAAATTATCAAAGAAATATAAAACAAGTTACTATTAAATTTACCTTGCCTTTTGAAATTTCTATTATATATTCTCTCTAAAAAAGATAATCTTATATACCTGTGTGTGCTATTCAACTATATTCCTTGGCTTTCAGTGTCTTTTGTGCTCTTTTGCATTTGAATAGATGTGATGTATTATTAGTGTCAGGAAGCCACCACTATTTAGTTACAGAAGCTGTCTTTATAATACTAAGAATGGAATATTATCCCCTTGTAAGAATTTATTATAAAAGCTAGACTATGCTGTAGTTTTGGTGGAAGGATACAAAACAGATGACCTTTGTGTCCAGTATTGATTTGATTTAATCTAATTAAAAGCCACATGAAATGGTCTCTGATGAAATGCTGCTAAGCAAGAACTCAATATTTTGGCTTTACATTTCTATGTCAGCAGTGCCTCACTCAGCAGTTAGGAGCATAATGAAATCTTTTTAATACCTGAGGTGCTCCCAGGTTTCCTGGGAGGAGCCACTTATAACATGGCTGCAGGCACCAGCCCTGAGCTTTGCCAGGGTGGGCTGTCTGGCTGCAGTGCAAGCCAGAAATGCACTTTCCCAGCTGAAGACCTAAAATATCCTGATGTGCCGTCTTGGCTTGTCATCTCAGATCCCCATCAGGCTGTGCTGCTTTTCAGTGCTGAACAGAGACAAGGAGGACGAGCTTCTGCCCTACTTTGTGCAAGGTGGCTATAAAGCACACTCAGAGCCACATCAGTGGTACTCAACTCTTTCTAATATCATTTTGGGGAGGATTTTGGCCAAATGTGACTGCCTGTAGGAAGTCCAATGCAGGGGAGTGTCAGGGACCATGATGGGAGCAGGGTTCTTTTTGTTTGATGGAGAAAATATGAGCTGGCTCTGGTTGAATGAGTTCATGTGGTTCAAATTGTAAGATAATAATTTCTAGGATGATTAGTTATCTTTATTACAATAGTAGCTACATGCTATTAACACTTTCTCACTCTGTATGCAGCAGGCAAGACTGTGTTGTGGAGGCTTGGTTGGCATGCGGGAACTGACACTTTTATTTGTTGGTATTTTTCTCTTTTCTTTTGCTAGATCCAAAAAGGAGAATCTATCTGGCTCAAAAGATTAATCCAAACTAGGACTATATGTTTTTTACTGAAATTTCTGTTTTGTTTATACTGTGTTTGTGAGTGTGGCTGAGTCCTTGGTTTGTGGGAGCTTTGGAGTTTGGGTAGCATGGGTACACTGTCAATTTTACTAAAAAAAAAGTAACCTATGTAAAGTGACTTAGGTTCTCCATAATCTGGCTGCCTTGTGTATTTTTCTCTTTGGACACTAAGGTACTGAAACCGTCACATAGATTTATTACTGGCTTGGAGAACTTACAGCAGCTCAACAAGTTTTTTATGTGACCATTTGTCATCTATTTTAAGCGGACTTGGTGGATATTTTTTATACTTGAATCAGTGTATGAGTTCCTGAATATTATTCATGCATAAATTTTCTTTTGGAAGCATAATATTTTTCATACATTTAACTTTTCAGTCCAACAGAAGTGTAATGGTAAGTGTTGATTTAGTATAATAATATTGAATGTTGAGTATATGAAATGCTGAATTTAGAATGTGAAGTATACAGAAAAGCATAGAGCTGAGGGCTGCCTGTGAGTGTTCAATGAAGGTTTAGACTGCAAGTTGTTCACTACCAAAAGTCAGTCTAATGGAAGTATTTAATTTCAAAAAGTCACAGATTGTGCTCTCCACGTGTACTGTATATTGGTATTGTCTGTGGTTATAATTTGAAGGTGGTAACATCTAAAATAATGCTGTGTTAGGCACTACAGCTGCATAAGGAATCAGTCCCTGCCCAAGGGCAGGAGATGATCAGTGCAGGGAGCAGGAGTCCTCTCCCTCCCAAAACGAATCAGCAGTGCTCGTAATGGCAGGTGTTCATAAGGTCATAGTGGTGCCAAACTCTACAATATTTATAGATGAATCATGTTGATATAAGAAAGGAAGAAAACAGATATTTTAGACTCAATTTTCTGCTACAGGTGTCAATACCAAGTACAGTAGTTTCACGATTATAAACCGC
>VRYO01002772.1:16895342-16907629 GCA_009812075.1 Sialia sialis
GGTGATATGATGAGTAACAGGAAAAAATGCAGTGGAATTAGAAGTCTAGTGCATAGATAATAAATATTATTTAGTGCAGTTAATAAAAATGAGCAGTGGTGTCTTGAAAAGCATAAAAATTTCCATGAGAGTTCTGATATTGTCCTGTTAGTTCATTTCTAATATCTGCTGTTTGATGAATAATTTCTATAAAATAATGGCATTATAGAATATTATTTTTCTTTTTGACTATATAAAACCATTGTGCATGGTAGCCATTGCCCAGGGTACTTTAAGAGGCAGAACCTTGTTCTTCGCTGTCAGAAAAGGGTTTTTCAAGTACTATTCACCGGTTACTTCCTGCAAGAAACTACATTCAATTTCATATGACCATATTGCAGCCAACTTCTGAGTTTTAGAATGATAAATAACATTGAATTATATCTTTTAAGGATGCAGAAATTGCAGGTTTTCTGAGTATTATTCTCATTACCATTTCACTTTGATTTTGAATAAAATGTTCACTCACCTACTAAAAGCCTCTTTCACAATGCACAATATAAGAAACAAGTTCTGTGAACAGAATTCCATAAAGTAAATATTGCTTATACTTGTAGAAATGGAGGCATTTTGAAATTTCAAATGCAATGAAGAAAAAAGCAAATAAAAAAACACTGTGCTTGCAGATACTTACAGAGAAATTTCCTGGATCATTAAATGCTTCTTTTCATTCATACTATGGAAGCATAGCAAGATGCATCTGGTATTTCTGTTGAAAGAAATCACATTCAATTTTTTCAACTTCCTGAAGCTTAAGACATTCATGATCTGAATAACAGATTTTACAAGAAATAGATTTGCTAGTTAATTCTAAGGGCTGATAACATGAGACAAAATATCAGAATACTAAATTATATTCATAAATCCAGGTAATGAGGGTGTGATTCAAGTGTACGAAAAATTTTATGAACCTGGGACATGTTTTAATTACTGTTCTAGATACAGAAAATAGTTTTCTAAGAACTCATGGTATCTGCAGTTAAATTACAAAGAAGATAACATTATACAAAATGAAGAAACATAAATTTGGAGTTTATGTTCATGACTTCAAAGTCTAGGGATCTGCATATCATCTCAGAAATGAAACAAAAGCTGAACCATAAATCAGCTGGTGTTCATTATAATTTACATACATGTATGTAATTAGAAGTGAATGGAACAGTAGAAAAATACCATCATTTACTGTCTTTTCTTAAGAATTGTCTGTAAACATTTTGTGTCTTAACTGTAAGCTAAGTGGCAGCTGTAAGTTGATGTCTTTCCAAGATGAGAAACTGCAAAGCAGGTCCCGTCATGGATCTGGAGACTCCACTAGAGCATTGCACATTGGGGTATTTTGGCCTGCAATTTCTGTGAAGTGAATTTCTTGGCAATGGCAGCTGTTCTTTGCTGGAGCTAGCTGCTGATGCTTTAAATGCTGGTAACCCAACTCCTGGAACTCCATCTTACTGCTGTTGTACAACTCTGTGTGTGTGACTGCTGCCTTCCCTATTCCCTTGACCTTTTCCTTGTTTGAGTGTGGAGTCAAGCATGTTAGACTGAAATGCCTTCACTGTTGATTTAGGATTTAAAAAAAAAAAAAAAAAAGACTTTTCATTGGGGCATTGAGTCTAGGAAGCATTCATGGGCTCCATTTAGTTTGCTTTGCTGTTGTCATGGTGAACTCCAACACGGAACTGGAAAAAAATGGCCTGAGGAACTAACATTTGCAGCTCTTCCAGCTGCCTACAAAGTAAATATGTGTCTGTGACCTTAAATTCTAGGATGCAGTTTTATAGTTTGTGGTGGATTTCTATCCCTAAAATAAATGTAAATTTTAAAAATGAACCTTTAAAAAAATACATGTATTTAAGTCTATAAGATCACATTTCAATATTTAATAGTAAGGATTGTAACTGAGGCAGACTCTAAGATCCTGTAATCCTCCCTGCTCCAACAGTAGAGACAGTCTTGTAAACATGGGAGTTTTCTCCATAAAGCTGTCCTTGCAAAATATATCTGTGCAATTAGCCCTCTGTCACCTTGTTCAGCACTTGCTCCTGCAAATATAATGTTTCACTATTCAATGGGTCTAATTTAGACTAAGTCTTCAGATCAGGGTTGTAATTTCTCTGACTGCTTACATCTGTGGTGCTATTTAAAGATGCCATATTGTTGACCAAAATCATAACTTAACAGACGTATTTTTATCCAATAATGTCTGGTGAGGCTGTCTGGTTACAAGGTGAATGGGGAGAAAAATGTGCATTGCTGGAGGGGCTGGAGAGCTTTTTTCAGTCTTTGCATTTTCTGAGGTGCTATGTGAGGAAGCTGTGAATGATCAAGGAATTTTGCAGTGTGTCCAAAGCCTCCAGTTTCTTTTGCAACAACTCAAAGGAATAGGAAGAAAATGGAACATTTCTTAAGATTCCTTCTGTTTGAAAGCTTTGCTCAAAGGCACTGTGAAGAATGTTCTGTTGGCACCCAGGTACCAAGACAAGAGGGGACTCTTCCAGTAGCCCCAGTTTTCCTTTGGGCCCACTTAGGTTGCTACTTTGGGCACGTGAAATGACCTGAGAATGGACATAACTAACAAGATGACTTGTGGCAATGTCCATTGGGATCTGGGATCACATCTGTCACTGCACATTGCATGGCCTTATCTCTCTGCAGCTCAGAAAAGTCTCCTCTCGCAGCTCAGAATAATCCCTCCCTTTAGGTGATGTTTCTGTCTTTATCTAGCTCTTCTTACATGACTTCACTTTTCTTAAACCACAAAATATATTCTTTCAGCACTGGAAGAAGACCTGCAAATATATCTGTCATTGGCCTCAATTCAGGCTGTGGGGATGCGGCAGGCTGGCTGCTGCAGAACTGTCCCAGTAGTTAAATCTGTATCTGTCAAAGCTGATGTTTCATTTCTTTATACATCTCTCTACTTACATCCCCAGAGTTAGAAGCTGGGTCTTAGAATTATTTGAGCCTGTGTACACAATTTTGTTCTTGCACCTGAAAACTTAGGACAATTCTGGACTGTTCAGGGCTTTTTACCTTGGCCAAGCTGTATCCCACCTTAGTCTGCGTGGCTGGGTGTGTGTCCTGTCTGTAACGCCCACGTGTTGAAACAAGTCCTAGCTAGTGATCACTGAGGAGAGCATTTGTGTGCAGAACCTAGTGTAGAGTCAAGATCTAGTGGGTGTTAGCTGTATTCATGCATGTGCTTGAGTGATCTGATATTTTATCTCTTGAGGTACAAACAGAGCCAACTTCAATCACTGACAGGAGTGATACCTCAAGGGAGGATACTAGCAAGCTGCTGTCTTTGGATTTGAGTGTAAGATGGAGGTGCTCTGGATGCACAGTGCTTGCATGGGAGAGATGGAGGTTTAACGAGTGCCGGGTGTAAGATTTCGTGCCAGGAGGTGTTCCTGGGGTTCTTCTGAAAGGATTACCACAGGGCATGTGAGTGTGGAACTGGCCAAATGTTGTATGAATCCGTCAGTGCTCAAAGAGGTAGAAAGTTAATGGAAGTGCTTTAGGACAATGCAAAAGGAAACAGATTTAATTAAGGCATATAGCTTCAGGTGCCTTACAAGCACGTAAATTTGTTCCTGAAAGCTGCACTAAGAAGCTTTGGAATTTCTGTCATTTGATTGAGAAAACCATGAAATGTCTGTGGACTTCTATGACTTGAAGTCACACAGGACTAGAGGTTAGGGTCAGACAGATGAATGGTATGCATTTTCAAGCTCAGTTTCAGTTTAATCTTAAAGTTGTAGCTAGATGCACTTAACCATACATCAATGCCTCTATGGGTAGTAAATGGGATGGCAGAGGTCTGACATTTAACAATTTTAAATTTTTTTTCTTCAAGCCTTTCTTGGGCAAAGCACTGTATTTGAATTACCTGCTGAAAGTTTATTTTTGCAATGAAAATTGTGAAAGGGGAGGCAAGAAAGGGTTTATTTTCACATGCCCTGAATAAAACTGAATCATTAATCAATTTAAGTGTTTATTTCATTATTATAATTGATGCAAATGGATAAGGTGGGGGGATGTTCCACTATTTTTTATTACTGCTTTGCTTTTCACAATGTTTTATTATTTGGTAGTTATGAAACAAGTATTATTGATGATGGCTTTAAAGCTGGAATGTATAGTAGTTATTTAGCATGCTTGATTTTTCTTTAAGACGCCTTAAGCTACTGGAAAAAAATCATTTACTATGTCACAAAATTTCCTGCCTTATTAGTTAAAAGAAAATATTTCCCTACAGATATTTTCACATGTAATGCTATTTCCCATATTTCACAAGCTGTTTGCAGTTTAAACTTAATCATATTTGCCTCTCTGCCACTGAGGCTCTTTAGAATTACCTTAGAGATCTAGATATTATTTGGATATTTATAGCATAATTAGATTTGACATATCGTACTTTGTTTATCTCAGTTAATGCCTAAAGGCTTGATTCTGATCTGAGATCTGCAGACGCATAGCACCAAATTTGGAATAAATTCTGTATTGGAAATGCTAATAGCAGTTTCTGTCCAAAACACTTACCCTGCTCTCCTTCTGTCTCCTAAAATGTGTTAGATTGGAAGGATGCATTTGTATTTTTCTTTTTTAAGAATGAGGTAATGGCAGGAAGTGGAGCCAGTCTGCAGTATTTTATTCTTCTCTCATGGTGGTGCTCTCTGTAGATATTGTTGTGTAACTAGCATGAGAATACATTTTATTTTTTCAAATCAATATGTCTTTGAGCCTTCAAATATACACTCCCACAAAGAGATACAATCACCTGTACTTTCTGTACTTTCGATTTGTATTTTTTTCTCTCAATTTTTAGTAAAACAGAGATCCAGACATAAAATTTAGCATCTCTGGAAAGTCAGTCTGAACTGGTGATGCTCCCCAGAGATCTTTATTCTCATGAATCAATGAATTAATCATCACCCAGAATGTGTAGTTTACCAGTAAATGAAAAATATTTTTTGTTATCTTCCTTCGTATGCATTTGCTGAGGATAACTGTAGGCTTCTGACTGCTATGAATTCACATCTTTCCTGGCTTTAAAAAAGTTTCATATGGTCCTACCATACTAGAGATACTGCTAGAGCTAATGCTGCACTGCTAGAAACATTTGCAATATGTGTTTGCTGGTGATGCAACAATTCTTGGTGCTGAGAACTTATGTTTGAAGCACATTGAATTACAGCACATTTATGTCCTTCCTTGTCTTGCGCGCGTTGGCAAAATGCTGTCAGCATCCTTCCCCCAGACACATATTTTCATCATGTATCTGATACCATCATCTTCAAGCTGGTTTACCCTGTCAATCTTGAAGGCTGGTGACATTTGAAAGCAGGAGCACTTGTCAGGCCTACAGTGGTTTGCCCACATTGAAAGTATGGGGAGCCCCCCTGTGTCCAGCTCTGAGAACATAGTGTAGGGCAGAAATACCCTGGTGTAAACTGCTTCACATCCACATTGCTTTTGGTTTGATCCCTCAAATATATAAAAAAAAAACAAACCTAAAAACCAGAGCTGGTACTGCTCAGCTCATCCCTGATTGAGGTGTTGGGTAATGCAGCCCATGGACTCTGATTGATAGGAAATCTTTCCGTTTCATAACTGTCTCTTTCTGTCATTTGAACTCTGACTCAGAGTCAATTCAATGGCCATAGTCATGTTTTGTAGTCTCTATCCCTGTTTTGAAAGGAGCCCATTGAAGAAGAAGTAAGATTCCCAAAATGTTTATGTATTGGCAGTCCCTTTCAAGACATGGAATTTCCTGAATGAGATAAAGTAGGGGAGAGGTGTTTTTGAATAACCTGTTTTAACTGACTGAAAATACAGGATTGTGTCATGTTTTTATGGAAAAACAATATGCTAAATTAAAGTTTGCTGGCATACAGTACAGGTTTAGCTACACTTAAAAAGAACAATACACATAAAATACTCTGCAATTCTCATAAAAATACAAGCAGGGAGACTGAATTTTTTTTTCTGGTTTAACCTTTAGATGAAGAATGTTGTTCAGTATTCATAAGGCAGAAGATAAAGTCTTGCGTTTTGAATTCTGGTGCACTGTTGAAAAAATGGCTACAGCTGAAAATCACTATTTCTATAGAATTTAATTTCTTGTTGGACTGTTTGTGCCATTTTAGAGAAATATGGCTTTATTAAAGAAAAGACAAATTAATATCCTTTACTCATTAGTAAGAGGTTCTGCATACACTAATTAGCACTATGTTATTTCTCAGATATTCAAATCATAGTGTACAAATAAATTTTAATTGCTAATGGTTTTTACAAAAGTTATCAATTTCATTATTAGAATTTTGATACTGTGGAAAATTATTAATACATTAAGTGTTTTAGACAAGAGCAGGGCCATGATTATTGCTACTATCAGAATTCTAGTATTTTCCAGAATTTACTGAGTGCTTAAGAAAGGCAGAAGACAGCATAGCCTGCATCTAAAAAAAAGCATAAAACAGCAAGAACAGATGTAACATGCGGAGAGTCAGATTGATGGTAGGTAAATGTCTCATTATTTACAGGTTTGCTCCTGTCTGAGTCTAAATTTAACACGTGTGTGGTATTTAAGCCATTGCTGTCTACACTGATCCATCTCAGTCAGGAGTGACCAGCCTGTAGCTCTGGAGTAGGTGACAGGCAGCCCCTGTGTGCAGAACCACCATGGGGTTGTTCATCACGGGCATCACTGGAGAAGCAAACTCCACAGCCACAGCAGCTGCAGGATGCTGCCAAGGCCAGGGAGGCTCTGTGGCTCGTGGCTGGGCTGGGAAACGCTCCCATGTTGTCCTTTGCGTAGGAAATGCTTCAGAACTTGGGATTTGCTTCCCTGCTCCACTGCCTCCCAGCCCCATTCCGGGTCTAGCTGTCTCATACTTTCATTCCCATGGAATGTGATGATGTGGCAGAGATAGCAGCTGGAATTTGGGCTGCTTCTAGCCTTTTTCTGACTAGCTGAATGTAGGCTTTGTACCTATGGGCCCTATAATGCGTATCTGAGAGCTGCCGTAGGGAAGAGTGACTCAAGGAGACACCTGGCAGGGAATGGGAAACTTTCCCAAACATTTCAGAGCAGGTGATCCCATTGGAGTTGAACCATTGAAGGAAGTGAGGGCATAACTGTGAGAAATGTAATAAATGAGGTGTGAATAATGCTTTCATGACTATTTGCTTTCAATTTGCTGCAGTTGGAGATCTCAGAAGTAACACTGGTGAGAGCTCGGAGGTGATGCTGTGATGAGGAGCAGCAAGGGAGGCCCTGTCAGAGATGACTCTTACATGGACCAGAGAGTAACGAGTGTGATTTCTGTCAGGCCAGTGTGCAGGCATCGCTGTGAGTTGAGCTGGTGAAGGTGCCATAGGAGGACAAAGCAAAGAAGATGTCTTATATGCAATGGGAGAAAAAAGTATTAGACATTACTTGTGGGAGGGAGAAAGATGAGGAAAAGGGGTCAGCATTGTGTTGGGCTATATCAGAAATACATGGTGAAGCAATTCCTGGAGGAAACAGAAGAGCTTTGCTTTGCCATGGTGAGTTGGGCAGATACTGTGAAATCTTGAGTTAGGTTGATTTATAATAATAAATTGAGACAGGCCATCACTGAAAAAGCAGCTTTGCTGTGAGTCACCTATACAAGAATATTACCTAACAGTGTGTGAGCATGCAAAATTGGGGGGAAAAAAGAGAGAAAAAATGCAACTTCAAGAGAAATCAGCGAATATGGGTAGACAACTGCATTTGACTGAGCCAAAAAAATATAATGACTATTCTCACTGTTTTCCAGTTTTTCAGCTCATGGTAAATTAACATGTCAATCAGTTTGAATTTACAACAACTGAAAATCAGGCCTTCGATACTGAAACAAAGTAGCGTACATAAAACAGGCAGAAAGACCCAATAAATAACTTATTTGACCTTTATATATTATTTATAAAGGGCTATGCATGCAAAGCACTAAACATCTTCCATTTTCAATAACCAGCCTGCAGCAGATTCCATAAAAGCATTGCTTCGGTCTCACATGGAAGGAAGATTTATCAGGGGGTTAACCTCAGGCAGTGGGATATGATGACTTCTGCTGCCTTATTGACATGACCCAGCTGTGTAGTGATACCCAAAAGAAGATTTTGAATATATAAATGCAAAAAAAGTAAGTGTGCCTGCGTAGCAGTCGTGGCGAAATAACAACAAAAAACCCCGAAGGACTGAAGTCCTCTGATACAGATTAATTTAAATATGGTTTATGTTTAAGACTTTCTAAGATTAAAGAAGATCAAAAACCCATAACCTTAAGGCAGATGAACCTGAAGTTATGGTTTATGCAGGGGTGCTAGCGGAGAATGGACTATCTAGGAAAATTATTGTAAGTCGAACAATTATTTATGTAATGTACCGTATTTGTACCAACGAGCAAAAGCAAGTGGAAGCTGTTGCAGTTGTGAAGCTCCTCACATGAAAAGGGTTTACAGTCACAGTCAGGATTTGCAGGATTCTGCAGTGGGTTATTTAGGTACAGATTCCCCAGTGCTTAATGGGCTGAGCACTACAGACTCTGCTTTGGATCAATCAAAAGTCTGGTACCGAAGGCTATGACTCTAGCACATGTAATTTTAAATGCAGGTTTGGAAACGAGAAAGAACATCACAGTTTTGTAGCCCATTTCTCTTCTTAATTTACAAATATGCCTGCTTGCCTTTCTCAGATCTGATCAGGCTTTTTGTTATAATTAAAAACAAACAAACAAACAAAAGAGCACCAAAAAATTTAATTTTCAAAAATCTGTAAAAGAGTCATCAAAGTTTTAATTAATCATTTTAAATAGGGCAAATAAATTAATTAGTTTATATCATAAGGGTGCCTAGACAAGATTTTAGTAAGATGACTTCTGAACTAAAAATCTGTATGTCCAGGGTGTTGTGGTAGATTGATTGATAGCAAAGACTCTTACCGTAAATATTGGCTGGGGTATCAGTAGCCCATCTCTTAGATAGGATGATAAAAATTTCTATTGGTGGAAGAAGCTATAGGATGTATTTGGCCTTCTTGAGAGTGACAGAGCATTAATTACTTAGACTTTAAGATTTACCAATGCAGAAGATTGTGTACATTGGGATTAGGTGGATTTCCTACAGAGCTGTGTGTGTCTTGTAAAAATGACTTGAAGATGTGCATTTTTCTTTCACATCTTGAAGAGTTTTTTGTCTTCATGAATTCTACATTTGCTGCAATTTAGTACTCTGAGAAATCAGAGTTTTTTAAAGTGCATGGATTGGAACTTCCAGTGCATTTTGGAAGGTTGAATTTGATGATCCTGGAGGTCTTTTCCAACCCTAATGATTCTATGATGCCCTGTTGGTGTTGGTTTTCCTGCACCTCATGAAGCTTTCTGGGTGTTCAACTTGCAGTTCAGTGTATGTGAGGGAGTAGGGCTTCTGCCTCTGCTTTTGGGTCAGTTCATCTACGCATTGGAATTGCAATTCTTCTCTTCATTTACAGTAATCTCACACACCAGAGTATAAGGCGCACTTCTGGATTGTTGGAAATTTTCCACACTTTGTCCATATATAAGGCGCACGGGCCTATAAGGTGCACTTTTTTTTTTTAGCAGCAAGGATCAGCGTGCAACAAAGTAATAAATTAGTAACATAATCACCAGATCTTGGGGCTGCCATGGGCTGGGCTCAGGCTGGGCAGGTTCAGCTCGGGGTTGGGCAGGCTTGCACTTCCGGGTTGGTAAATTTCTGAACTTTGTCCACATATAAGGCGCACCAGCATATAAGGCGCACTTCCGGGTTTCGATCATAATTTCAGTCAAAAGGGTGCGCCTTATATGCATGAAATTACTGTAAGTGTTTGCAGACTATTACTTTTCTATCCTTTAGAAATGTTTCTTCTGATCTCTTTGAGGAAGGAAATTTAAAATTAGTTTTTTCTTCAGAATCTTCTTTCTTCCCTTTGCTTCTCACTTTTGTATGTTTGTATTGTTTGGGGTTTTTAAAAAAATAATAGAAAGAATCTCATAAAGAGTGTCATTGCCTGACCTTGGCTAAGGGCCATTTTACCAATTACTGCCATGGACAACAGAGACATGATTTTGGGCAAACTAGTTAAGCAGCTTTTCCCAGCTGCAGTCCTTCCCTCCTGAGTCCTTCACCCTGGCTGCAGAGCTCAGGCATGCCCTGTGGTGGAGCTCTCAGAGGCAGCCCTGGCCTCCCTCACTCTGGTCCCTGCAGCCCTCCTGGCCAGTGCCTGGGTGCTGGCACTCATACAAAAGGACACAATTCAGTGAAAACATCCAAAGAAAAGTTCTTCCCAAGCCCAAGTATGTTTTCTCCATTCTGTTTTCTAGTACTTTTGAGCTGAAGTTTTTTTCTTGCGTTGGTATATGTATGAAAGCTTACTGTCTTGTTTTATATATATAAATTTTATATTTTTCAAATTATATTATTTAGTTCCTAAGATGCTGCTGCTTCTTGCATAAGTTTATCTCCCTCACTCTGCTGGTTGTTATCTCCATTTATTTTCCCCTCTCACAATCAACTAGGGTTAAATAGGGTTTACTGCTCTGTAATTATGAGATTTATTCTGCCTTTTGGTGGCCTGCTAGAGCTTCCCCATAGTTGCTATTTAGAATCTGAGGGCAGTCTGTGGCACTGGGCCCATTCACTTCTTCCTCTTCCACTGTGCCTTGGGCATGAACATGGTTGATGCCCAAATCCTTGCCCAAACCTTGCCACTTTTACTCTTTTGGAGAGCATTATTAATTCCAGCTTGCTTCTTACTGTGCTTGTGCACTGCTTTCAGAAGTAAATGTGCTCTTCTTCTTGGACTTATTTTATTGTTTTCCATGAGCAAAATTGTTTTCTTAAGCCTCAGACATTTGATTGGACACTGGCACAGCCATACTAACTTTTTCCTTAGCCTACTTTGCGTTTTACCCTTCTGTTAGCTGGATATTGATAACTCAGAGTTTTTTCCATACAGATATATATGTAACATTTATTGCATGTATTTTGGACATTACTATATATGACATATTAATATTTCCTCTCCTTAAACTTTAGCCACCATTATAAATGGTTTAATATCTTTCCCAGACTCTCACTGTGCTCTTGATTGAAAATTATGTTTTTCTTGCTATGTTAGGAATCTTTTATAATGATGGTTTCAAACTTCTTCTCTTTCACAGTTACAGATGACTTTATTACTGGAGTCTTCTGTTAAAAGGAAAACTGAGATTGAACATGGGAATATTTAGACTCAGAAGCTGAATTTTTGGGGGGAGATAGTTAAACATTCTTGATCTGAGAAAAGCTTAACAATGTAAAAGATGCTAAAATATCTCTGTCAAATCCATCTCTGGGCAGCTTGTAAGCTGAACACACGAGCTATGTACATGTGATTTTAGCTTAGTGAAATGTTATCTTCTGAAGTATAAAAATATAATCACTGCAGGGCTCTGTTTAACAAGTTCAAAATCTGAGTCACTGAAGCTTAATTGCAGTATTTTGTGAAATCCAAGTCAACTATTTTTCTCTTACAAAATTATGATGTCTTGTTCTTATAAAACTACTATCTATTTTGATGTGCTTGTTTCAATGCTTGGCAGTGATGAAGGTGTGTGTATTATTAATGATTCTTGAATGTCAGATGTATTTCCAGTTGCATAGCTCTCAAAGTTAGACTGCTCATTTCATGACAGATTTTTTGAGTAGTATTAGTGTCAGGTATGACCAAGCCATGTGTTAAAAAATGCTCTTTCTGGTTTGCTCTTAGACATTTATAGTAAAAATGGAGATCAAATAGTTGTATTATATGGTACATACTTACTTATCTTTAGGATAAATTATGATGGAAAATCAAAAGTACTGTTCCTCCAGTGCTCCTTCTTCCCTCTACCCTATCAGCAGCTCTTGTAACCATTCAGGAGGCCGGGGGAAATGTTTTGTTCCATCATGGAAATTGTGGTCTGGCCGGAGAGTTCTGTTTCAAATGAGAATGAAAAATTGTCTGAAAAAGGAAATTAATTAGGATGGACAGTTCCAAAACAAAATTTTCTTAGTCAGTTTATAAAAATGAAATAGTGTAATCTTATTTGAAATATAATTTTTTGTTTAGATTTTACTGGGGAAAGTTGGGAGTCTTCGGTAGCTATGAGTCAATGTCAGAGACCTCTACATTTATAGAAATTGTATTTTTATAATAATATTCCTGTTTAGATGTCAGATAA